>JBBCBC010000001.1:49205520-49561644 GCA_037126765.1 Stenogyne calaminthoides
GGCTTGGAGGCGACCTCAACCCGGCCCGGCCTCGGAGGCGACATCGAGCCACTAGTCGCCTCATTTTTCCTGCAATGAGACTTCTTGCGGGAGGCCCGTGACGTTCGCAGCAGAGGCTTACGTGATGCTAAAGGGGCGTTAGGAACCGGCAAGAATGCGGAGAAGTTTGGAACTACCGGTCGATGTCGAAAAATCTGATAAGCCCGCTGAGTAAGGAACTTACGGGGGATTTTCAAATAACGAGGATAAGTATCTGAGGGCCCGGCGTTGAGTCGATCAAGCCTTGTTCCAGCGTTCACTTCGAGCTCGACGAGTCTCCCGAATGATGTGAGAATGACTTTGAGGAAATCTCAATAAAGGTCGGCGGTGGTGGGGGTGAAAACTGCAAAAAGAAGAGAATTAGATCAGCATTTAGTGTCTAAATCTAAAAAATGAAACTCATCGTGGGTTTACGCGATGGGCATAATCGGTCGGGACGTGTATGGGCGAGTGCTTGAAGGGTCTACGGACTCCCGTACCCATCCAAAACCACCACTTCCAGGTCAACCGTCGATTTTGTTAGGGATCCCACTCATGACTCACTTACGTAGTCAGCGGCATTGTAGGCAGTAATGGGAATCATCGCGAAATGTCGGGGTTGAACCCGATATAGCCAGTTATTGTGGAAGAATGTAACTCCATCCGTTAGAATTGATGCGGGTCATACTCTGATTCAGCCATCGCCCGTGGTCATCGCTGGTGGAGTGAATCGGATCCCGGCTTACTCCATTGTATGTTCGTGACGCGTCATCAGGCGGTTGGCAGTGCGGCTCTCTGCGTCAGTCGCGGTAAAGTGCACATCAGGGGACTTTATGGCGTCGAAGGTGCGCGCATGGTCGGTGAGGGCAAGCGCATTCTTGTCATGTGGCGCCCACGAAATCGACTTGACCCGACTTCGGAGCTGCGGTCGGTCTCTTTAGCGTATGTGGGGGTATAGACCCGCGTGCAAAGTCGTGGTGAAAGCCATCGTAGGCCCCGCCGCTACGGGCGCGTTGGAAGGCGGATGTCTCTCCTCGGCGGCGGCCGCGAAGGAACTCGGTTCGGCCGGGGAATGTGTGTTATGTGGTCAACTCCCTACGAAGGATAGTCATCCATCGTCCGTGCGGCCTTGAACTGGCGAAAGCGGTGAGGCGTCATCAGGATCCGGTGGCGGTCTGTGTTGTATGATAATTTCTTCGGCGATCGTGTGTCGTCGTGCGAAGATAATCAGCGGGAGCAGGTGGGAACCGTAAGCCATTGGCGTGAAATTGGAAAAGGCGGTTACTGAAGAAGCTGAGATCTGCGGAGAATAGCGAAATGATTGTGAGTTGAGATGCGGTTTGAGCGAAAGGAGGAAGGGTTTTATGGAGGAACCCTAGGCATGTTATATATAGAAATGAGGGTGGGAAGTATAAATTCAAATGTTGGGGTACCCTTGAAGTAAGGCGGCGTGGGTGATCTCGTGGGAATGCCTTCGATGTCGGCGATTAGGCGAACTCGCGGCTGTCTGCCTCTTGCGCGCCATCATTGCAATCCTGTTACCTATCCGCGGAATTGGGGAGACTTGCGGCGACCGCCGACTCCCCAGGCGAAGACTTTACTCGAACCGCGAATCCCAGATCGACTTGCTATAAGATCAGCTAATATTGGCCGGTTTGAGAATGCAGATCGGCGAGCTCGCGGCCTTATCGTCTTGAAGGCGGTGTTGTGCGGAAATAACGGGTACTCTAAGGAAGGCTTGGGATTGGATAATCGTATTTAACGATCTAACCCCGTCCATTTGGAAGGCGGGCCGAGGGCTGACTTTGGGTTCGGTCCTTAGAAAGCTGGCTGGCGTAACAAGTCAGACTTGGAAAGCCGTGAATCACGGTCGAAGAGTCCTGACGCGGTTAGAAGATAAATAACGGACAAGATTACAGCAGTTATCTTGCCGGTTATGGTGGTGGTTCTCGGGGATATAACAGGGAAAAGCATATCTGGCGACTTGGAAGCAGGAAGAAGCCTAGTTAGTCCGAGGAAAAAGCCCCCGAACCGTAGCCTTAGTTTTGTCTATAAATATCACTTGTATTGTACATTGTAAAGGATCTAACTTTTAGTATCTCAGCGTAAATAATATCGTAAAATATTACGGCTTGGTGCCCCGAGGCGTAAAGGCCCATTTCAAAGATTTGGGTAATCAAATCACTTGCCATTTCTTTGCTACGTCGTTATATTGATCAGACTTTATTAAATTGTTTGTTTGTTAAATGGTAACAAAACCGGTACAACGAGGACAAAACACGAAGGCTCCACCTTATATCTAAAAAGCGCCTTAAAAGCGATTCTATTTTTGAATGGGTTTTCATTGGCGGATCAGCGGTTATGTGTAAGCTTTTTTGAATGAGTTTTTTTCATCTTGCAAAAACTAGGGGTCTCCTTCTTACTTTTTTTTTCATTTTGATTTGGTCGTTTTTAGTTTGGGGTGTTATTGAATGGGTTTTAATTAGTAGAATCGCGATTAATATTGGAAGATGGTAAATTATTTTGTAGGTTTTTGAATGGGTTTTGTTCGTCTTGCAAAAACTAGGGTTTCATAAATGAGATCTTGGGGAAAAGAGGAAAGTGAATTGTCGACCAAGGCCACACAATCAAGAAAGAATTTAATTGGGGACCTTCTGCGACGCGATTTACCTAAACGTGGCTAAAAAAGAGGAAAGTGAATCGTCAATGAGCAACACCTGTGAAGAAGAAGATGAATTGGGGATCGAGATTTACAAACATAACAGCGAACTCAGATGTGTAGGGTTGTAATATCAAAAAAATCACAGGGGTAATAATGTAATTCTGACTCTTTATAATTATAAATCTGACGGATTTATTTTTCCTACCAAACACTGGTTCATTTGTCGCACTCGTGCCTAATCTGGGCCTGTTTTTTAATCGGCTCAATCGCTCAGATTGTCAAGAAGGTCTACCAAACGGGCCCTAAATATAAACACAAATTTCAAGCTAGATAACATTTTCACACAAACTTGAATAATTACAACGGTTTTACATAACGGAATAATTATTGCGTATTATATCAGGCCCATTTAAAAACTGTTTGAAATTACATCAGGCCCATTAGAATACTGCAGAAATAATTATCATTATTTTTCTCTTTCTTTAAAATAAAACAGGGAGAAGAAGAAATAACCAAAACCCTATACACAGAAAAAGAAGCATTCTACTGATTAATCTCTACTCGTTTCTTTTAATGGGGGATCCTTATTGGAAATACGGTGCCGCTGCCCCCGCAGCTCCTCCGTCTTCATCGGAAAGAGGTTCGCCTGTGTCTTTTACATCGAATTTGTTGGTTAGCATAGGAGCACAAACTCTTACATACGAATTTTTGATACATGAATTATAGTAATTTTATGCAGTTTTGTAACTTTAACTGCGTGGCATGTATGTAATTTTCTTTTTTAACCCCTATTGGGTCCTAATTTAGTGTGGGAGAGGGTGATTTTGATCGTATGGTATGTGATATACGAGTTCAATTGGTGTTTTTTAGTAGCTTACAAGCTTAAAAAAAACGGATATGGATTGTGAGGTATTAGTAGAATGTTGGGTTTCTGATAAGTGATAAGAATCTGATAATTAAGAGCTGGATTGGATACTGCTTTTTGGAGATGAGGGGGAAGGAGTTGGATGAATTGTGAGGAACTTTTCTGCTGAATTGTGTCTTTTTAACAAGGGGATATCTGGATTGAGAAAATCATAATATTCATCTCATATATCATATGTACTAGTCATGTGGGGTTATGACATAATTACACATAGGATTCATACATGAACCGGTGCCAACAGACATATCATTTTTTCCCTTTGATTTAGTTCATACATACACACATCTCTATATAAATCTTAATATTATGCAGTTACAAACTTACAACAAAGTTAACTTGCAGTTTCAGGAAAAGAATATTGATTACAAGAAATTAGTAGAATCCTAAGTTCTGATAAGAATCTGGTTGTTATGAGCTGAATTTAGTACTGAATGAGATGAATTAGAAACGGATATTGGTAATTGGAGAGTAGTTTTTTCTGCTGCATTTTCTCTATTGACAAAGTGGATTATGATATTTGGAGTCCTCAGAAAATTGTCATTTTTATTTATGATCATCAATCAGAACCGTGTTTTCAGTTGCTGTTATTAACAGACACGGGAATCAAACTTAAACGGATGCCAACTATAATTTAGTTTTCATCCTTTGATTTTTACTAGTTACTATGATCTCAAACATTGTTGATGTGGTCTGTTGCTAGTTGAGGGCTCATTTAAGTTGTTTCTTTTTTGTATTATTCTTTCTGTGTCTTAGTTGTATTTTTTATGAACTTGTAATGTATAGTTCTACTGTAACAGGGCATGTGGCTAAGGTAAACTTTCAGGTTATCTTTCTTTGGAAACATCAACTATGACCAACTATAATTCTTATAGCTCCTTTGATCAACGGGCTGGTTCCTCAGATTTTCTAAGAAAAGATGTGAGTATTTTTTGTCTTTCATGCAACTGTGCAGGTGTGGTACAAGTGATGCTATATAAATATTGGTAATTTTTCTGTTCATATGATAATGTCCAAGTTTGTATTCTTCTTCTTATTGTTATAGTTAGGTAATTTATTACCATAATAAAGCTACCACTTGGTTGGCCATTAGTGTTAGTGTTAGGGGTTAGAGAGTCTTATTTGTGCGATTTGATTATTGCTTGTTGAGGTATCAGAAAAGTATTGTTGTCATTGGCAGTTTTGCTGGGCAGGATTCATTCCGAGAGTTAATGTAATTATTATGGAGTTGTAGTCTGCATATTTTGTCTACATATTTCATCCTGTGAAATCTTTCTATTGAATTTCTTGTTTCTCAACCCTTGACTCTATCATCATATTTAGATATTACCATCTCGCTCTGGTGCATATGGCTTAGACGACATTGCTGAACCTGGTGCCAGTGGATTGATTCCTGGAGCCTACAAAGGCTATCCATCTTCTTTTGAGGATCCAGATCTGTTAGCTCGCTACAGAGATGTTGCTTCAGGCATCAGTCCTAGAATCCCTGATGTGGGTTACGAAAGGCCTAATTCTCTGAGGAGGGCTGATAGCAATCCTATTCCGGCTGCAGAGTCGAATATTTTGTTCGTTGATGGGCTTCCAACTGATTGTACAAGAAGAGAATTAGGACGTATCCTTCCTTGCCTTTTTTGGATGATTATTATTGTTATCATTCCTTGTCAGTTTTCATATTTCTTGTGTCTCTGCTTCTGCAAATGATGGTGTCCTTTGGGTGCTTTTAAAACACTCTTTTTTTGGTGCTTTTAAAACATTCTTTTTTTGGTTGGATTGGCAGGATGGGGAGGTGGCCTGGCCCTTCACCAATGTATAAATATTCAGGGGGCACTGGGAATGGTAATGATAATCTTTTTTCCCTCGCCCCGTAATTAAAAAAAAAAGGGATATATATGTTGGAGAAAGGGTTGTCTCAATGGTGGTTACATTGTTAGTGTTCTGCTCTACTTTTGAAATAAAGGTACAAAAATGAGTGTTGGTTGAGAAATAGTGGAATGATTGAGGAGAAATGATTATTGTATGGGAGCTAGTTAATCGAAATGGGATTGTGATTAACTTATTTAAGTCTCATTACCCTGTGTAAAGTATGATGAAGATGAATTGAACATCTTTTAATCTCATTAACTATCACAATTACTCAATGTTCATTCTCATTACCAATGTATAAATGTTATGTGTTGTATATGTATTCTTTTCATGCCAACATCCTGGTGAGAGTTTCTTATTTGTATGCAGAATGAGGTATAAAGTGATATCTTTCTTCACTTGGCATATGTTGAATTCTGAATATATCCTTGACTTGCAAATAGATCTTTTTCGGCCATTTATTGGATTCAGGGAGATCAGAGTAGTTCATAAGGAGCCCAGACGTGTAAGTTTTTGCCTCTCTCTTTTTCTTTGGAAAAAGTGAATTTGTACCCTATGTGGATGATCCAATTTTCATATTACACCTAATAATATGCTTCTGGCTAGTATTTAACTGCTACTGAAATCACCGTTGCACAAGCATTGGGAGTTCGAGTAACAGTAATATGTATGCTATTATACGGTGTGCATCATCGGGAACATTTTGTGTAAAATATGCAATTCTGAATTTTGGAAAAGTTAGGAATCAGGGTGCCTATTTTTTACATGCAAATTTACATGGTTATCTTGATCAGAAGACCTACCAAATAAATGTAATTGCACATACATATGTAGTTATTCGAAAGTCGGTATATTTTGGAAATGACAAAGTCTTGCATGCACAATGTGCACCGTGGAACTCAATTGCATTTTTAAACGGTATTAGTTGTTTTCGCTGAACAATATTAGTTGGTCATTTTTAGTTGTTTCCATCGAACAATATTAGTTATGCACTTGCTCTGGAAATATATTATCTTAAACCAATGTGATGCTACTCTTTGGATTTCATCCGTACTAGATTCTTTGCTTGTTTTATCGGTTTTCTCATCATTCCTGAACCAAAACATCTGGTGCAGCGCGAAGACAAGGCGATGGTGCTGTGCTTCGTTGAGTTTACTGATGGGAAGTGCGCTCTTACTGCTATGGAAGCCCTTCAAGGTTGGATCTTCTTCTCCCACTTAATGTTTACTAACTGGCAGCACACAACCCTCTATATTGCAGCCCGATTACAAGTATTGATATGAAATGACTTTTCTATCCACATTTGTTAGTAACCACTGTTCTAATCTAGCCTCTATATGTATATAGGCTACAAGTTTGATGATAAGAAACCCGAGTCCCCTGTCTTGAGGATTCATTTTGCTCATTTCCCATTTCGTCTTCCATCCGATCGAGATGAACAACAATTAGGAGGTTTGCGGTGATAGTTGAGGCAACCCCCGTTTTGCTAAAAAGAGTGCGGCAGTGTAAAAACATTTTCAGTTGCACTCTGACTGTTAAATTCTGTAAGAATGTGCCTACCACTTTTTCTTCAAGAGTTTCTTGGAAGAGAAAAAAAAGGCTTAGAATCTAATATTAGAAATGTACTTGTGGACTTGATCAGTTTGGCAGCGGAATATCATCAAAGAGGCATTGTTTGTATCAATATTAATAGTATTTTAAGGGATAAAATATATTATAACAATATTTTTTAGATTAAGAATTATACTATTGAGCAAATTGATGCTTCTCTTGTAGCATTTTTCATGCAGTTCTTCATTCTTATTAATAAACAGTTAGTGTATTCTTGCTGCATAAAAATAGTTATTATAAGCCATAAAAGAGGAGATCTTGATATACATAAACAAATATAGCAACCTTAAAATACAATCATCTGGGTTATAGCAATGCAATCAAAGAATCATTCTTGAAACAACATAAAATCCCTATCTTCTTTCTAACATGTAAAAAACTGAACTACATATGTCTGATTTCTGTGTATGATTTCTGTGTATGAGCCAATAAACCACCAATTACAACTACCTAACGGTATACAAATCTACAAACACAGATGTATAAAACGAATGAGAATTGAAGAATATGATCAGTATCAGTTGTCATATAGTCATATGTCTAGGAGAGAAACGAAGTACCAGCATGGTTATGATGCAGAAGATTATGCGCAATCGTATCCCTCGCCTTCATCGCGTTGGCAGACCTCAACCCGATTTCAGGCACCATCTCATCGTCGAACACCTCAAACTTGATCTCCGGATCCAAACCCTCGTCCCTCATTTCGCATATATTGTGCAACACACAGCACGCTCCGAGCACGACAGGCAAGTCCTGAAGCTTCACTTCGGTCCGTTTCTGCAAACAGCCCCACCTCGATTTTAACCTAGCGAACGAGTCCTTGGCGATCCTCTGAACCTCCCCAATCTTCTCGTTGAAAGCGTGCTGCGTCCAAGTCAAATGCTGGTGCGTGTACGGGACGAGCACCCAGTCCAATAAGGGGTAACCCGACCCGCCAACAATCCAAACACCATTATAGAACCCTGCATTCGCCCGTTGGAAAAGCGTCGATTTTTCGAGAACCTGATCATCGGGCATTGAGCCGGGGTAGCCTATACAAACATCCGTGAAAACTCCGTTCGCGTCTACAACGCCTTGGACAGTTATCGAATACGAAGTTTTCTGATTCCGCTCCGTGTGCCTCCTGTTAAAATAAGCAGCCACGCTGTTTTTCGGGGCTATAATCGGAATGTGAGTTGTGTACATTGATCCAACGACGTTCGGGATTCCAGAAATCGACTCGTAATCGTCTTTGATTTTGCCTAAAACGTCGTCGTCTGGCCAACGGAGGTATTTCGGCATTAGGACGCTTCTAATTGCGGAGCAAACTTCCAGGACCAATTTATGGCAGGTCGAAATTCCCAATCCGAATTTCTTCGAAACGAGGCGGAGCGGCTCCCCTGTGGCCAGCCGCCAGATGCAGACGGCGACGCGCTGCCGCACGGGGACGGCGTCGCGGAGCAAAGTGTTCTCCTTAGCCACGGCGGAGCTCAATTCGCTGCAGATAAAATCAAATGTCTCTTTCCCCATTCTAAACGCTTTTTTGAATTCCGAATCTGGAAATTCAGGGCTGTTGCACTGGTCCCACCAGTCCTTCGACCTATTCCTAACCCAGAGCCGCCGCCCCGCCGCCGCCGGAGGTTTATCAGCCTCAACGGCGGGTTTATCGTCGGCGGCGGAAACCTCCGCAGCTGCGGCGGCGAAGGAATTGGCCTTTGACTTTCTACGTCGGGCCACTTGTGCGATTTGGGCGTCGTTGTGGAAACCCTCGAATTCGGAGTGGAATTCGATCAATTCGCGTTTTCTCTTGCTGTGATTTTCGTGATACTGTATCATTTGTTCCTGATTCGCTTTTTCCTCTTCTTCGGAATATACGTTTTCCTGATCTTCTTGTAACAGACCCAGAGAGGTTATAATTTCGTTCAGGCCATTAACTTTCACTTGCTTTTCTTCTTCTTCAACCTCATGGCTCTGATTTCCTTTTCTTGTTATCTTCTTCTGAAGCTTATTATTCTCATTCATTGGGATTCAATTGCGGGTTTGTGTATCGAATGGGAGTTGTTTTGTACTCATATGGGGATGCAGGGCAAGTGTTTGGTGAAATGCGTGTGAACGCAGGGGAATGTCAAACAATAAAAATGAGGGGGTTTTGAAAAGTGGGGTCAGCTGTAGAAACACGTATATTATATATAGATATTAGATATAGATAAAAAATAAAAGAAGGTTGTGTTTGTGTGTGGGATTGGGATTGGGATTGGTGAGAACACGGTTTTGGGATTGAGGAAGTTTCGAGGGTGAGATGATAGAGACAGATATGTAATAATAGTAATATGGTCAAAGACGGTGGAGGCTTCAGAAATGTGCCTACGCGTTTCTGACTCATCTCTTTTTCAGCCTTTTTCTCATACGCCCAATTTTCTTCGAGAAGATAAAATATACGATGTATTTGTTTTATTTCTTTTTGTTGTTTTATTTAAATAATAATAATAAAATAATAAAAATAAAGGGTAATTTTGGACATTGGGAGAGAGAAAAAAAATATGTGGAGTATTGAGTGATATTTTTGTAATATTATTTGAAAAGTGAAGATAAAAATTATGAATAGTGAAATTACATTTTTCCTTTTATGGAATATGAAAATATTATAGTAGGACCTTCATAAAAAAAACGAAAAATTATAATTGGACAGAGGGAGTATTACTCTACACCTTTTTAATTATTTTGGAGTACAAAATTTACCATTTTTACCTAATATATATCCCATGCTTGTTTGGATATTACCCTTCCAATCGGACGCTACTATATGGCCAAATTCATCTCGGGATGAGTTTGTGTTTTTTTTATATTTTACCTTAATGATAGTAGGCTACATTAATTCATAAAAAAGATTTAATAGGGGTAAAATAGTTAATACACCACCTGAAATGTCGGAAATACCCTTATCACTCCGGGGTGAATCATCCCATTTAGCATTACCCTTTTTTATTTTAGTTCGCCCCATATTAATTTGGACATTTTTTAAATGACAGTAAAACAATATTGTTTTTTATAACTACATCCTCTCAACATCTCAAAAATTACGTCCATGTCATTATTTATACATACTAAAAATCACGTTATCCTCTCATCTACTTTATACTCCCCTCGTCCCATAAATATTTGTCCAAACTTTAGAAAAATGTTGAGAAAAATGTGTAATCAGGTGGAGTGTTGATGGGTAATGTAGTAAGTTTATATGTATAAAGTAAATAAATTAAATTGATTGAATGTATATGTGGGCCATAAAAATAATGACATTTGGTGTAAATATATGAATATTGTGAGGATAAAATTTAGTAAAAAATTTCCTTTTTTAGGTGTGTAAATATTTGTGGAATATCCCAAAAAGAAAATTAGACAAATTTTTCTCGAACGGAGGTAGTAATAAAATAGAAAAATCTATAATACCTTTAACTAAAATTATTTTATCCCCTCAAATAGTAATAAATAATTTATATACTAAATAATGTGTCCATAATAAATGTCCTACCAATCATGGGAAGGATGAAGCATAAGACAACGTTTTTTATTTAAAAAATAACAAATACTCCGTATGTATTTATTGGGGGTGGGTCCTTTATGGGGCACCCGGTCCACCGACCTACCCCATTTCACTAACGGTTCCGAGTGCCTAGCACCCCCTCCTGCTGACACGTCCCTACCCCCTTCTTTCTTGTTTATTTTTTTCTCTTTTTAATTTCTCTTTTTTTTTTTTTTAATATTTTATTCGTAACTCAATTAAATCATACTACTCATATTACATTTGCATGAACAAACTTTTTTTCGATTAATATTTTTTAAATTGCAGCCTTCTTAATTAACATAAATTATTACTCATTCATTTTTAGGTGTTAATTTAATTTAAATATTAAGAAGACTGCAATTTAAAAAATGAGTAGGTCTAGTGTGAAAATTTTCATGTATGAAAATCTATAAAATTATCTTAAATCAATCATTTATACTCTAAATACTAAATAATGAACCCTAAATTATAACCTATTCGGGCCGGATGAACCATGAACCATTTAGGTCGAGTGAACCCTAAATTTGGTTGTAAATTAAAAAAAAATCATGTATGAAAATTTTCATACTAGACTTTGTCTTAAAAAATATTAATCGAAATGTGTAATTGGACTGGTATGATTTAATTGAGTTACAAATAAAACATTAAGAATAAGAAAAATAGAAATTAGAAAGAGAAAAAAAAAAAAAAAGCAAGAAGGGAGGGGTGGGAACGTGTCAGCAGGAGGGGGTGCTGGGCAGACAAAATCTCACGAACAATGCCAATATGGCAAGATATATATATTTATTTTTTTTGATTGGATCTCATGTGCATCTGGATGTACCGTACATTTATAATGTATTTTAGAAATGTGTAATTATACAAAATAGAAATGTACAATTATTTCAAATAGAAGCATGCAATTATTTTCCCATATTAACAGTTGCATTTTTTTGTGTAAATAAATCACACTTTTCAGAATAATAAGTTGTACGCTTTTAAAATGCACTATAAATGCACGGTGCATCCGGGTGCATACAAGACTTACTTTTTTTTTTTTTAACAACAGGCAAGATATATAATTGTTGCTACTATGTCACGATATAGTGTGTGATGATCTACTTTTTCAGTCCCATTTTATTCTTTGTTTAAAAAATATTCCAAACGAAATAAGAATGACATTTATTACTATATCTAATGTAACAAATTGTTTTCCTTTTTTATTTATCTAAATGATTATTTAATGCATAATACTACAAATGCAGATATAAAGATAATATGATTTTAATTTTTTTAAATTAATGCAAAATGAGTTGGATTATTTTGAACAATGCAAGAATTACAGGTTAACGACATGTTAAGAGGTACACTTGTGTAAGATGGTCTCACGGTGAGACAGAGTATAAGTTGGACATTGACTCTTTAACACTTTGGAAGGGATAGGTATGATTTATACCTCGTCTCATACATAAGACTGTCTCATATGAATTTTTGTCACATGTTTAATTATTATATTTTATATATACAATATTAGAAAATTTACAACTAGATTACGACAATAAAGTAAAGTAAATAATAAAGGGAGCTTCCATGAATGACTTACAAGATCAAGTGTGGATAACTCAAGTGGTTAGAGCTCCACCACCTGAGACTTTGAGGTCTTGTTCGGGTTAGATTTGGAGAGAGAATATTATTCCCTCTCGTGGTGTTCCCCCTGTAGTTGGGTTGCAGTGCGGCTCCGAGTTGCGGTTTCGGGTGTTCCCCCTCTTGTGGTGATTGCGGTTTCGGTCTACAAATAGATGAAATGATGTTGTTATGTGCCCGGTGGTAGAAGGAATTATTGTAATTGATTATGTTAGGAAACTATTGTAATTAATTGACTTTAAAAAAAATGAATGACTTACAAGTGTTTTGAGCATAATATTCAAGTGTTTTTAAATTGTCATTATATATTTCGTGAGTAATAGAGTTAATGATAAATTAGACACATTAAAAAAAATACTAATTTTATGATATGAATTTCTCTCATTTAGATGTAAACGGTTTTTAAGGAGTTTGCCCTACAGAATTAATAAGAAACTAGTGTAATATCCGCGTATAACGCGGGATCGAAATAATTTTTATATTATTATTTTAATTTAATGAATTCATTAAAAGAGTGTTTTAATATTTAATACTCCTCCATTTCAAAGAATGACTTAAACACTAGGCTAGGATTGAAAACCGCCGAAAGTGGGTTAACGTGGGTTTGAGTGAAATAAAATAAGGGTGTTGTGAGTGTATTAATATTATTTTGGGAGTGTTCAAGTAATGTTGGGACGTCCAAATAAGATAAGTGTTCAAGTAATGTTGGGACGGAGGGAGTATAATTTTTGTATTTTAAAAAATAGTTACTCTCCTGTGCACCAATTGCAAGGTGAAATTTGATTCAATTTCCCTAAACAATGAACCCTAAATCATATATGAATCATTAGAATTTGGGTGAACCATGAACAATTTGGGTTAAGTGAACCATGAACCAGGAAGGTAGGGTTTGGGTCCGGTCAAGAAAAAAAAAAAAACCTAAAATTGAAATTAAAGTGAAAAAAAACCTGAAATTGAAAAAAAAAATTAAAACTAAAAATTTTTAAAAAAGAACTCATAAAATTAAATTGCACCAATTTTATTGCATTGCATGCATAAGAGAATTTGCATTTAAAAAATGTATGTTATTAATATAATTTAAATTATTGCAATTATTTATTTTGTATTTAAAAATGTTAGATATTGTATAGTATGTAGTTTTAAAATAATTATGTATTATTATGTCTTTTATTTATTAAAAGTGCGTAAAACAAAATACATTTAAATATTAATTGAAGTTATTTAAAGAAATTTAAAATATTAAGAAATTAACATCGTCTAAATATTATTGTTACAGTTTTAATTGAATTAACATAAGAAAAACTATTATAAATTAAAAACACGTCGACTTGGAACATGTATTACACCCTCTTCAACATTTTCTCTAATTACACGGTATTTGGCGAATATTTCACACTAATCGAGGTAGTTTAACCCTACTTTTTATATCTCATTTTTTAGCACTGTCATCATCCTGAAAAAATAATTTAAGTTAAATTAGAGCAAAGAACAGAAACAATATGAATCTCATACTGTCCATTTTAATCACCATGTCCTAATTGATCTCAACAATTTTGTAATCAAGTGAGTCACAATTGTAAGAAACAACATGACAATTAATATTAATTGATGACGTAAAAAATATACCAATTTACAATTTAAAATATAGTAGTAATTAGTACTCGAGTATAAATTGAAATGATATATCAATGAATGTAAACCAAATGTGAAATAATGACATATGTATTTGGAGTTTGAAAACAGTGGTGCCGTGTACATCAATAAAATAATCTTATTCCCTATGATTTTAAAATTCTTTATATACAATAAGATAGACGACAATAATATATGAAACAAAGCATATATAGGAGAAGAAAATACTGTGAACTTTTTTGAAGAAGATAAGCCAAAATATAGCAACAAATGGAATACTTTGAAACCACATTCCACGATAGAAAAATAGAAGAATATAACCATTGAAAGAATATAACCATTGAAATATTTACTCAAAGACACATCCTTCGGGGTTTATCGCTAAAGGGGTTGAAAGTTTCTAATCTCTTCCTAACAAAAAAAAAAAGAATAATATAAACAAAATTTAGAAAACCAAGGGAGTAGAAAGTACCGTGAATTGCTATGGGTAGAAGAAAACAATAATTGTAGTGAGAATATTAGAAAAAAATGTTTTGAACTGTTTGGGGATGAAGAAATGTAATTTTGAAATGCACGCAGAGGGAATGAAAGGCAAGATAAGGTCAAACAGTTAATTGTATCAGTTTATGATTAAAAATATAATAAATAAATACAGAATTAGGAGAAAATAAAAAATTTGAATGGAAGATTTGTGCTAATCCAGGTAGGATTCGGAGATTGGGAAATAGATGTAAGGGGTGATTTATTTATTAAAAATTCAATAGTTACACTCTAATGAAATTTAGAAGTAGAAATTGCAACTGCTTTAAATAAGAACTTAAAAATGGAAGACTTAAAATTTATGTATTACAAGACTTGATTTTTCAGTGTTTTTATTTATTTCTCCAAATAAATTTATCTATAAATTAAATATATATATATATATATATATTCTTTTTTTTTTTATTTAGGTCGTGTCTTTTCTCTTTAAGGTTATTAAATAAAATTAATAAATAATATAGATATTGACCCGTTCATCTATAATTTCACATGAAAAAATGTAGAAATTTCTATTGGTCTTTGACTCATTGGTTTTAATCTCAGTCGAGATTCTTGATTTTTTTAACGTAAAATCACATTCTAGATAACATAACTCCGTAAAGTCACAGAGTTGCATAATGGCGACCAACACAAATGAATTAATTCGATAATTTACAATTGACGAAACTCACTTTTAATTTTAGGATGGGTATTAGGTGTTCTTGTTCGATCAAGTTTCCCTTAACAAAAACTCTCCAGCGAAACTTGATCAAAGCATGAAATCAAAATTATTACATATATAAATTAATATACTCGTAACATTTAATATTATGTGCTATTAATTAATATGTATCAATTAATAACTGTTATTATTAATTTATAAGTGTAATAATATAATAAGAACATTCACATATTATCGTGGAAATTCAAATATTATTTGGGCCCTTTAGTTAATGCTTTGGGTTGGTCTGTCAATACCAGGGAGCAACAAATAGGCCCAGTGGGTAAACAAAATAAGGCTCGTGTGGGTCAAACAAATAAGGCCCAATAAATTCTCTCTTTTGGGCCAGCATGCATGAGTCAGATCGTTCAAACAATTCAACTTGTCCGAAATATTGAGATTTGTCTGAAATTGAATACTTTCGTTATCTATATATAATTCAAGTTAGTTAAAAATTCATAAGAGACCACATATTTGTTTTTTTAAATGATGGATTTCATTAATCTTACTATTTGACATGTGTTTGTGCAGTCACAATTCAATTATATTTTAAATGAGGCCTTTTAATGTAGTTATATATTAAAATTTCCTTTTCCTCAAATGCAAGAAATTAATTAAAGAGGTCCTTCAACAAGAATCTGCAGAAAAGAAAAATGAAATTCTTTACTTGGGATTAGAGACCTAAAAGAGAATTGATTCCTAAGTCCTCCATAAGAAAGGTACCAACTAAAGCACAAGTGTTCAACAATCTTTGAACCTATTTGTTCTCACAAAAGGTGGATTGTCCTAAGAGAAAGGTACAATTTAAAGCCGCAAGTAGAAATAGATTGCGTCGGCAGAAAAGCACCATAAGAAGTCAGCATAAAATATAGGTAAAAGTAAAAACACTACTATTTAGATAGATTCACCCCGAAATGAAAGAGTATTTCTGTTATTTCGGATGGTGCATTGACTTTTCGCTCTTAATGATTTTTTTTTATGAATTAATAGAGACAAATCTCATTAAAGGTAAAATAGAAAAAAAACACATATTCACCCGGTGGTGAATCACCCCGTTTAACATTACCTTAAAATATATGTATAAGTAAGTATAAAAGAAATCTCTTGTACAATATAAATTCACATGTATAAGTAAATACATGAGTCATGCTCTTGTACAATATTGTACCGTGTGATAATTTAAAATCTAAGAATAAAATATTTCGTGGGTCTAAGAACTCGTGTTAGAACCAAGTCATATGTACAACATTACAAGTTTATTTTGATAGTATTACATGTTCAACTTTAGTATTTTGATAGTATTACATGTTCAACTTTAGTAATAATATTACTGAACAATAATGTAATGATGTATGTCTTATACTGTATTACTGTTTAACATCATACTATATGAGCATACAAATAATGCAGTCCGTGTGACTTGTTTTTACCCTATTTGATCCATAAACTTTATTAACCCACAAAACTATTATTTTCTATATTTAAGAAATATTAATTACATGGTGTTATATTTGAATGAATCTATTGTGATATACATGTAATGTGTATAAATGGTGTAACATCTCAGACACCTATAAAATTAACTAGAGTTGGATCCAATCCCTCTACCTTGGATCCTTTTCCCCTTTTGAAAATGGATTATACTTACAACCTATGATCTAAATCCAGAATTTAAAGACATGACTTGTTAATGGATCATCACTCAACATAAAATCATGTTCTTCCAATATTACAAATTGAGGTCAAAAGTAAGAAACATGAATTTCTGACACTTGGACTTTTTATCCCAACTTTTGAAGAGGAGGCCAAGAAAAATCATGGTTTGCTTTTTTGACAAAGGTTGATTTTCATTGTCTCAAATTTCTACTGCCGCATATTAATATATCAAGAACTCGAACATCAATATAATTCTGTTACACATATTTATTTTATCTACAAATTCAAAACAATCGCATTTACATTACTAACAAGTCTAACATCATATATATGATGCAAAGGTAGATAATAGATATGGGTTGAGATGCAAGCGAAATCGTGAGAATTCAAGAGGCCAAAAGTGGACAATATCGTATTGATGGATTGGGCTATTTCAACGAGCTCGAATAGTCCAATACTAGTATCAGAGCCATGCCTGAGTCTAAATCGGAAGGGGAATTTTGGATGAACCCAATATACCAAAAGAAAACAAAACAGTTAGGCCTCAGAATGCCTAGAGCGGGCAATATTATACGAAATAATTTCGTCTCATCTAAAAGTTCGAATTTATAGAGAAGTGTAAAATTAATTTATTTATTTAATTTCCCTAATAATACTAATGGATTAGGCTATACGCACCAGCTCGAAGTGTCCAATAGTAAAATATTGGTCATCCTTCAAAACCAACAATTGATTAACACTCGCGCGCACCAATTTCACCTTGTAATTGATACACGACTAATACTATTCAATACTGCCAAGTGAAACCGACTAATACAGTTAAATAAAAACATATACAACCGGTAAATACAAGAATTTTCGAATAAAAGGCAAAACAATAGTAAAATGTGTCCATTACACTCTTTTGCATTGCACCAAATTCCTTCTCCCACACCACTCCCTATAAATCCAAAACATCTCATAATCAAGAACCCCAAACAACGCACATTCTCCTTCCTTCACCCCAACTTTCACCAAACCAAAAATGAAACATTCAAGAACTCCCACATTCATGGCAAGAAAACACATCCTCTCTATATTCATAATCTTATCATCACCCCAATTATCCCACACCCAAACAGAGAATAACCCAACAGCAAATTTACTCTGTATCAGCGACTGCGAGACATGCCCTGTAATATGCTCACCGCCCTCTAACTCAACCCCGCCGCCGCCTCCTCCGAAACTGCCTCCACCGCCGCCGCCGGTGGTGCACCACTACTCGCCGCCGCAGCCTTACTACTACTTTACTTCTCCTTCCCCATCTTCGCCACCGGCTCATCCTCCACCTCCTCCTCCGGCGGCCGGCGGCGGCGCCGCTCCTCCGCGGCCTTCGGTTTACGTGTATAATCCGGGCAGCAGCACCCCGCCGTCGGGCAGCGGGCAGCGGAACTTCTCCTATCCGTACTACTATTTCTATGCATCAAAAGCTTCTTCTGATTATCTTACTCTTTATCATCAGGGTTCATTTCTTTTCACATTTTTCATTTTGTTCCGGTTTTTGTGTGGATTTTAGGTGGAGTAATTGTATTAACTTAGGGTGTATGATGATCAGTTTGATTATTAGGACTGCTTTGTATTTTTGACGCAATTTTTTTAATTTCAGAATTTATTGTATATTAAATCTCAAACATTTGTTAGTTATTTGATGGTTATGAACAGAGGTGGTGTGTAATGGAAATTGTTGGGAAAAAAAATCTTAGAAATTTGATAATACATATTGGTATCAGAAAACTTAATTTAATTTCTCCTTTTAACAATTGACTAGTATCAAAAATTTCGGAATTTGAGGATATTTTATTTCGAGAAGCCTTAGCCCTAATAATGAAATCAAATCAAGCCGTTTTGAATTATTCAAATCTCAATTCAAAAAGTATTTGTCTAAATTTGTCGGATAAATTTTACAATTCGAGCCTGATGGTCATTCATGTGCATTCCAGCAAAAGAAATTGAAGTTTTGGCAAATATTAGTATATTACACTCAAATTTAGACCAAAAATGCCATTACATGACTGAAATTTAATTTGCAATGCTACTCACATTTTATTTTCTCACAATTTCTAACAGCCACGTGTCATGTTCTTCCCAAGCACACCAACTATTAGAAAACTATATAAAATAATTAATTTCACCGCTCTATGTGGTTCAAACTTTAAGATAAGATGAAATTCTTTCACCAACGGCAGCTACAAATCCCATGGTGATGCCCTAATTGTACAAACATCCTCACACAAATAGATCTTCAATATGGTCCTCATGATCCTACGATTCGGGAAGCAAGTCCTCAGATCGTGAATTGACAATTTCATAGTCACCAGCAGAGTAGTAAAAGAATATGATTATTGAGACAATTATATGATGTAGTAACAAATGATGTATACTTGATCAAAATACAGAGACTGCAAGGCCTTACCACTTGTATTTCAAGTCTTATTGGAAAAATTGACGTTTGATTCTGCTTAGCTCTGCGAGGGCTTCTTTGATGTTTATCCTGTCTTGAGGGGATTCTGCACAACACTTGAAGGCCACCACCAATACGGATGATACGCATTCAATGATCTTGTCTCCACATTCTTCACCAAGTTCAATGAATAAGTTAACATCTATAACCCGATCCGGTGAATGTGGAAGCAAGCTATTAACCCAATTCTTCAAGCTCAAATCTCCGCCAAACATATCGCTTGGCCTTTTTCTTGTAAAACTTTCCATCAACATCACACCATAACTATAGACATCGCATCTTGTCGAAACTATCCCTTCCAAACCGTACTCTGGGAAAACAAAAATAGCAAATGCATCAAACAAAGGCAAATTTTAAATTGACCTGGAATTTAATTTGACATGTATATGTGTATAAAGAATAGAATTTCACCTGGAGCAATATATCCGAGTGTGGCAAGGGTGTTGGTCAGCACAATGCTATCCTCGTCCCCGAGTAGTTTTGATATTCCAAAATCACAAACATGAGCAATCATGTCCTCATCTAGCAACACATTACTAGGCTTCAAGTCGCAATGAACTATGGGTGTTGAATAGCCATGGTGGAGATATTCCAATGCAGATGCTACATCGATCAATATGTCCAATCTTTGCCTCGCATCCAAGAAATGGTTGTGCGAATACAACCATTTTTCAAGGTTTGCGTTGGGCATATATTCGAGTACTAAAGCCTTGAAATCAGGATTAGAGCAGCTGCTGATGACTTTGGTAAGATTCCTGTGACGAATGTTACGTAAAACTTCACATTCGACATCAAAGCTCCTAAAAGCATCTTCAGGTTGCATGTTAAACACCTTCACAGCGATCACCTTTCCATCTCTAAGAATCCCTCTGTAGACAGAACCATAACTTCCGACGCCTAGTAGATTGCTTTCATTGAACTGCTGCGTTGCATGCAGGATCTCATAATAGGAAATTCTTTGTGGTACAACAGATGCCAATTCATCAGCTCTACTTACCACCTTGTCTTTCCTTGTGCGTCTTATGAAGATAAGAGCCAAAGTGACAACCGTGATTATCGCAACAACCCCAGCAAGAATAAATAGAGCAACCTGCACCTTCTTCCTTACTGACTTGTGTCTGGAAACAGCAGGGCAAAGTGGTATGCCACGAAGCACAATTTGGTTTCCACATAGCGCATCATTCCCCATAAAAGACTCCAAAGTGAAGTTTGTGAAAGGACCGCCACTAGGAATTTCTCCATTTAAAGTGTTGAAAGAGACATTAAAGTAAAGAAGGTATTGTAAGGCCTCCAAAGACTTTGGGATTGAACCGGAGAGGTTGTTGTAAGACAAGTCTAGAGTTACCAATCCGACCATACTCCCCACGGACGTAGGAATAAAACCTTTTAATCTATTATGCGCTAAAGACAAGTCAACCAAGTTCTGCAATTTCCCAATTGTGTTTGGGATGGAATCAGACAAGTTATTCATCGATAGATCGATGTAGTTTGCAGCCACTAAATTAGCAATCTCGGGAGGTAAAGAACCAGTGAAGGAATTAGAGGAGAGATCAAGTTTCAACAAATCTTTAAGGTTCCACAAGCTGGATGGTATGGTTGAAGTCAGCAGGTTGGAATATAGATGAAGACCTCTTAAAGACGAGACATTCCCTAAACATCCAGGAATTGAGCCTGATAAATGATTGTCACTCAAGTATAATTGCACCAAGTTATGCAAATCGCACAGGCCCTCTGGAACAGGGCCTTCCAGATTATTGTTATCCAGATATAATCCTTGAAGCTTATGCAAATATTTGAAAGTAGGTGGAATAATACCAGACAATTCATTATCTGATAAATAAATTCTCGTCAAGTTGCTTAAATTGCCTATTTCACTAGGAATGCTACCCTTAAAATTGCAATAGGGGGCATGGAATGTTTGAAGAGTGGAAGATAGATTTCCAATGGAAGGTGGAAGGACACCACCCAGAGGATTATAACCAATAGACAATTCTATCAAAGATGTGCAATTTTTCAAAGAAGTAAAAAAGCTGAATTCAGATGCAGATGATTCAAACTTTAGATTATTGACTTGCAGGTTGAGGATAACAAGGTTAGACAGGTTGCCGAGAAAGTGAGGTACAAAACCAGTGAATTCATTGCTAGAAAGATCGAGGCCTGTAAGATGAGCACAATTAGAGATAGAGGCAGGTATTAGTCCACTAATGTAGTTTCCTCCAAGTGTTAACCATTTAAGAATCGGTGAGCTGATGAATAAATGGGATGGAAGACTCCCCGAGAGAGCATTATAAGCCAGGTTCAACGTTACGAGAGTTGAGATATTCGAGAGCTCTGGTGGAATTGAACCGCTGAAAGCGTTCATGCCCAACACTAATATCTTCAGTTGGTAAAGGTTGCCGATTTCTGTGGGTATGAAACCTGTCAATCACTAAAAATGAGAATTGCAAACATAGACAAATTAATTAATTTCGATAAAGGGGAGTGTCATTGTTTGTACCAATGTTTTTATAACTGAATCGGCGATCAGACCGGATTGGACATTGATTGATGGTTCAATCGGTCAAATCGATGGTACAACCGTTAAAATAATTCATATCAATTTTTTAAAAGTATTTCCGATATTACATTAAAATAAAATAAATCTGCACTTGTACATTTTAAAATTATACTACACTTATGAGTTTCATATTGAAATAAAGAAAATAGAATCATAGACAACTCAACATAACACAATTTAAAATGCTAAAATTTAATATAAGGATGATAGTAATAAGAATTAAATTTTAAAAATAAAAAAAGAACAAAAAATCGGTTAAACCGGTTTTACCGATTTTTCAATTTTAATCGATTTTTTCGATTCTGGCCGGTTTTTACGGTTCAATCAAAAAACGATTTTTTTAGGATAATCAGACCGATTCCATGATTGGTTCCCGGTTCAATCAGTTCTGAAAACATTGGTTTATACCCATTTTTAAGACATGTAAATTTTTAGAGTGAATAAAAAAAGTTTAAAAGAGAAAACAGAATGCGTCTCCAGGAAATTTGTGTGGATGTGAGATAATTAACACAATAATCGTTGTTGTAAAAACATATATCCGGATATAATAAAGCATGTCCAAATTTTGTTAAATAATGTCAAGCTTTGAAGGATAAAGAAATCTATGCACCAGGAATCACAGCCTATAAGTCTCCTATATATATATTGTTTACTCGTTCTCACCTGTGAAGTTGTTTTCCGCGAGGTCCAACTCATTTAGCATTGTAAGATTTCCAAAATTTCTTGGGAGCTTCCCACTCAATTTATTGCGCCCTAGTGATAACTTCTGCAAGGAAGTCATATTGCCAATCTCCTGTGGTAGGACACCTGTATAAAAATGAAACAACGGAGGTGTTGGGGAAATAATATAAAATAGTTATATTTTCACAATTCTTTCATGGTATTATTGCATTTGGCTCACGCCTAGATTTTGGGTTCAATTCCCGCTGAAAGCAATTCCACCCAATATTGAATTGTCCACTGGATGGGCCTCCTCTCAATAATAGATTAAGAGAATTCAGTCCACAATGAAGGGGGAAGTGTTAATATAAAAGAATTAATTTTACGCGTTTCTAAGAGCTCGATTTTTAGATGAGATTCGGACTTTTAGATGAGATTAAATTATTTCAGTAAGCTTGTAATTATGTAACTAAGAAAGGAAGGTAGGGCGATAGAAGTGAAATATACCGGTTAGATTGTTTTCCCCAAGATGTAAAATTTGAAGAGATTTTAATTTCCCGATTGCAGCAGGTATCTGCCCAGTATTATGATTAGATTCAATTCCCAACTCGACCAGGTTCTGAAGATTGCCAATTTCCTGGGGTATAAAACCTGTATAAAACATTGAAAGAAGAAAGTTTGGAATCATATGTAACTAAACAAGGATTAAGACAGGGGCCATAGAGAAGTGGAATAAATATACCATTTAATTGGTTTCCTCCAAGATATAAAATCTGAAGAGATTTTAACTTCCCGATTGCCGCGGGTATGTGCCCACTAAAAGAGTTGTACGACAATGATAGTTCCGTAAGTTGTGAACAGTGGGATATATTTGGTGGAATTTGGCCGCTCAGTTGATTGTGTCTTACGTAAATCTCTTCCAGAATTGGCAGTTTAGCACACATGTCAATTGGAAGACCGCCACTCAATTTATTATAGGAGAAATATATGAATTTGAGGGTGGATGTGTTAAATATGGTTGATGGTATAGAACCGGTGAAGGTGTTATTGCTTAGAGACAAGTGCTCTAGTTTAGGTAAATCGCCAAACCAAGATGGGATCTCTCCTTCGAAATTGTTATTTCTTAGAGAAATAAACTTCAATCTATGCAACATAGATAACTCTCGAGGTAAGATGCCACTGAAAAAGTTGTACCCGAGGTCGAGGGAAATGAGGAAGGACAGATTCCCTATTTGTGGGGAAATTGTACCGGAGAGACCCATGTTAGAAATATCTAATGCGGTGACTCTGTGGTGGGGCAAACCGCACGTGACACCAACCCAATTACAGACAGCGTCTGAATCGGTCCAATTTTTGGTAAGTATATGGTCAGGGTCTGAAGTGATGTGGGCTTTTAGAGAAACAAGAGCTGATTGATCTGTTATTAAATTTTTAGGTTTTTTGGCTAGACAAGGGACTCCAAGAGTTAATAGGACTGCATAAGCGAAAATGTAATAACTAGATTTTTCCATGGTTGCAAATATTGTAATGCTAATAAGGTGAGTTGCTCATAATTTTTAGCATTAAATAGATAGACGGATTACCAAAGTCTTGAGACGCATTAATTGCTCACTCTGCAATTAACATTTTACTCCGCCAGACTTGACTTACAAAGTCCACTTCGTCTTTAAGAACTACGGTGCGCCACTACATTTTTCAATTTGTGTTTGACTTGTAGGTAAACCTACCTATTTCAAGAATTTGTTGATTACGAATAAAAAAGACTACAGAATATTGATACCTTTTGGAACTTTTGAAAATAAATAAATAATAAGCATTGGTCTGCTAACTTTAGGAGGAAGTTTGAACGTATATTCACATGGGCCAACAAGTGAAATCATAGCCATTGACTCGGGGAGAATGAGCGTGGAGAAAATGAAGATGCAAAATAAGACGATGTGTTGTTTTCTTTTTTTATTAGCAAATATTTATTTAATTTGGAGTGGGAATTATTTAAATTTGATGTTATATTTTTATTGATGTATTAGTCCACTCAGCTTGTCACGGGACACGAAAAAGCTGCATCAGCAACTTTAGCAGGAAAAAAAATGCATGTGATGCACACATTCAAAATGATGTGGTTTTGAGCGTTTTTACATGGGCCAACAAATGAAATTATAGACATTGACTCGGACACAACCAGCATGTAGAATAGGGCAATTATAGACATTGACTCGGGCACAACGAGCATGTAGAATAGGGGTGGATTTAGAAATTGATCAAAAGATGGATTAAAAAATATAATTTTTTAAATAATAAAAATGCGTCACTACAAGAAAAAATAAATTAAATGGCTACGAAATTTTTCTATAAAAATGATTTGGTCCTTAAAAAGTGAGAATTACCTATAATTTGCTTACCAATTTTTGAATAATCTATAAAAAAAATACCTGCATAATTAATTTCCTAGACAAACAAATTACCTATGAGCAATCTGTCTACCCATTTATAATTTCCGTTGACAATTTTACTTACGCAAATAATTTCCTAGACAATTTACATTTTTGTAGGCAATTATATTTGTAGTTTAGAAATAATCTATATAATTACAAAATTTTGTTGGTAAGTCGTAGGCAAGCCATACTATTTAAGGAATAAATTATTTTCATTGAAAATTTCGTAATTTCGTTAGAAATTTCATAGGCAATGCACTATTTTTTATAGTGCGTATAACCAAAAAATACATAATTTATATATATTTAAATTCTAAAATTAAATGACGAAGATGATTGCGGTGATTAGCTATGGATCAGATGAAAAATAAGAAAATGTGTTATTTTCTTTTATTTGTTTTTATTAGTAAATATTTATTTAATATGGAGTGAGAATTGTTGTGTACTAAAATATGAAGATTATGGATTAAGATGTGGCTTAATGATCTTAGTGACACAAACAATAAATGTGTAAAGTGGATTGTATTTATGTTATATGATTGTTTGAGAGAATAAGAGTTTGAGCAATTAATTTGCAAGAGGTTTGGTATGGTATTAATTTATCCCCATTTCTTGGTCATAAATGACCCATATTTATAAGGTTTGGGAGAGTGGAGCTCACTCTCCCGATTTACAAGGACAAGTAGCCGGAAATAGCTCTGCAAAACATTAAATGTTACATGATTGATGTGACCCAGGTCGGAGGTCGCTGGGAGGTCGCTCGAGGGATCAAGAGCTCGAACACCTCGCTGGGACGTCGCCCGAGGCAAATCCGGATTTGCAGGGATTTAGTCGTCTAACTACTCCTAGCTACTCATCATTACCGTCCTTTACTGACACATCTCTGATTAAGGCCATTCTTCGGTAAGGTTCCTGGCGCTGCTCGTCTGCCACGGGTCCCATCTCAATTAATGCGTCGTACTTGTGTCAGTGCGCGACCTGCGAGGTGCATCCAAGTCGCATTTTCGTGCTTGGCGTGCCTTTATTTCCATCTCTTCGGCGAGGTGCCATACTCGTGCAAAACTTGGTCCGGTTCTTCCTCTACTTCTTTCTAGGTCGGGCCCGACCTCGCGCTACATGCCCACAACAAGAATTATTTAGATTTGATGTTATATTTTTATGGCAAAGTATGACAAAGTATAGGGTGAACAAATTTCACACTAAGAATTTGAGAAATTGGTTAAGAGGTGTGACTTATATTATTAAAGAGTATTAGTTATGATAATTGAAAGGTATGTCTTTTTACTATATAAAAGGTACTCCCTCCGTCCCAAACTCATTTGTACATTTACTGTATGCTTGGAGTTTAAGGTAGAGTTGTTTATTAGTATTTGAGGTGATAAATTGATAAAGTGTTGAGGGTAGTATTGACAATTCAACTTTATTGAAGAGTAGAATAATATTTATTTAAAGTGATAAAGTGTTAAGGGTATTAGTGAGTGACATGTGGTAAATAAATAGGTGTTTGAAGGGTTTGAGTTAAAATGAGTATTTTCATTTAAGAAAATGTACAAATGAGTTTGGGACTGACCAAAACGGAAATTGTACAAATGAGTTTGGAACGAAGGGAGTATTACTCATAAGTCATAACATTGAAGAGTGTACTTATTGAAGAGTATTACAAAGGGAAATTATTTTAAATCCCTCATAGTACGCGGGGTTACGTGCTTGTTTTGAAGAAAAGAAAATAGTATTCTAACCTAATGCAAAAAATTGGGTACCAGAAGCGTCGTCACCCAAAATAACCAAATATTTCGGATACCCGAATATGTCGGGTACCTGATTTTTAAGTTAAAAAAAATAGTGCCTTTTTTTTTTCTCATGAAAATATATTATATGTTTCAACAATAATTTAATGCTAATATTAGGTGACGTAGCTCAATCAAATATTAACTATTACAGAATTAATCATGAATCATCAACTTAATTTCACTACAAAAAATAATGCATTGTTCTATGAATTTTTTTAATATTTTTCTAACATGCCTACGAAATTTTCAACTAAAATAATTTTGTCCTTGTTGTGATCGGTCAAAGCACTTCAATATCTTACACAACTGGATGAACAGGGGCATTATTAAAATTATATACCCTTCCTGCTCGCTGGACAAGTGTTCGCCAGCCGAGCATGAGATTATGCTCGTTATGATTGGCCAGCTAAGGGAGGCGAGCAGAGGGAGTGAACAAATGGGAGTCAAGCAGAATAAGGGCATTTTGTTCGCCCCTTAAAGGCGAACAAGCGACCCAGATAAATACGTTTGGCCAGCTGCGAGTAAAAAGTCGGGTCGTCTATCCAATCCCAGCCACCTGGACAACAAGTAGAAAACTTCATAAGGAGGTAAGTCCAGGTGTCGATCAGGGAGACGAGGTAGAAAAACGTGGCGATACCACACAAAGTCTTGCATGCTATGAAGTCACCAACTCGTGCTTACTAAACCAGCACATGCTTATCAAAATGCTATAAATAGGCCCTGAAAAATCATAAATGAGGCTGACAAATATTCCCCAAAAAAGACATATATTCCATTATATCATCCCTCGTGTAAATGATACCAGTCATAAAGTATGTTGTGCTCGGCTCACTTGTAATACATAAGCTAATATCCCTGGCTTGGTATGCCCCCAGAGGTAGTCAATTTTGACGAACTGGGTCAACAATTACTTGTCATTTACGGCAATTTCGTACACATCATAATTTTGTTTGTAAGTTGTCATTTAAAATGCCACATCATATTTCCACATAATACGACTTACAACAATTGGTGCTAGAAGGAGGGTCAGCGCGAACACACCCGTAACTAATTCAAAAACTTTCCAAAGAACTAGGCAGAAAAAAGAAATATAATGGCTCAATCAAGAAATACCCAGACAGAAGGATCAGGGCAAAGCCGCCCACATATTCACGAGGAGGTTCTGCCTCGGCCTCAAGAAAATCCGGCGGTGGAGACTATTAGTCTCGAAGATATAGCCAATGATCCCACTGCTACCATGAAGGCGATCACATTCTTGCTAAGAACATATAGAGATAGAGCTGAAAAAGAATTGGCTAAATTGAAAGTCCAGGAGGAAGATGATCGACGTTCACATACTTTAGACAACGAACAAGTAAAAAAGAAAGCCGCCCAGAAGCGGGAGGAAAAGGAAGCAAAAAACTTGTCAGGAGACCAGCCACAAGGGTCCAGACGATCAGCATTTGAACGATTGAGAGTGGTGGCAAAAGAACGGATTGGCGATCATAGGCGACAAGATCCAGCAAAGGAACATTGGGCGAACACGATGGCCCATATAGTACCTCATGATCGACCACACCACGAGAGGCTGCATATTCCAGAAAAAATCACTGCAACTAAGTTATCCATCCATCATCGATTGGGTAGCACAGGGCTTACACGGAAGGGGGGACTGTCCCATCGTGAGCATGACCAACCTGGTCCTCACGATGGAACCCAGCATCGTTCCGGTTCAGTAAGTTCCACAAGATTTGTAGAGATGCAGAAGGCCATAGAAAGTTTGCAGGCCGATTTGACCGCCACGAAAGGGATCCCTCGAGCGGGCACAATTTCGTGTTAGCCACTCGCTCCCGCGATCATGGCAGCGGATATACAGGAGAAGGTGGCGAAAAATCGGCCACCCATACCTACGTTCGACGCTGAATCAGATCCACATGTCCACCTCAGTAAGTTTTCAGACTATATGATAGCTATGGGCGCCACTGATGCCACTCAATGCCGAACATTTCCCATGACGTTGGGAGACCGAGCACACAGATGGTTTTCAACTCTGCCCACTGCGTCGATCACCTCCTTCACACAATTAGGACAGAAGTTCCAATCTCATTTCTCGTCAATGTGTACTCGCCCAGCGCCAAAGCAACGTTTGGCGCATTTTTCCCAAATAAAGGGCGAATCAGATAGAGCATACATAGAAAGATTTGATAAATGCTTATACGACGGAGCTCCTGTCGAAGAGGATGCTAAAATCCTTACCATGGTGGGTGGTTTGACGTTGAATACGGATATGTGGAAAGCCATGCATCAAGATTGGCCGAACACATATGCCGACTTCCGAGAACGAGCAAACAAGATTATATCTATGCAAGAGCTGCTCGCCCAATCACTCTTAGGACAAGAGGTTGCAACTAAAAGAGTGGTCGCTGGTAAGAGAGTAACAAGTGAAGTGGGGTATAAGCCTCCAGGATCTTTTAAACCTTTTGAAGAAGGAGCAGAGGCGCATGCTCTCCGTAGTGTTTTAGGTGTTTCAAAAGAAACAATGTACAATCAGATTAAAGACCGAGATATGTTAAAAAAGCCCCGGAGGATCACAAGGGATAAAAGTCGTCTTAATGCTTCCAAATTTTGTTCATATCACGAATATATCGGACATAACACCGATGAATGTCGTGATTTACTTTGTCAATTGTGGAAGCTATACGAAGAGAACCGCCTTACCCAGTTTCTAAAAAAACCGGCGAGCAGAGATGCTCGAGATGAAAAGTCGGGTAACCAGAGGGGAAAACACAAGGCGGATGAATTATCTGATAGTGATCAAGAGGAATTTCGCAAGAAATTAGATTTGCCTAAGAAAGGAGCTCCTCCAACAAATAGAGGTTGAGAGAACCAAGAAATTAATATGATCCGCCCGGATTATGGGCAGGTGGGTGGATGCTATCAGATCCCGACGTTGTCAAACAGACGGAAAAAGATGGAGATACGCGCCATGCAAAGCATACATAAGGTGAATGTTGCGAGCACGTCAGCTAGCATACCGATATCCCATCAAATAATGTTTTTAGACGACGATCTTGACAGCATCATCACCCCCCATAATGATTCTCTAACAATTAGTGCTCGACTTCTTAGGTTGAAGGTGCATCGACTTTTGGTAGATACCAGGGCATATGTGAACATCTTGTTCGTCAACACTCTACGACAGATGGAAAAGTAAGTCGGTGATTTAAGCGGGTATATCGAACCTTGTGATCACACCATCATGGGTTTCGGGGAGTCTGTAACCCGGCGATATGGTATGATCAGGTTAGGAGTTGAATTAGAGTCAACTAGTAATCCGAAAATTCAACGAACTAGAATGCTAGATTTTGCAATCGTCGATGCTCCATCAACTTACAACGGGTTCCTAGGTCACCCGTTTATTCAAGAATTTAAGGCGGCATGTTCAACTTACTATTATTGTGTTAAATTCCCAACACTTGAAGGAACGGGCAGCGTTAAGGGCGATCAGAAAAAAGCTCGAGATTGCTTATTATCATGCATGCCAGAAAAGCAAAATATCGTTGGAATGGTGGAGCAAAAATGGGAATCCGGAGAGGCGAGCCACCAGGCGAACACATTGCCCCGAGCGAGCATATTTCCTCAGACAAGTGTAGAACCTGGGACGACCATACAAGCTTTGGATCTAATGAATACAGATCCACCTGAAGGGCATTCTGCTCGTCAGTCACCGGATCTAGAACCCCGCATTGGCTTCGACCCTATGGAGGTCGAAAATGAATGCCAGGGGTCGGGCATAGATCCCCGGTGGAAAAAAAAGAAAAAATAAGCAACACCTGTCGAGCAGCTGGAGTCTGTTATGGTTGATCCGACCAGGCCAGATTTAGAAATTTTCATCGGTTCAGAACTTCCAGAACCACTTCGAGCTGAGATAATTTTATATCTTCAAACAAATTTGGATGTGTTCGCTTGGTCACATGAGGATATGGTTGACATCGATCCAAAGCATACATGCCATCATCTCAATATTGACCCAACACAAATCCCGATAATTCAGAAACGAATGAAGTTTGGTCCGGAGAAGTATGCTGCTCTGGATGATGAAGTTAAAAAGTTGCTTGACAATAAGCTTATTCGAGAAGTTGAATGCCCCAAATGGCTCGCAAACCCTGTGCTCGTCCGGAAACCAAATGGCACTTGGAGGTTGTGCATCGATTTTACTGATCTAAATAAGGCGTGTCCCAAAGACAATTTTCCTGTACCACATATTGATTACTTGGTAGATAGCACTGCGGGACATGAGCTTATGACCTTTATGGACGCATTTGCTGGGTACCATCAAATCCCCATGCATCCTGACAATCAAGAAAGTACCTCATTTTGTAATGGTAAAAATATGTATTGTTGGAAACGAATGCCTTTTGGATTAAAGAATGCTGGAGCAACATATCAAAGGCTAGTGAATAAAATGTTCGATGAACACATAGGGCGAACAATTGAAGTGTACATTGATGATATCGTGGTCAAAAGCGAGCACAAAGAAGATCATCTTACACACCTAGCACAAACGTTTGATATCCTTCGGGCATATAACATGAAGTTAAACCCGAAGAAATGTAGTTTTGGGGTTCATTCCGGTAAATTCCTCGAACATATGGTCAGTCAATGGGGTATTGAGGCGAACCCATCGAAAATTCAAGCCATGCTCGACATGCAAACACCCAGAAATGTGAAGGAAGTTCAAAAGTTAACCGGACGTCTGGCTTCCGTGAACCGATTTATTTCCCGAACGGGATATAAGTGTAAAACTTTCTTTGACGCTCTGAAAAAAGGAAAATTTGTTTGGACAGAACATTGCCAAATTGCGTTTGAGTCATTGAAACATTATCTTGCGGATACTCAAATTTTGTCCAAACCAGTTCCAGGCTAGCAGCTTTATTTATACTTAGCTGCTTCAGAACATGTGATCAGCACTGTGCTCGTTCGAGCTGAGGGAGCTACACATTTACCTGTTTACTATGTAAGTCAAGTACTAAAGGAGGCTGAGCTCCGATATCCTCCATTGGATAAACTTGCATATGCACTCGTTATGAGTGTTCGCAAGTTACGACCATACTTTTTTGATCATTCTGTCGAGGTGCTAACTACTTTCCCATTACGACAAGTTCTTCACCAACCAGATACGTTGGGTCGGTTACTCAAATGGGCAGTGGAGTTAGGTCAATTTGGCATTACGTTCGCCCCGCTTACAACAATTAAGGGTCAGGCTATGGCTGATTTCATGGTTGAATTGACATATCCGCAGTTGCCCGACAAAGGTGTTGATCAACCATGGCATATGTACGTAGATGATTCGTCCATGAGTTCGAGAGCTGGAGCAGGCGTGGTTCTCATCAGCCCAACCCGACAAACTTTTACGACATCCATTCGTTTTGATTTTCCAGCCACCAACAATGAAGTAAAATACAAAGCTTTGATCGCTGGGTTACAAATGGCTATGACAATGGGAATCCAAAAATTGATGATTTACAGCGATTCCCAGATAATTGTATACCAAGTACTGGGCGAGTACGAAGCTCGGGGCGAGCAAATGATGCAATACCAGCAACTAGCAAAGGAACTTCTTGAGCAGTTCCAACAAGTCTATATTGAGCAATTACCTCGATTGGACAATTCATTTGCTGACGCTTTGGCTTGATTGGCGACAGCGGAAGGAGTGACGAGCATGACAGACGTTGTGTTTGTCATAACCTGCTCGCCATCAATTCCAAGAGCGGTGGTCGCCCATACATCAGTCGCGTAAGAAACTTGGATGACCCCAATTTCAAACTACCTTCGGGATGGTATTCTTCCTGAAAGTAAAGCGCAAGCTACTCGCCTTAGATTACAAGCTGCTCGATATACTATTTTGAATGGATGCTTGTATAAACTAAGTTTTTCTCTTCCGTTATTGAAATGTCTTACTCCCGAAGAAGGTCATGTAATTTTGGAACAAATTCATGCGGGAGTATGTGGGAATCATACCAGTGGACAGGTATTGGCGCACAAAGTTGTCAGACAGGGGTATTATTGGCCCACACTTAAGAAGGACTCACTCACTTATGCTCGCTCGTGTCATAAATGTCAGATATATGCCCCACTTATTTATAGCCCCCCTAAAGAACTAGTGTATGTATACAGCCCGTGGCCGTTTGCCAAATGGGGGATCGATTTGATCGGCCCATTTTCTACAGGCACGTCGGGGGTGAAGTATGTTGTGGTTGCCGTTGTATATTACACTAAGTGGGCTGAAGCTGAAGCCATTGTAAAGGCCACCGAACAAAGAATGTGGAATTTTGTTTGGAAAAGTATCATTTGTCGATTTGGGCTTCCTAAGTCGTTAGTGACGGATAACGGAAAACAGTTCGACGAGAGTGAATTTCGATAGAATTGAGCTCGTTGGGGAATAAATAAATATTATTCTACTCCATATTATCCCCAATCAAACGAGACAGGTTGAAGCAGTTAATAAAATCATCAAGCATACCCTCAAGGCTAAACTTGATAATTCTAAGGGGGAGGATGGGCTGAAGAGTTACCAGAAATATTATGGGCATATCGTACTACTTTCAGAACATCAACAGCAGAAACTCCTTTTGCTCTGGCATTTGGTACGGAGGCTGTTATACCAGCAGAAGTGGAGATTCCGAGCCACCGAACCATATGTTTTGGCGAACACACCAACGACCAAGCACTTTCTTTAAGTACAGACTTATTGGAGGAAGGACGATTGGAGGCCGATTTCAAGAATGCAAAGTACAAGCAAAGGTCTGAAAAGTTTTACAACTCCAAGGTTCGAATTTGCAGGTTTAATATCGGCAAGCTCATTTTAAGATGAGCAACGGGGGTGTCGGGTGGTGTGTTCGGCCAAGCGTGGGAAGGACCATTTAGAGTGTTGGAGCGTTTATCAAATGGGGCATACGATTTGGAAGATTTAAATGGAGTTCCATTGTCTTATTCATGGAATGCGACAAATTTGAAAAAATATTATCAGTAAGGCGAGCATGACCGACAGTCAGAAGTTAGAACACAAGCTTTTGTTCGCTGGAGAGTGACATCGTGCGAATGCTCGTTTGAAATGACCGGGGTGACAATAACGCTCGAGCATAAAGGGCATGGCATAGTGTGTTAAATATTTTCAGAGGGTTTTTTCTTTCTTCAACTTTGTCAAAATTCAGAAAATACGTGGCGACATATGGTGAAAATGGGTGGCAACCCAGCGAGGTACGTGTCATTCTCTTAATTAAAAGTGGCAGAAACAAGAGCAAATATCAATCGGAGGTGATAAACTGAGAGGTCCAGCACCAACTAGCTATGACAGTACATGCTTCGTGTAGTAATATAAATAGGTGTGTCGATATCCAGAGGAGGAGAGAAGAAAAAGAGAGGAAAAGATAGAAAATAGAGGTTTTCTATAATTCGCTGAAGAAAAATACTTTGGGTAAAGTTGGTTGTGTTGATGTTGCACGAATGTTGCTTCAGATGTTGGACAACATTCTGCACAACATCATAAATTTACCCTTTCTCCTAACACTGACTCCGGTTTAATAGATGTGTTTCTCTATGTTTCATACATTGCAGATTGAAGATAATCTCGAATATTATCAAGCGGTTGCATTGATGGAGTGAGAATAGAAAGATCATGGGTGGTTACACCAAGATCATGGAGATAGTGGAGGAGAAGTTCAAGGCTGTTCACACCAAGTGAATAGGATAATGCAGTTGATCCGAATGTCTATAAATAGACTGCATTGGTCGACATTTCGAGTTTGAGTTAAAGTAAAATCCCATTTGCTCTACTCCAAACTTAAGAGAGTAACATCCAAGACACAATCAAGAGTGAAAAACTGAGTGTTTGTAATTCTAGGAGTGTGAGGGTTGTTGTTATTCTATGTGTACTGGTCGAGGGAATACAATCTCTCCCATCAGTATTGATTTTGTCTTATTAGATCAAGTTTTAGGTTGAATAAGATCACTAGTTACTTGATTGAATAGATTGATTTTGGTGTGTGGTTTTTCACTACATCTTTTAGGATCTTGTAATAGATTCGTGTGTATCTCACTACTTGTTATAGTGATGTTTTTAACCATGAGGTTCGTATAGTCTGGATTACAGACTATACAAAATTTTGAAATCCTTTGCACTGCGTTTTTATGCTTCTGCTGTCATATGTTATTTTATATGTTGCGTAACATTTTCAACAACACTCTGAAAAATACACACACACACACTGTCAGTTGGCAGAGCCTTAAACTTGATACACTAAGTTAAAGGTCCTGTGTTTAAAGTGTGTTTTTGCAATGGATTATCCACTGACTCCGTCTTTAAAACCTCCAATTTTGGATGGATCAAATTACCCATATTGAAAACCTAAAATGCGCATGTATATTAAGTCTATTGATGAGAGAACATGGCGTAATGTGTTATCTGGTTGGAATCCTCCAAGAACAATTGATGATAGAGATGGAGAATCACAAGTCAAGAAGGAGATTGATTGGTCCAATGATGAATGCACATCGACCGATTTCAATTCTAAAGCCCTTAATGTTATATTTACTGCTACTGATGTTTCAATGTTTAAACTGATATCTAACTGTGTTTCTTCTAAGGATGCATGAGAAATATTGCAGGAACATTGTGAAGGATCAGAAAGTGTTCGAAGGACTGGACTCAGAATGTTGGGAACCAAGTTTGAAAACTTGAAGATGAAAGATGATGAGAACATTTTATCATACAATGAAAGGATAAGTGAGATTGCTAATGAGTCACACTCACTTGGTGATCCAATTTCCAACACTCGGTTAGTCAATAAAATACTTAGAATTGTTCCTAAACTATTTGATGCTAAAATATGTGCAATAGAAGAGGCTAAAAACACTGATTTATTGAGTCAAAATGAGTTGATCAGTATTTTGAAAACTTATGAGATAAACTCAAATATGTTAGATGATGATAAACATGAGAAATATAAAGACAAGAAAGTAATTGCTTTTAGAGGTGAAACTTCTGATAATGTTGTTAAACATCCTTATGTGACTGAAGTTGATTCTGATGATGATATTTCTGATTTATGTGATGAAAATGTTTCTGAACAATTTGCTCTTATCACTAAGCAATTCAAATCTTTTCTAAAAGGAAAGTTCAAGAAATCAAATGGTCAATTTCAATCAAAGGATAAGTTTAATCAAAACTCTTCTCCATATGATAAAAAGCTTGTTCCAAGTCAGTCTTCCAGCTTCAATCAACCTAGACAATTTACAAAGGATAACAAGTTCAAATATGATCATGAGTACATAAAAAAAGTTAAATGTGATGCATGTTCTGGATATGGTCATTATGCTAATGAATGTGCTAATACTTTGCTTAGGAAGAAGATGAACTTTTTAAGTGATGATTCTGATGATGAAACTGATTCTGATAAATGTGAATTAAGTGATATGTCTGCTAGAATAGTTTATGATGATACTTATGATGATGATCTCGATGATTATTGGTCTGAAGCAGATTCAGATGTTATAACAACATCTGAAACAATATTTTGTAAAAATGATTATGAGATTAACTGTTTTGCTGGAATTATTCTGAATGCTGAAACATCATGTTCTGCTGGCTATAACTCTGAAAATTTGAAGTTTAAATTTGATTTAGAAACTCAAAAACAGGTGTTGAGTTCCTTATCTTTAGAAAATTTAGATTTGAAAGAAAATCTTGCAAAACTTGAAGTTATTTTAAACAGAAAAGATGTGGAAATCTCTACATTGAAAGATGAACTTAAGTGCACTACTCTTAGCTTTGCTAGCACTACTGATTTGAATGATGCATTGATGATTGGTAGACATGATAATGCTGGACTTGGTTTTCAGAAATCTTTTGAGAATACTCCTATATCCTATGAACCTATTTCTTTTGTAAAAGCTAGAACTTCTTTACATAAATCTTTTAAAGGCAAACAAAAGAAATCTGATGGTTTGTTTAAAGAGTATGTCTGTTTTTCTGTGCTGGAGTAGGTCACATTTGTCCATATTGTTCCAAGTTAAGAAGAGACATAAAAGCTGGAATATTCTTACCTGATAAAATTGAACATCCCATAAAACAGGTTAACAACACTAAAAAGTTGATTCATGAGAACATGTCTTGTAATGTTGCGTATACATCTTTACAAGCATGTGTTCCTGGATCTTGGTACTTTGATAGTGGCTGTTCTAGACACATGACTGGTCAAGTCAATCATCTGACTAATTATACATCATACAATGGTGGTCATGTTACCTATGGTGGTGGTTCAAAAGGTAAAGTTGTTGGTAAAAGCACATTGAATGTTTCTGGTTTTCCAAAGTTGACAAATGTGTTACATGTAAAAGGTTTACTTGATAATCTGATTAGTATTAGTCAGTTATGTGATGATGATTTACATGTGAAATTTGACAAGAATTCATGCTATGTGTTTAATAAGAATGATGAATGCTTAATGACTGGCAATAGATCTGCTGATAATTGCTATTTGATTGGTACAAATCATGCTTGTAAGAGTGCTAAAGCAGATGATATTATTTTGTGGCATCAAAAATTTGGTCATTCTAATTACAGAAGTATTCAGAGATTGCATAGACTAGGTACTGCTGTTGGTTTACCTGATCTTAACTTTGAAAAATGAAAAATCTGTGGACCATGCCAGAAAGGTAAGCAAGTAAGGACAACACATCAAATGTTATCAACATGTACAACAAACAGGTCTTGTGAGTTGATTCATATGGATCTAATGGGTCCTATGGAAACTGAAAGTTTAGGTGGAAAGAGGTATTCTTATGTTCTTGTAGATGATTTTTCTAGGTATACTTGAGTTATATTTCTGAAAGAAAAGTCTGATACCTTTTCTGAGTTTAAAATTCTTTACAAAAGGTTTATAACTGTTTTGTGTTTAAAGATCAGTAGAATAAGATCTGATCATGGGAGGGAATTTGAAAACGGTTTGTTTACTAATTTTTGTGAAAAGAAAGGTATTTTGCAAGAGTTTTCCTCACCTAAAACTCCACAACAAAATGGAATTGCTGAAAGAAAAAATAGAACTTTGCAAGAAATGGCAAGAGTTATGCTAACCTCAAAGAATCTTTCTAAGAAATTCTGGGCTGAAGCTTTAAATACTGCTTGTCACATTGTGAATAGAGTATACATTCGTTCTGGTAGTAACTGTACTCCATATGAGATTCTGAATAACAAGAAACCAAATTTGAAATACTTTCATGTGTTTGGTTGTGTTTGTTACATTTTGAATGACATAGATCAGTTGCACAAGTTTGATTCAAAAAGTGATAAAGGATTTTTCTTAGGATATTCTAAGAATAACAAGGAATATAGAATCTATAACTTGAGAACTGATACTATGCAAGAATCTGTTAATGTGGTATTTGATGAACTCGCAAGTCTTGCAGGAAAAAATGCTGAAGACAATGTATCAGATTTGATAGAAGTATCCAAAGATACTATTGACACTGAAAAAAGTAAGGATGTTGATCAGAATGTTCCTTCAACACCTGATACAACATTGCCCAAAAGTTTAAATACTGAGAATCTGTCACAAGATTCACAGTATTCAAAACAGTTGGTTCCCTCAACAAAGATAATGAAAAGTCATCCATCAGATCAGATCATTGGAGAAGCTACCACTGGTGTACAAACTAGAAAAAGAATGGGTATTCATATCAATAACTTTGTAAGATCAGTTTGCATGTCATCCATATGCAATCAGGTAACTTTTGAGTGTTATCATTCTGCAATTGAGCCTAAGAATGTTAAAGAAGCTCTTAATGATGAAAATTGGATAAATGTTATGCATGAAGAGCTTAATCAGTTTGAAAGAAATTATGTTTGGACACTTGTACCTAGACCTAATTCTGAGATTAATGTCATAGGAACAAAGTGGATTTTCAAAAATAAAACTAATGAATCTGGTAATATTGTGAGAAACAAGGCTAGATTGGTTGCTCAAGGTTATACTCAGATTGAAGGAATAGACTTTGATGAAACATTTGCTCCTGTTGCTAGAATAGAATCAATTAGATTACTTCTTGCTATTCCATGTTTCATTAACATTAACTTGCATCAAATGGATGTTAAAGTTGCCTTCTTAAATGGTATTCTGGATGATGAAGCTTATGTTGAACAACCTAAAGGTTTTGAAAATCTAGAATTTCCTGATCATGTTTACAAATTATAGAAAGCTTTGTATGGTCTAAAACAAGCACCTAGAGCTTGGTATGGTAGACCAACTGATTTCTTACTTGAGTTTGGATTTTTGAGAGGTGAAGCTGATAGAACCTTGTTCATTAAAAATTCTAAAAATGATATCATGGTTGCTCAAATATATGTTGATGATATTGTATTTGGTTCAACTAGTAATGATATGCTTGAAAGTTTTGTTAAAGAAATGACCTGTACTTTTGAAATGTCCATGGTTGGAGAACTAAATTCCTTTTTAGGTCTTCAAATCAAGCAAATAAAAGATGGTATTTTCTTTTGTAAGAACAAATATGCTAAGAATCTTGTGAAAAGGTTTGGTTTGGAAAATGCTAAAACTATGAAAACTCCTATGGGTTCAACTCAAAAGTTGAGTAAAGACTTGATTGGAAAAGATGTTGATCCTACTTTGTATAGATCAATGATTGGAAGCCTTTTGTACTTAACTTCTAGTATGCCTGGTATTATGTATATTGTCTATCTTTGTGCTAGATATCAAGCTAACCCTAAAGAATCACATCTCAATTCTGTAAAAAGAATTATAAGATATGTGGCTGGAACATGTGATCTAGGTATTTGGTACTCAAAGGATACTAATTGCTCTTTAGTTGGGTTAGTGATGCAGATTGGGCAGGTGATTGTGATGACAGAAAAAGTACTAGTGGAGGATGTTTCTACATGGGAAACAACATTATCTCCTGGCATAGTAAGAAACAGAATTGTGTTTCACAATCAACAACTGAGTCTAAATATGTTGCTGCACTCAACTGCTATGGCTTAAAAAGATGTTTGATGATTATGGGTTGGAAAGTGGTATTTTGACTATTTATTGTGATAATACTAGTGCCATCAATATTTCTAAGAATCCTGTGCAACACTCTTTGACTAAACATATAAGTATAAGACATCACTTTATAAGAGATCTTGTAGAGAAAGAAGTTGTGAAGTTAGAGTACATTTCTACTGAAAAACAACTTGCTGATATTTTCACAAAAGCCCTTGATTATGAGAGGATTTCTTCACTTAGAAAATCTCTTGGTCTTTGCTATATCTGAAAATAAACACTAGATGTTGTGACAAATGTTTTCAAACATTTGAAGCAACATTGTGGTTCTGATAATGAGTTTGTCTGTTGTTTTGCTTATTTTTTGAGCTTTAAATGATAGTGTTTTGATCTTATGGTTTGAATCATGGTTTAGATACAGAGTCCTGGACATATATCTCTTAAATGCATTAAAAATAAAGCACAACTTAGATGTGTAATCACAGAGTAACTATGGGACACGGAGCTCGCTACTACGATGTTCTCTTTTCAAAAGTGATTAAATATACATCCATGTTTGTTCACAATCCATTGAGTAACTATGGGGCATGGAGCTCGCTACTACGATGTACTCTTTTAAAAAGATGGATCAATGTGAACATGTGTTTAAAGAAAAATTCAAAATCTGCAACACTTTGATGATGAATGTCATGCAAAATTGAGTGTTGAGATATATGTGTGCCGACATTTTGTGAAACCTTAAGTGATTCAAACTTTATCTATCATACATGATTCATTTGTTATTCTGGATAAGTTGAATTGGCGGATTGAACAAGTTATTTGAACTGATTTGAGTCTATTTAATTTTAGATATGGTCTTCTGTTTTTCAAAAATGTTTTTGGCGGGTCTTACACATCACACGATCACATGACTTCAAAATAGTGGGTGGTTATCTTTGTTCCCCCCACCTGGTCGGTTTTCTTGTGGATGTGTGGAATAACCTCCATTCTTTCTTCTCTACTTAAGTTTGATTTATCTGTGTTGTTTTATATTGAAAGCTAAAAACTTTGTTTGCTGCATATTGGATTGAGGTTTGTTGTTTGCTCCTGTGTTATTCATAATTTCTCGGTCTTGTACTTCTTTTCCCTCCTATTTTTTTATTTCATTATTTTAATTGCTTATGTATTTATTTGATTGGACAGAAGGGAAATGACTGAAAAAAAAACCCATCGGTCACTCCTGAATCTTCACAAACTCACACAAACCCTTCTCCCTCGAAACCTTCCTCTCCTGAAAACTCAAACTCTCTGAATCTTCTCGCTGAAATGGCTTTGCAAAATCCAGATTATGATTCCACTAATGTTGGTGGAACATCTTCTTCATCCATACCAAAACCCACTCCGTACGAATTTCCTGAATATACCCCTCAATCTCTGGTTCGTCTGATCATTGAACAAATGCTAGAGAAAAATCTTCTTGTTCTTCCTGATGTGTTTGTTGGCAAAAGATAAGTCAACATTAATGACTTTGTTGATCTTTCTGCTAAACCCTTAGTCATAGAAATTCCTGAAGAACCTTATCTAGAAATACCCTCAGAAACTCCTATTGCTGACCTTGTTTCTGAAAACCCTTCTGAAAACCCAAATCAAACAGCTGATGTTGAAATGGAAGCTGTTGACTCCTCTGATTCAGAAGGAATGGGGGAGAAATTAAAGAACATTAGGTTAAGGAAAAAACAATTGGCTCCCAGAAGAGGTGTTGGTAGATGGGGAAAGAGAAGAATGTCGCAGAGAAACTTAGGAAAAAGGGTTGATTACACTGGAAAACGTCCTAAGAGAACTGATGGTGGTGTTAATGATCCTATCTCTGTAGAGGATTCTGATGAAGAAATGATTGTTCCAAATGTTCCTGTTGCTGAACCAAAGGATTCAGATGATGACTTAACCATGCAAGAATTGTTGGCTAAGAAAGAAAGGAGAAACAAATAGAAAAATGATCCTCCTGTGAGTGATGCTGCAAATGTTGCTGAATCATCTGATTCTGAACCCAACATTGATCCTCAAGCTGAGGATACTGAGGAAGAGGAACCCAAAGAAAATGAACTTGAGGATGATGAACCTGAAGAAGAGGAACCTGAAGAGAATGAATCTGAACAAAATGAGTCTGATGATGAACTTGATCAAGTCTTTGATGAGATAATGGAATCTGACTCTGACTCAGATGATAAGGTTGAGCATGATAGAAAATCTGTTGTTGTTAAATCCATGCTTAAGAGATTCATTGTGGATGAAAGGATAATTAAAATGCCTGATTTTGAAGCTCAAAATCTGATAGGTTTTCTTGAGAGTAGATCCTTATTGCATGCTCTACAATATGCCAAACCTTATTATGTTACTTGGGTTGCTGGATTTTATGCTAATCTAAAAAAGAGTTGTGGGAATAAATAGTCTTCAAACTATGGGAAATTAAGGTTTAGATACAATGTTGTTACCATTACTCCTAAGGCTATAAACATCTTTCTGGAGAATAAACATGTGGAAGATGATTCTGGAGATTTGGACATAGGGGAAGTGATGTCTGTCATCACTGGTGGTAGACATTCTGTATGGACTTTACAATTTTCTGCTGCAAAACTGACCTCTTTATACTCTGTGATGCATAAGCTGCTAGTTTCTAATTGGTTTCCTTCCAAGAATTCTATTGTGTTAACCAAGGAACATGCATTCTTGTTGTACAAGATTGTGCACCTGAACAAATTCAACATGGGTCAAATCATATTTGACAACATTGTTTCCTATGCTGGTAAACAATCTGAAAGGACCATTCTGCCATATCCAAGCTTGATCTGTCAACTCTTGGATAGATTGGAATTTGAGAGACCTAAAGGAGAGAAGATTAGTGGTTATATGTCAAGCTTTGGTATATCACATGTTCTGAGGACTGGAAACCGCACTGTTAATCTTCCTTTGACAGATCCTGCACCACATGCCGAAAATGTTACCCATCCTGTTGGTAACATTTCCTATACAGTATCCAGAAAGAATGGTACACCCTCTGTTCATTTCACATATTCTTTCATTACTGATCAGATTTCTTCCATCCAGAAGAACATAGATGCCTTAATCAAACAACAAGCCTTCTGGAGAAACCTGCTTTCTACTCCAACAGGGGGAGGATCACCTGATGATGATGGAAATTATGGTGGTGATGATGGAGTTGGTCCATCTGGCCATACAGGTGAGAAGGATGATGCACCAGATGCTGCTGAAGATGATGTTGATGTTGCTGTTGATTAGAATATTGCTGAAGATAGAGAGGTGGAGGAAGTTGTACAAGATGCTGTCAATGAGGCTGTAGAGGATGCTGTGGAGGATGTACTCAATTCTGAACATGCTGCTGCTGTTGAACAGATGGTACCAGATAATGCTGAACCAGTTGATGATAGCCCTGATTATACTGATGATGAAGTGTTGGTGACACCTACCAGGGAGAACTTGTCTACAGAGAGCATTGCTATCATTGATCAGCTGTATGGAGCTGATAACTGGTGATTGGTTTCAAGACAACTGAGAATTTTGAAGTATGGGGGAGCATTTACAGACTATGGAGATGCAGCCATTCCAATGGCCCAGTCTTTCCCTTTATTTCTCTATAAAATTCATGTCTGTATTGTAATCTTTTATTTTCTGCTCTTTACTTTTTAAACTGTTATTGGACAATAGATGATAGGTTTATGTTTCTGTCATTTACTTCATGTTGTTGGATACTTTGGCCTAAGTACAACAGTGTACTTAGTGTCTGTGTGTGTTTTTAAATTATGATTTGGTTGAATAGTAGTTGTTCTCTGAATGGCTATTATTTGTTTCTTTCCTAAAACAAGTTCGGATGTTGTTTTTAACATCAGGTGTGTTGTAGTAGAAAGACCAAATTGGGGGAGTTTGTTGATGTTGCACGAATGTTGCTTCAGATGTTGGACAACATTCTGCACAACATCATAAATTTGCCCTTTCTCCTAACACTGACTCCGGTTTAATAGATGTGTTTATCTATGTTTCCTACATTGCAGGTTGAAGATAATCTCGAATATTATCAAGTGGTTGCATTGATGGAGTGAGAATAGAAAGATCATGGGTGGTTACACCAAGATCATGGAGATAGTGGAGGAGAAGTTCAAGGCTATTCACACCAAGTGAATAGGACAATGCAGTTGGTCCGAATGTCAATAAATAGACTGCATTGGTTGACATTTTGAGTTTGAGTTAAAGTAAAATCCCATTTGCTCTACTCCAAACTTAAGAGAGTAACATCCAAGACACAACCAAGAGTGAAAAACCAGAGTGTTTGTAATTCTAGGAGTGTGAGGGTCGTTGTTATTCTATGTGTACTGGTCGAGGGAATACAATCTCTCCCATCAGTATTGATTTTATCTTATTAGATCAAGTTTTAGGTTGAATAAGATCACTAGTTACTTGATTGAATAGATTGATTTTGGTGTGTGGTTTTTCACTACACCTTTTAGGATCTTGTAATAGATTCTTGTGTATCTCACTACTTGTTATAGTGATGTTTTTAACCATGAGGTTTGTATAGTCTGGATTATAGACTATACAAAATTTTGAAATCCTTTGCACTGCGTTTTTATGCTTCTGTTGTCATATGTTGTTTTATATGTTGAGTAATATTTTCAACAACACTCTGAAAAATACACGCACACACACTGTCAGGTTGATTTGTTATGCCTCCAGGCGTAATTTCCAACATCTAGTTCAGCAGATCTTCACGCTGACTCAGTCATGTGCTTTGGCGCTTGCTCTTGTACAAGTTGAAAATCTCGCATCCCAGCTGCAGAGCAGAATATTTTGGCGTCAATTTGGAAAAGCCAATTCGAATTGGGCGAAGTATTCTCTTTGGGGTTGAAGGCATACTTTGCGAGCACGCCATGGTGCTCGCAACGAGCACGCCATGGTGCTCGCAACGAGCACGCCATGGTGCTCGTAATGAGCACGAGTAGCTCGGCAGCGTTACAGTTGCCACATCACATTCTTTACTGCTTATGCAGTAGCTAATCACCGTCCCTTTCGCATCCCAAAAATCTCCTCCGGGGGGGTGGGATGTTGGTGCACCCGCATGGGGCAACGCGCGGACGCTGATGCTCAAGTATCCACAGAGGGCCCGAATAAATAGCCGGGTGCGCAAGAAAGGGAGAAGATTGGTGCGAGCAGGGTCCAGAAAGATCGACGAACAGACACCGGTGCTAACACCAGGTTCAGGAGAGCAGACTTGCTCGCCATATGCTCAGGACGACCGTAATCTGCATAGTCACAGCTTGCCCAAGGAGGTAAACACTGCTGCTGCTGCCGGTCTTGAGCACGATGTTTGATGAAGAATGAGCGAGACGAAGAGCTGACCTATCCCAAACTTATCAACATAGTAAGTACGGACGAGATGTTGGCAGCTCAAGTTCGCTCTATTTTTATAATCAAGATTTTTAGATCAGACAAACTTTTTGTAAAACAGTCAATGTTTGCGATAGTTTGTAAGTTATAGCCATGTGTAATAATAGCCATAGCCTTCAAGTGTAAAAAGTTGTAATAGATTAAAAAAAATTTGTGAAGTGTGTTGTTTGATAAGTTTTCTAGTCAAGCCAACAACGGTCGCACCTAAGCCGGACGACCAGAACAAAGATGAACAAGCACAACCTTATGTTCACCTGACAAAACAATTTGTACTTATAGATGCCCGCAACAAAGCGAGCAACAGTACGGGGTTGCAACTCAATAAGACGACCCGATAAAGAATAGTGATTGCAGCAAACATAAGACGATCACGAAAGAAAAAAGGGGGTTGCACATAAGTTAACCAAACTGGTCACAGCTAAATAAGACGACCAATCTGATTGCACCGCAATAAGACAATCAAAAAACCAGAGAAGTCAGGGTGGAACATAGGCACATATCATGTTCGATTTATCGGAAGAAAGGTATAAACTATTAAAGTTAAAACATTGTTCAAACATAAGCAGTTCCCAAGTACGTAAAGACAACTTGTTCAGGAATAAAGGCAAAAATTACACAGAAAAAAAGTTAAGGAAAGAATTCATTGTTCGGAGTTGGTGGAAGAGATTGGTCGAGCATTTCCTGTCTCGCTTGCTCATCAACATCAGGTGCATCAGGAGCATCTCTCGATTCATTCGGCTCGTCGACCATCGCACTCTACTCGCCCCGCACTTGACCACCGTGCTCGCTCTGAACTTCGCCGTCCTGTTCGTCATGAACTTGATCACCTTCCTGCTCGACCTGCTCGCCCTGATGAGGTTGATCTGCAGCGTTTCCTACAGTTGCATCACCTTGATCCTCTTCTTCATCAGATACAGGATCCTCAATTCAATTCCAGCTGGAAGCTTGGAAAAGTCGCAGAGATCCTGCAGGTCGCTTAATGGCAAGTTGCGACCAGGAGGATTATCGACCATGTATTTCTCGAAGTCCATTTTTAGGGGGGCAATCTGATTGGAAGAGAGAGTTTGTCTGGTTGTACGAAGAGCTTCTGCAAATGCACAAATATAAGAGTAGTTGGATATTGAATCAACGTACTCTACAGTGTGTATTTTTTAGTTCTCCAGGCCCAGACGAGTGTTGCTTTCTTTGGCGGTAAAGAGCTGTTGAGCGAGCAAAACTTTTTCACCTTCCAAGACCTCATTATCGGTTTTAAGCTTCTGAATTTCAATAGCTTGCTGTGCTTGGGTCTCTTTCGCTCTCCGAAGTTCTTCCCGTTCTTGACGCAACACTTCTCGAGCTTGGAGTAATTCCTCCTTGGCTAGTCGTGTCTCCTCTTCTCTCCGACGAAGTTCACCTTGGGTTGAATTCATTTCTTCCCGTGCCTTGTTTAACTCCTCCATTTTCTCTCTGAAGCTAGAAGTGAGCAGCATATACTTGGAATTAAGGCTAGCTGTGGCCGAGAAAGCACTCTCCAAAAGCACAAGTGATCGACCATGATGGATAAGGCCCAATCGCATTTTCTCCAATGCTGATGGGCCATTAATTGCTTTCTCCAGATCGGTCGTCCAGGACCGGATGGGAGTCTCATAGGCTTTCTGCACATGCTCGGGCAATTCAGGGATATTGCTCACGGTGGGAGATCAGAAATAATCCCTCAAGTCTGGCAGTAGACGGGTCCCCTCTTTCTCTTGTATACCCACTTGCAACCAATGGGTTTGACCCCATTAAGTGGTTCGACTAGCTCCCACACTCTGTTATGATCCATAGACCCCATTTCTGCTTTCATTGCCTTTTGCCAAGAAACCGCATCCTTATATTGGATTGCCTCATCGTATGTCCATGGGTCTAATTCATCTTGTCCGGGAATCAAGTCCGAGGACTCTCCTATCCCCATGAATCTCTCGGGCTGTCTCACAACCCTCTCACTACGACGAGGCTCGGCCAGAAAGTGTGTCATTTGGTATATCATCTTATACAGGTTGGCAATGAGGTTAGCCCCTTAGCTCACTTAAGGTAATCTCACTTCTGGGTCTTCTTTCGTTCATATAGTCTTCCTCCAAAAATCTAAAGTGGGTGCTTATGACCACCTTTTGATCTTTGGGATCATAAAACGTACACCCTTTTGTTCCCTCGGGGTATCCTATAAACAACCTTAATTCTGATCGAGGATTCAATTTCTCGGCTTCCTTGTCCAACACGTGGGCGGACACCCCAAATTCTCATGTGTCTCATACTTAGGCTTCATGGGTCCACAATTCTTTGGGAGTTTTGGGAACCGACTTGGATGGCACCAAGTTCGAATGTAAGTCATTGTTTCCAAGGCATGACCCTAAGCGACTTGGGAAGATCCGCAGATAACACATCATTAATCTAACCATTTCCAAAAGAGTTTTGTTTCTTCGCTCTGCAACCCCCGTTTTGTTGAGGGGTTCGGTTCTTGATCACCGATGCAATCCCTTCATCCAAACAAGTAGTTCAAAAACTCATCATTTGAGGTACTTCGCCTCCACGATCGAATCGTAGAGACTTGATACGTTTTTCCCTATGATTATCTGCTTGAGCCTTAAATTCTTTAAATTTCTCAAAGGTCTCAGATTTATGCTTCATAAGGAAAATTTAACCGTACCTCGAGTAGTCATCAATAAAAGTGACGAAATACTCGTAACCTCCTCTTGCCATGGTTGACATTGGTGTTGGGGAATGATTTGCACAGATCTATTTGGGGTGAATATTTAAATACAAATTTAATTCATTAATTATTACTAGCATGAATTAATCCTATATTAATTCAAATAATAATTGCAACAACATATCATGCATATAAAAAACCACGTAAAACCTACGCATGCGGAATCTACGGGTTTATGTGAACGTACCTCTCGGGATGGCAGTGGCTTTGGTCGGACGGACTAACCAAAAGGACTTCCCAAGTATTCCCTTAGCCCTTGCTCGACAATCCGATTGGAAGGATACTCAAATGAACAATTAACAAAAGGAAAAAATAAACTTTGTTGCACCACTTATGTGGATTTGCTAATATTTCCAGCACATGGAATTGTACTTGGGAATGAACTAATCATCCTCTATTTATAGGAGGGAGGGTGGACGAAATTTATGTGATATTTCAATGTGGGAAAAGACTTTTCTTGGTCACCAAGAAATCTTGAATATATCCCATATATTCTTTTTCCCATAATTAAAATATTCCACAAAATTCCACCTCCTCTATTTTATGGCATTATTTTCAAAAATTTGATGATGCAAGAATCCAAGATTTGGATCTTCTTGAATTTATGAGATATTCTTGTATTTCAAGAAATACATATCTTCCATAATATCTTTTCAAGAAAATCAAGAAAATCTTTCTTGCCCTCTATTTTCAAAAAAATTCGAAATATCACTATGTATAACCAAGTGGGAGATTTCTTGAATTTAATGAGATAATCTTGTATTCCAAGAATACATATCTTCATTCCATAACAAAATTCAAAGAAAATCTTTCTCCCTCTTTTATCCATAATTTTCGAAAATTTAGAGGAAATATAAGCAACAATATTTATTTTATTTTAATCACCTTTTCAGTTATTGGACTATATGTTGGGCATTTTCTGGGGGCCTTTAGGAGAATTAAGATTGGACCTTCTAATGGATCTTGAATATCTAATATTGAGCCACAATATAATTCAAGCCCATAAATATTAATTAATCCCACTACATAATTAATATTGCACTATCCATCTTAACCCATATTACAGTCAATATGGCTCTCGGTCATTATTTCCCGTGTTTAAGATTATCTAGCCCATTAATTAATTCAAGCCACTGAAATAGCTTTCCGTTAATTAATATCTTTTGTCCTTGGTCGAGGAACGGTTCAACATTATTATCCATAAGGAAACTAATTCCACTTGCAAGATTTGGTATGATAAAACTTATGAACCTCCCAAGGGGGCAAATCAAGCAAGCGTACTTGCACACGATTCTTCGTATTAAATCTTAACAATCACATGTGACCAATAATATTGCCCAAGATAAAACGTATTGAATCTCTCTCTGATTCGCTACCCATGATAAGTCAAAGCAATAGTTACCGATCCCACGTGATCTATTTAAGGGGACGAAGGTTAAGAAACAACGAACCACCGAGGTCTAATTCTTCCTTGTTCGGTTTCAAGAATTTATCCTCCCAGAGGTCCTATTCAACAAGATCGGTCATGCACTAGTGTAATCTCTTGGTCAAGACAAACCAATCTGAGCCTTACACCTCAACCTTTCACGATGGTTGTTCATTTCCATCTAGGTCGTGAATGGCGTACTTTTAGTTACAAGGGACTATTAATTTAATCTTTGGTGATCGGTATCACTAAATTAACTAATGCGGTAACACGCATTTAATTATTGAGCAGTTATGCAAAGAAATATATATAACATTCAATCATATTTAAAGCATCGGTGATAAACAATTTATTTAAGTAAATAAGTCCGAAAAAATTGGTTTAGATTATACAAAGTAAAAGCATACTTTTCAATTATAATCCCAACAATCTCCCACTTATACTCAAAAGTCCTTTTAAGTATACTACAACACGTCTCGCGTAGTCCGTGACATCTAATGTCACCTACACGAACCAAATAATTTCTCCCACTTATACTCAAAGCAGTTGGCAATTGGTCTTGACACCCATTCCACTCACATGTCTCTCGAATGTATTCAGAGGCAGACGCTGAATGAATGAATCGCTAGTTTGTCCTCGGACGCTATCTTTGCCACATCTATATCTCCTCTCTTAACGATTTCTCGTGATAAGATGTCTTTTCCTTTAATGTGTTTGTTTGACTCGTGGACTCTTAGTTCTCTTGAATTTGCAACCCGCCCTAGCAGATATTGCAGACAAATTCGTAACACCATCCAAGTCCACTAAGAAGATCTAGAGCCCAATCGGGTTCTTTCACCGCTTCACTGGCGCCTAATTACCGAGTCCCATGGTTGAGTCGGTGATGCATTTCGCTTCACACTCGTCCATTTGATGGCTACACTTCCCAAATGGAAACACACTAAATCGAAGGCAGATAATTTATGGAATCTAAATCGATTGGAAATCGAGTCCGTAGCCGATGGGGATTGGAGTATCGATCGATAAATCAACATTCTATCCCGAGTTCTTTTCGGACACTTGTAATGTTTTTAATCGTTGTCCAATGCGCTTTCCTGGGTTACTTTTGATATCTTGCTATCACGCCTCGCAAAGCAGATATCCGGGTCTCGCGTGACACAAAGATTGCATACATAAGGTTTAGATGGCAAGCACAAGGAATACCTTTCATGTCATCTATCTCATTTTTGTCTTAGGGAACATTTTCTTGGATAGATGGATTCCAAGTCTGAAAGGTACGAATCCTTTCTTGGAATCTTGCATGCTGAATTGTTTCAAAAACCAGTGTCTATGTATGAAACTTGCGATAACCCGATCATCCTTTTCTGGCGATCTCGAGTTATCTTGATCCCAAGGATATGTCCGGCTTTCCCTAAGTCTTTCATATCAAACTATTTTGAAACCATGCCCTTACGTCTGATCACACCTTCACATCGTTCCCGATGATCACAATGTCATCTACGTATAGTACTAAGAATACCAATGCAGTTCCAAAACGCTTTTTATACACACAACTTTCAAACTTGTTTTGATCAAACCCATAAGACTTTATTACATGATCAAAACTTTGGTTCCAAGCTCTGGATGCCTGTTTGAGTCCGTAAATGGACCTTTTGAGCTTACAAACTAGGTGTTCTTGGCCTGTTTCAATGAAACCTTGGTGTTGTTGCACATAGATCTCTTTATCAAGACTTCCGTTAAGGAAAGCTGTCTTGACATCTATTTGCCAGATTTCAAGGTCGAAGTGCGCAGCAATCGATAAGAGAATACGGATGGACTTAAGCATGGCTACGGGCGAAAAAAGTTTCATCATAATCGATCCCTTTCTTTCTGAGTATAACCTTTCGCCATTAGTCTTGCTTTAAAGGTTTCAACCTTCCCGTCCGGTCCTCTTTTCCTCTTATATACCCACTTGCATCCAATGGGTTTGACCCCATTAAGTGGTTCGACTAGCTCCCACACTCTATTATGAAACATAGAACCCTTTCATTGCTGTTTGCCAAGAATTTGCATCCATATCTTGGAGTGCCTCGTCATATGTCCATGGGTCGATTCACGGAATCAAGTCCGAGGACTCTCCTATTCCCATGAATCTGCCGATTTGTCAAACAACCCTCCCACTATAACGAGGCTACGGTTATGAAAACGATCGTTTGGTATATCATCTCTAAGACAGTTTGGCAGGAGGTTTGCCCTCTAAGCTCATTTAAGGTAATCCCACTTCGGGTTTTCTTTGGTTCATATAGTCTTCTTCCAAAAATCTAAAGTGGGTCTTTGTTAACCAACGTTTGATCTTGAACTATAGAACATACACCCTTTTTGTTCCTCGGGGTATCCTACAAACAAATTTTAATTACGATCGAGGATCCAACTTACCGACTTTCTTGTCCAACATGTAGGCGGACACCCCAAAGTTCTCATGTGTCTCATACTAGGCTTGTGCCCGGGTCCACAATTCTTTGGGAGTTTTGGGAACCGATTTGGATAGCACCAAGTTCGTAATGTAAGCCCATTTTTTCCAAGGCATAACCCCGTAACGACTTGGGAAGATCCGCGATAACTCATCATTGATCTAACCATTTCCAAAACAATTATGTTGCCCATTTCTCGCAAACCCCGTTTTGTTGAGGGGTTCCGGTGCAAATGAGTGGGATACAATCCCTTCATCGATAAGTAGTTCAAAAACTCATCGCCGAGGTATTCGCCTCCACGATCGGATCGTAGAGACTTGACACGTTTTTCCATATGATTCTCCGCTTGAGCCTTAAATTCTTAGAATTTCTCAAAGGTCTCAGATTCATGCTTCATAAGGAAAATGTACCTTGAGTAATCATCAATAAAATTACTCATAACCTCCTCTTGCTTTGGTTGACGTTGGACTACATACATGCGTGTGAACGATCTCTAACACTTCTTTGGCCCTATTCTCCTTGGCTCCAATGCCCTCTTGGTCATATTACCCTCCAAACATGATTCGCGAGGTTGGAATCGATTCAACTTGGAGACGCCTCGGTGAACCATCTTTCACCAACCTTTGGATCCTCTTTGGATTTATATGACCTAATCTTAGATGCCAAAAAAGTGTCTCGTTCACGTCGATGAACGTTTTTCTTTTCTCGGAAACAGATTGATGTGTTATAGGATACATTTCTTGAGTGGTGTGCATGAGTTAATTGTATAGAGATTTTCCATCAATGTCCCGTAACAGATACACTCATCATTTAAAAAATGATGTCATTCTTATTAGAAGAAACTTAGTGTCCTTTAATCGAATTTTAGAAACTGAAAGTGAATTCTTTCTAAAACTGGCAACACAAAGATAATCTCAAAAAAACTTTATCTTCAAAAGATAGGTGCACTTCTCCCACTGCTTTAACTGCTACTCATGTAGCATTGCAATGTCTGCTACTTGCGTAGTATTGCAATAATCGTTACTACGCAGAAGCATTGCAATATCTCGCCACTTACGTAGCATTGCAATGTCTTCTACTTTCGTAACGTTGCCCAGTGTGATGAGGATCTCACTCCCACTATGTTGCCGGATCATTTAGAACCCGTGAAGCCAACATGATTAATGGATCTCGTATCAACCACCCACGAATGAGAAGTATAAGCCGCTAAACAAGTTTCAACAACTAGTATGTGAGAATTACCTTTCTTTCCGTCCCTTTTGGGGTTGGAACAGGCAAAACCTCCATTGTCCTCTCTCACCGCAGCTTAAGCACTTCCTCTTTGGATTTTCCTCGACTCAACAAGCATTCCTCATCTTACCATTGCCCTTGGCAACATGATTGAGTTTTATTGCTTATGGCCTTTGGTCCTCTTCTTTATCTTGCCTACCCTTGGCCTAGAAGATGAAAGACGGAATTCACTTGAAATCAAAGCTTGAGTTTGGTGCCTTATCATCATTTCGCCGAGTCCAAAAGTTTGCAACAAATTAGCTAGCGAGGCCAAAATGCTCAAAAACCTTTCTCAGGCGCAGAGAATGAAGTACCAAATTCATCCGAGTCTCGAGATCATAATCTGCGACTCGAGAATCTCAAGTTTGTTCGAGATGGGCCATCTATTTTGAGGACGTAATCCCTTACGAAGTTTTTTCCTCCACCATTTTCAAATGACGACATCTCTGCAGAAGGTGATCCGACGAGTCCCGCATGTTTTGACTCGTCGGTTGGCTCATCGATTTTTTGTGTGTCAAAATCCACTTGTTTTTTATGCGTTAGGACAATTATAATTTTCCAATCAATATAGTTTCCATACATATTGTATTGACTTTAAGTATAATAACAAAGGATTAAAAAGGTAACGACATCTTTCGAAGAAATAAACAACTATATCTGATAAAGACAAGTATATCACAAGGTTCGATCACATTCATCATATTTAAAATCTCAAAAAATATGAACATGCATCGACCAACATCTCAAAAACAGTTTAAATAAGCCACGTGGGGTGGGTCATTATTTAAACACATTCAAGCGAGTTACAAACAAGAACGATTACAAACCTTTAATATCCAGTTAATAGTTGGCTCCCACTTGACAATATATAAAATTGACAGGACTTGGGGAAATATATGCATATCAATTTTATACCTAAGTAATAACCATGATTAAATCAGGATTACTATTTCTCTTTAATCGAGCCCTCGTGGGAAGGGTCATCGTCGCCACTAGTAATAACCCACAATCATCCGTTTGGAATTCATTCATGTGAAACCTATCTTTTGACCGTCCAGGAGAGGAATTTTCTAAAAGAATTCACAAATAAATAAATCATGGAGGTCAAAATTAATTCAATTTTATTATCCGGAATAAAATTGTCAATTAATTATTTAAACATACTTAGTAATTTTGAAGTTGAGATTTTTCATTTGGCAACCCTCATGCAAACACATTTAAACAAATTAAATAAAGCATAAGATAGACAAATAAATCAAGCAAAAAATGAAAAATAAACATATTGGGCACAAATTATCCAACCTGTCATGGTTTGATTTTTCTTGACTTGATCTTGAAGAAACACGTCTCGAATTTCTCCCACTCGTTCGTCTAAAAAAAAAATAATTAAATCTCGAACCGCCACGCCAAGCACCTCACAAGGGATGCACGCCAAGATCCGGGCTGGCTTTAGGACGATTTCTCGGACCCGCCCGTTTTCACCACATAAGTGCCTCATGCGCCTCGGAATTGTTGTAAGGACGTATGTTGGTGTCGCCCGTGACCCGACCTTCGCCCAGAGTCTCATGCCATCCAGGTCTTAGCCATGCTTCCCTCCCGTCTGTTCGACTCAGGGTAGGCCGCCCGTCTGTATGACCTTCATCCTGGCCTTCGACGCCCGGCCTCCTGCGCCAAAGTGCAATACATACCACGCGCCCACCCTACGCTGGTTCGGATTTCGTCCTTTAATTCTTCGTTTTTTTCGTTTCGATCCGGTTACAATTTATTTACAAAAAATAAATAAACCTAGATCTAGACTAGTCTATTACATTGATCAAATCAAACAAATCCTAGTCTACTGTGGATTTTCTCACGAGGCAAAACAAATCCGAAGCTAATCGAATTAAAAACCACAGTTTATATGCATGCAAAATAAAACATTAAAATCCATGACAATTGGATACCGCAAAAAGCAGATCTAACAGGTTCTACTATCCAATTTCAAATTTAATGTCCACTTAATTAAATTACAATTTAAAAATTCAGAGTCAAATAATGTGGCTCGATGCGCTTGTTGGGAATGATTTTGCAGATCTATTCGGGGTGAATATTTAAATACAAATTTAATTCATTAATTATTACTAGCATGAATTAATACTATATTAATTCAAATAATAATTGCAACAACATATCATGCATATAAAAAACCACGTAAAACCCACGCGACGCGAATCTACGGGTTTACGTGAACGCATTACCTCTCGACGGATGGCTTTTGGCTTTGGTGGACGGACTAACCAAAAGGACTTCCCAAGTATTCCTTAGCCCTTGCTCGACAATCCGGTGGAAGGATACTCGCATGAACAATTAACAAAAAGGAAAAAATAAACTTTGTTGCACCAATTATGTGGATTTGCTAATATTTCCAGCACATGGAATTGTACTTGGGAATGAACTAATCATCCTCTATTTATAGGAGGGAGGGTGGACGAAATTTATGTGATATTTCAATGTGGAAAAAGACTTTTCTTGGTCACCAAGAAATCTTGAATATATCTCATATATTCTTTTTCCCATAATTAAAATATTCCACAAAATTCCACCTCCTCTATTTTATGGCATTATTTTTTGAAAATTTGATGATGCAAGAATCCAAGATTTGGATCTTCTTGAATTTATGAGATATTCTTGTATTTCAAGAAATACATATCTTCCATAATATCTTTTCAAGAAAATCAAGAAAATCTTTCTTGCCCTCTATTTTAAATTTTTTTCGAAATATCACTATGTATAACCAAGTGGGAGATTTCTTGAATTTAATGAGATAATCTTGTATTCCAAGAATACATATCTTCATTCCATAACAAAATTCAAAGAAAATCTTTCTCCCTCTTTTATCCATAATTTTCAAAAATTTAGAGGAAATATAAGCAACAATATTTATTTTATTTTAATCACCTTTTCAGTTATTGGACTATATGTTGGGCTACTCAGGGGGCCTTTAGGAGAATTAAGATTGGACCTTCTAATGGATCTTGAATATCTAATATTGAGCCACAATATAATTCAAGCCCATAAATATTAATTAATCCCACTACATAATTAATATTGCACTATCCATCTTAACCCATATTTACATCAATATGGCTCTTGGTCATTATTTTTCCGTGTTTAAGATTATCTAGCCCATTAATTAATTCAAGCCACTGAAATAGCTTTCCGTTAATTAATATCTTTTGTCCTTGGTCGAGGAACGGTTCAACATTATTATCCATACTTGAAACTAATTCCACTTGCAAGATTTGGTATGATAAAACTTATGAACCTCCGAGGGCAAATCAAGCACAAGCGTGCTTACACACGATTCTTCAGATTAAATCTTAGCAATCACATGTGACCAATAATATTGCCCAAGATAAAAAGTATTGAATCTCTCTCGATTCGCTACCCATGATAAGTCAAAGCAATAGTTACCGATCCCACGTGATCCTATTTAAGGGGGCGAAGGTTAAGAAACAACGAACCACCGAGGTCTAATTCTTCCTTGTTCGGGCCTCAAGAATTTATCCTCCTCAGAGGTCATATTCAACATCGATCATGCACTAGTGTAATCTCTTGGTCAAGACAAACCAATCCGAGCCTTACACCTCAACCTTTCACGATGGTTGTTCATTTCCATCTAGGTCTTGAATGCGTACTTTTTAGTTACAAGGGATTTGTTAATTTAATCTTCGTGATCCGGTATCACTAAATTAACTACAATGTAACACGTCATTTAATTATTGAGCAGATTATGCAAAGAAATATATATAACATTCAATCATATTTAAAGCATCAGTGATAAACAATTTATTTCAGTAAATAAGTATGAAAATTCAATTTCGATTATACAAAGTAAAAGCATACTTTTCAGTATAATCCCAACAATTGGACCACACCAAATGCAGGTGAGCGATTTCTAACACTTCTTTGGCTCTATTCCCCTTGGCTCCGAATGCCCTCTTGGTCATTTTACCCTCCAAACATGATTCACAGGTTGGAATCGGTTCAACTTGGAGAGACTCTAGTGAACCGTCTTTCACCAACCTTTGGATCCTCTTTGGATTAATATGTCCCAATCTTAGATGCCATAGAAGTGTTTTTCGTTTCACATCGATGAACGTTTTCTTACAGAAAAGTTGATGTGTTATAGGATGCATTTCGTGGAGTGGTGTACAAGTTAATTGTATAGAGATTACTTGACAACGTTCCCATGATGATAAATTTACCATAAAAGAAATGGTAACAACTTTATCAAAAGTAACCGAATATCCATCAAGGTAAAGTTTAGAAACTGAAATCAAGTTCTTTCTAAAATTCGGAACGTAAAGTACATCTCTTAAAATTAAAACTCTGTCTTCAAAAGACAGATGCACTTCTCCCACTGCTTCAGCTACCACTCTCGTGGCATCGCCCAAGTGTGATGAGGATCTCACCCCACTAAGTTGTCGGGTCCGCTTGAACCCCTCGTAGAACGTGAAACATACATGATCGGTGGATCCTCAGATCCACCACCCATAAATGGGAGGCATATGCCGCTAAGCAAGTTTCAACAACTAGTGCGTGAGAATTACCTTTCTTTCCAATCCTTTTGGGATTGGAACAGTCGACCTCCAATGTCCTCTCTCACCGCGACTTGAGGTACCTCCCCTTAGGCGGCTTGCTCCTCCTCCACCTCCCTTCACCTTTTCTTTGCCTTTGGCAACACTTGAAGTTCACTTCGTCGTGGCTCTTGTCCTTTTCTTGTTTTACCACCCATTGGCCTAGAAGAAGAAGAAGGTCCATTTGCTACCAAGACTTGGCTATTTTGCCCCAATATCGCCTCTGCCGAGACCAAAGCTTGCAATAGATGGGGCATCGAGAACTTCGATTATTCATCCGATAGTTCAACTCGAATCGCTCAAAACTTTTCGGCAGAGAATGGAGCACCGAAATCGATTTGGGTCTCGGCGTCGATTCGGGCGCCAAGTACCTCAAGTTTGTTAAGGTGAGCCATCATCCGAGAACGTGCTCCCTTGCGGGCGTTCCTCCACCATTTTCATAGAGAGCAAGTCCCTCATGGTGATCCGACGAGCCACTTTCGGTTCGATGTTGAAACATCGCTTTAAGACTAGTCATGATGTGCGCCGGTCTCAACGTTCGGTGTTGGTGTTGCAAACACACATCGACATTGAAGCAAGATGGTACACTTTGCCATTTCGTTGAACGCTCCCCAACAAGATACTCTTTCTTAACCGATTTATTTGACTCGTCATTTGGCTTTTTGGGTTTAGGTGTAGTGAGAACCCATTTTATGGCTTTGTGCAAATGAGGATAATAGTAAGTTTCGACTCCAATCAACAAAGTTTTCACCAAGAAGCAAATTGTCTTTAAGTATATTGAGCAGTGGATTAAAAGGTTGCAACATGATGAACTGAAATAAATAATAATATGCATAAGCACAAGTATATCACAAAATTCGATCACATGTTTCATATTAAAATCTCCAAAAATATGAACATGCATCAATAACATCTCAAAGCAGTTTAAATAAGCCGTGGGGTGGGTCATTATTTAAACACATTCCAAAGAATTTACAAACAAAACGATTACAAACCTTTAATATCCAGATTAATAGTTGGCTCCCACTTGACCAATATAAAATTGCGAGGGACTTTGGGGAAGTATATGCATATTAATTTTATACCTAAGTAATAACCATGATTAAATCTGAAATTATTATTTCGCTTTGAGCGAGCCTCGTGGGGGGTCATAAATCGCCACTAGTAATAATCCACAATCATCCGTTTAGGAATTTATTCATGTGAAAGCTATCTTTTGACCGTCGTCCCGGGGGGAATTTCTCAAAAAGAATTCACAAATAAATAAATCATGGAGGTTAATAATTAATTCAATTTTATTATCCGGAATAAAATTGTCAATTAATTGTTTAAACATACTTAGTAATTTTCGAAAGTGAGATTTTTCAAAACATTTTCTCATGCATCGCAAATTTAAACACAATTTAAATAAGCATAAATAATGCATAAACATCAAGACAAAAATTAAACATATTGGACACATTTATACAATTGTCATGGTTAATTTTGTCATGTCTTGATCTTGAGAAATCGTCTTCATAGCCTCATCGTTCATCTCGAAAAGCTCCCACTTGACAAGCCACGTCATCGACCAGCTCGCGGGTCGGAGTGCCCGCCTTGCACTCCCCCGGCCGTGTTGAATGGCGTTTGTCGTCTTGCCGCAAAGCCGGCTGGCGACGCCGTCCTGTCGCAGACTTTGTCTCGGCATTTTTCCTTTCGCGTTACTGAAATATCGCCTCGCGCGCCTCGGCGGCGTCGCCCACGCTGTCGTGAAGTCGCCCCGTCGCACTACGCCAAGCCCGCCCCACGTGGCGGCTTATCGCCCGTGCATACGGCACCGCTTCGCTAATTCGCCGTCAAGACACGCTCCTTCGCCGCCTGCGTCACCGCGTGCGCCCTAAGCGGTCACGCCCGTCGCCCACAAGCCGCGTGCCTGTCGGATCCGTGAGCTAGGGCCCTCCGCCTCGCCCTACGCCGTCTTGGCCATAGCGTCCGCGTCACAACGTGCCTCCCTCCTTCAACGCGTACAACGACGATGGCGCATCTTCCTCTGGTTTCGGATCCCGTCTTTTTAATTCTTCGTCTCCACTTCCATTTTCGATCCGGTTACAATTTATTTACAAAATAAATAAACCTAGATCTAGACTAGTCTATTACATTGATCAAATCAAACAAATATTAATCTACTCGTGGATTTTCTCACGAGGCAAAACAAATCCGAACGAATCGAATTAAAAAACCACAATTTATATGCATGCATAAATTAAACACATTAAATTCCATGACAATTGGATACCTACAAAAAAGATCTAGCAATTCTACTATCCAATTTCAAAATTTAATGACAGCAAATTAAATTACAACTTAAAATTTGAGCGAAACCGAGGCTCTGATTCCGCTTGTTGGGGAATTAATTGCCCGGATCTATTCGGGATGAATATTTAAATACAAATTTAATTCTTGACAATTATTACTAGCATGAATTAACCCATATTAATTCAAATAATAATTCAACAACAAATCATGCATATAAACAATTCACGTAAATCCTACGCATGCGGAAATACTACGATTTTACGTGAACTTACCTCTTGGAATGGCAATGGTCTTGTATATGAAAACACACCAAAAGTCCTTCCCAAGTATTCCCACGTCCTTGCTCGACAATCCGGTGGAAGGATACTCGCGAACAATTAACAAAAGGAAAAATAAACTTTGTTGCACCACTTTTGTGGATTTACTAATTTTTCCAGCACATGAAATTGCACTTGGGAATGAAAGAATCATCCCCTATAAATAGATATGGTGGTGGTCGAAATTTTAGGGAAAAAACAATGTGGGAAAATCTTTTCTTGATCTCCAAGAAATCTTGAATATATCTCCTATATTTTTTCCCCATAATTAAAACATTCCACAAAAATCCCACCTCATCAAGTTATGGTGATTTTCGAAAATATTGGGTCCAAGATTCCAAGATTTGGATCTTCTTGAAATTATGAGATATACTTGTACTTCAAGAAATACATATCTTCCATAATATCTTTTCAAGAAAATCAAGAAAATCTTTCTTGCCCTTTATATTTCAAAAATTTCGAAATACCTATATGAATAACCAAGTGGGAGATTTCTTGAATTTAATGAGATAATCTTGTATTCCAAGAATACATATCTTCATTCCATAACAAAATTCAAAGAAAATCTTTCTCCCCTTTTATCCATAAATTTTGAAAAATACAATGAAAAATAGGCAACACATTTATTTTATTTTATTCACATTTTTCAGTTATTGGACTTTATCTTGGGCTACTTGGGGGGCCTTTAGGAGAATTAAGATTGGACCTTCCAATAGACCTTGAATTATCAATATTGAGCCATAATATTATTCAAGCCCATAAATATTAATTAATCCCACTACATAATTAATATTGCACTATCCATCTTAACCCATATTACAGTTAATATGGCTCCCAGTTATTATTTCCCGTGTTTAAGATTATCTAGCCCATTAATTAATTCAAGCCACTGAAATAGCTTTCCATTAATTAATATCTTTTATCCTTGGTAAAGGAACGGTTCAACATTATTATCCATACCGGAAACTAGTTCCACTTGCAAGATTTGGTATGATAAACCTTATGAACCTCCCAAGGGGGCAAATCGAACAAGCGTACTTGCACACGATTCTCCGTATTAAATCTTAGCAATCGCATGTGACAAATAATATTGCCCAAGATATAGGGTATTGAACCTCACTGATTCTCTTCCCATAATAAGTCAAAGCAATAGTTACTAACCACACACAATCCTATTTAAGGGACGAAGATTAAGAAATAACTAACCACCGAGGTCTAATTCTTCCTAGTTCAGTTCTGAAGAATTTATCCTCCTGTAGGTCCTCTTCAATGCATCAGTCATGCACTAGTGTAATCTCTTGGTCAAGACAAACCAATCTGAGCCTTACACTACAACCTTTCACGATGGATTGTTCATTTCCATCTAGGTCGTGAATGGTGTACTTTTAGTTACAATGAACTATTAATTTAATCTTCTGTGATCTTGGTATCACTAAATTAACTACAATGTAACACGTACTATTTATAGAACAGTTATGCAGTAAATATATGTAACATTCAATCATATTTAAAGCATCAGTGATAAACAATTTATTTCAGTAAATAAGTCCGAAATTCAGTTAGTCTGATTATACAAAGTAAAAGCATACTTTCCAGTATAATCCCAACAAATAGTATGAATATTTTCATGACAGAACCAAAGTAATTAGTCTTGAGTACCTAAAATCAGATCGAGTTTTTTTATTTTTTTAAGTCTTAAATGAACATCTTATCACAAAGTACTTGCACTTGACTAAACTTTTGTGCATAAATGGATTCTTGTGGTAATTGGGGAAAAAGGGCAAAAAAAGAAAGAAAATTGTGATTGTTATAATTTTGAATATTAATCTCAATTTATAGGAAAAAACAATTACTATCATATCAGATTGAATCTGGCAAAATAAATAAAAATATAATTGAAAATGGGTACGAAAAAATATAATTAACATGGAAGAAAATAATGACAAAAATAAATTTTTTCATCCTATTCGCCAATTAAAATTAGAGACAAAAATATTGAATTTTGTAAACCTATTTTAGCTAGTTCAAGGTTAAACAATTGAATTTGGTAAACTTAAGGGACTATAACTAAAGTTGAAAAAATTAGCGGACTAAAATCAGAATTAGTGAAATTTAAAGAAAAAAAATATTTTTATACCATTTTTTAATATTGTATATTTACAATATATTTACATTTTTTATTCTAATTTATAAAATAAATGTATTCTTAAATAGTATATATATACAATTGTATATCATGTTGGTTCAAAGTTTGTTGTATTCACATTATTAAAATATTTTTCAATACATATTTAATAATGTTGTATAAGTTATAATTATAATTTTAAACTTATGCATTATCATGCATTATATTTTAATTTGAATTATAAAAAATATATCAAATAATGAACATTAATAAATATCTAAAATGTATTTAAGTTGTGTTGCACATGTCATCTTAAGTTTTAAACCTCCTGAGAAAAATAATAACCAAATAATACGCAATTCCAAAATTCTAAAAAATAGATTAACAAAAAATCATAAAGATTGGTGTAGCTTTTGTTTAAGCTAAATAATTTATCAAACACTTGGCGAGCAACTATCAATTTTGTATCAGTGTCCATTTTAGATTGGTCAATTCGTCGAACATCATCCTTAAATTTTTGGATTTTTTATGATCAAATTTCCTTCAGCAAGATTTTGTATGGAACCTTCCTCAATTTTTGGTTAGTCAGACTTCATTTATATATGATGTCTTCTTGTCCACCCTCTAATTTCATCATTTTTTTTCCTACTTTTTTGTTTACTTTCGCACCAGAAAATATTTTCTTTATGCAAATTCTCCAAGATGCAGAATAACATTCAATGGTTTTTGTACATTTTGCTCACAATTTTGGTCCTTTTAGGCCAAAAATTAAAAAAGAAAATGTAAAAATGGACTAAAATTGAAAACCATAAAAGAATAATAATATCACCAAAATTTGCTTCAAATTTGTTAGAAAATAATGAGTGCAAATATTTTAGGAGAATACCAAATATTAAAATGAATGTTGTTAGTTTTTTAAGTCATAGCCTCACAATCAATCATTTAAAAAAAACTCTAAATTGAGAAGATTTATGCGGATATCACTTTTTAGGGTAAATGTAACATCGGTGGATAGAAACGCACAACAAAGATGATATTAGGTGAAAAAAATCACCAACTTAGTACACTGATCTAACCTACAAAACAAAACAAAAGATACACGATTCATAAATAGAAAAATAGACAATTGAAATCATTCACAAAGAAGAACACGAAAAAATATGTAACTGAAATCTATAATGGATGTGCAATTGAAAAGAATTGATGGATAATCCAAATTCTTATTTGGTCATACCCGCAATTCTTCATTCCATCTTCTCATAATGTAATGTTTATCAGGTTATAAGTAAAATCTTTTTTATATCTCTCTTCTTTTCATGAAAAAAATAATAATTGAACCCCTCAACACTATACAAAAAAGCAGAAAGGTTACCAATTGTGACATTTTCTTTGAAAAAGTAGGGGTCCATGAACTAATTTTTGTGTCAGTAATAATGACAACTTCACCAACAAATGCTTCCCTTTTTCTTTCTAGAAATGTTCATAGACACGTTCTTCAAGCTTACTATGAGAAATTTTGATTCTAAGTTTTCCTAAATATGAGATTGCATTTTGCGTTCTATTTGAGGAAAGCTGAAGCCACAACCAAATTGAGCACAATTGAAAGATATAATTATTCAGAATAAAGAATTCAAATTATTTTTCATAAAATTCAATAAAAATATAATGTTGCATCATACATCTTGAATTTGAAGATGTTTGATATCTTGGTTCCCCTGTGTAATTATTTCCTTTTTAGCAACATAAATGAAATAGATCTTGATACTGTGTAAAATACCAAATTTAGAAAGACACAATTAATTATGAACATTAAAATTTATGTATCGACAAATTTTCATTTTAAGTAGGGATTTTAGAAAATGTTGAGTACACACTGCTACTAAAAGAGGACATCACTTCAGAGAGTTTGCAAGATAAAAGTTTTGTAAATCAAAATCATTTAGTATATTACTATATCACTTTGACTTATTTTTCGTAGAATCATTGAAATTTGTTCAACATACATATTCCCCCAATTTAATAGTTATCGTAAGAATTGGAATAGTTTACTACAAAACTTACTAATAACCAAGTTATGAAAGTGAGTAACTATACAGAAAAAATTGCATCTGCTAATAAACTTAGTTGAATAGAATACGACGTCAACTTTGAATGATCGAAATGATACTTCATCATACTTTCAAAAAAAAAATTATTATTAGTAATAGGGTTGGCTTCTCCCGCGAACTCATCAACACCAACCAAGATCCATTTTGGAGATCAAATCATGCACTTGCATCTCATTTTCAAGGGCTCAACCAACCAATTGTCACTTGCATATATTTTTAGTGTACGTCTAAAGGACAAAAATCTTATGTCAAGCGTCAAATAAACCACAAAATCGAAAAAAAAAATCAATTTATGTGTTGAAATTGAAAACACAAATTTAAGCACAAATGATAAAAAAAAACCATAAAGAAACATACAAATATAAAATTAAGTGTGTCAATTCTCAAATTTGGAACAATTTTTCATCGCCCAGTAAGAACTCAAGCTGCGGCATTGACTTTAAAAAACACTTATTTACAGATTCATCGAAACTTCCAAAATATTTGGTTGTTAAACAATAAGAGTGAAAATCAAGTGTCATGAATTTAATTTTCAAAATTTAAAAGTCTCACATTTATTTTAGAGGCAGTTTTAGAAAAGAAAAAAAAATATGTACTTTCTTGTGTTGTTCATTTCTCCCACCCTGATTGATCCAAAGACATTTCAATTTTAAATTTCTTAGAGAATCTTTTTTGGTGAATGCTTAATAAGGTGAAATGTATGAAAAAATTCCATGACAGAATCAAAATAATTAGTCTTTAGTGCCTAAAATTAAATTGTGAATCTTATTTTAATTAAGTCTAAAATAAATATTTTATCACAAAGAACGTGCTATTGACTAACTTTTTTGCATAAACTGCTTTCTTTAGGTATCCCAAAAAAAAAGACAAAGAAAATGAAGAAAATTTATGATTATAACAAAGCAAAATTTTGTATGGAACCTTCCCCAATTGTTAATTAGTCAGATTTCTTCTATACATGTTGTCTTCTTTTCAACCTTTTTTTCTATTTTTGTTTGCTTTCACATTAGAAAATAATTTTTTAAAGAAAAATTTTCAAGATGCAGAATAACGTTTGATGTTCTTTGTACATTTTACACTCAATTTTGGTCCTTTCGGACCAAAAAGTGAAAGAAAAAGAGAGGCTAGACACTGACTCAATTGAAAATAATAAAAGAATTGAAATGAGACCAAAATTTGCTTCAATTTTGTTTGAAAATCATGAGTGCAAACATTTTAGGAGAATACTAAATGTTAAAATGAATGTTGTTAGTTTTTTAAGTCATAGTCTCACAATCAATCAATTTTTTTTTAAAGGACCAAATTGAGAAGATTTATGCGGATATCACCTTTTAGGATGAATGTAACAATGGTGGATAGAAATGCACGACAATGATGATATTAGGTGAAAAAAATCATCCACTTAGTACATTGATCTAACCTACAAAACAAAACAAAAGATGCACGATTCATGAATTGAAAAGATCATCCACTTAGTACATTGAAAAGATACACGATTCATGAATTGAAAAAATCATCCACTTAGTACATTGAAGATCATGAAAAAAATATGTAACTGAAATCTATAATGGATGTGCAATTGAAAAGAGTTGATAGATAATCCAAATTCTTAATTTGGTCATACCCACAGTTCTTCATTCCATCTTCCCATATTTAAATGTTCATCATGTTATAAGTAAAATCTTTTTCATATCTCTCTTCTTTTCATGATAAAATAAAATAAATGAACCCGTAATTTGTTGTCTTCTTGTCCTCCATAATTTAATTTCATATCTTTCCATAATTTTTTGTCTTCTTGTCCTCCATTTTCAATCTTTTTCTTTTTTCTATTTTTGTTTGCTTTCACATTAGATAACATTTTTTTAAGAAAATTCTCCAAGATATAGCATACCATTTGATGATCTTTGTACATTTTGCACTAAATTTTGGTCCTTTTAAACCAAATATATGGGAAGAAAAAAAAAGGCTAAACTATGACTAAATTGAAAATAATAAAAGAATTAAAATGAGACCGAAATTTGCTTCAATTTTATTAGAAAAATCATGAGTGCAACAGTTTAATATTAAATTATGAGTCAATTAATACTTATATGAATCTGAATTCTCTTTATGTACATTTTTACAATTCAAGAATCTAATGAATATTTATTGGCGAAACTTTATATAAAAAAATATATATCCAAAATATAGAATTAAGAAGATAATAGGGCAAAGAATACACATATATCAGTAATAATAATCATACTTCTAGGCTAATTTGTAGAATTTAATTTTATGCTCAAAATTATAGTATTGTATTAAATAAGATTGCCTAATATTAACATATTCATATGATTATTTAATTTAAAAAAATAACAATATATAATTCTTATAGCAAAATAATAATTTTTACAATAACAAATTATAATCTCTTTGAGTGTTGATTTACTCATAATTTCTCAACAACATATTGCCTCCAAATTAGAAGAAAAATAGGACACAATAGTCAGGATGTTGTTACAATTGGTTAAAAAAAAAACTCAAAACGTGTAAACAATTTATCTCCCTTGCTCGTTTGTCTGACCAAAAAAATTCATACCTTCATCTTTTGAAAATTATATCAACCGAATAATATTACAACTATCAAATTAATAAAGATGTAAGTATAATAATAAGATAATATTACAATGTTTTTACACCACTCAATGGAGACGAAACCACCACAACTTTGAAAGCACCATCACACACATCATCTTCAACCGCGACACCAATAATGTGGATGTAAAACATCTCTTTAAATAGGTGAGATAACAAAAAATTTGCCCTCATAATAAGAAAGTAATAAATAGAAATTAATATCATCAATTAAATAATAAAGATGTGTTAATATTATCAATTAAATGGGGAAAATTATTATGATTAAATTGTGAAAAAAAATGAAGGGCCGAGATCGATTGATGAAAATCCAACGGTCCAAGAAAACAGCGGAAAAACAAAAAATGGAAACATGTAAGTGTATTATATAGTTATAGATAATCATAATCAATTTAGAGAATAAATTTTAGCCATAAAATTTCATAATAATAGAGAGTCATATAATTGATGAAATATATCACTTAATTAACTATAAAAACTTATATATCGTAAACCTAGCAAAATAAATTGGTGAAAGAGAGGATAAATATGCACAAATTACAGAAGAAAATAAATTAATTTGCCCGATTGATAAAGTAATGTGAAAGGAGAAAAACTAATCAACGATGGAGAAGAAAGGAGAAGATGCCACTGAGTTGTGAAAATAAATAATTAAACACTTATTACACAAAAAATATTTTTTTTCATAAATTCTAGCATTCCAAAATCAGCTTGACGCCCTCGTTGCCGGATCACAAATTGTTGCCGAATGTACTGAGTGAATAACCCATCACATGATTCACGCGATGGGGAGAAGAAGACGATGTCATTCCACTTGACCCAAGTGCTGGGAAGCCACGTGGCTCTCTACGACGCTGTAAATCCTTCATATGTGATGACTCATTAATGCCTCTCATTTAGTCTCGGAGAATCAGTTTCTTATTATTTTAGGGCTTGAGATCTTGTAAGGAATATATGAATTTTTCTACAAAAATTTGATCCCATAAAACACCAAGAATGAATTTCTTATTCACTCAAAAATCTAGAAGTTTCATCTAAAGATATAACAAACCTTCACTGATGATCCATTATGTCAATAAATATTTTGAAAATTACAAAAGAATAAATCTAAATCACAGACGTAGACAAAAAAATGGAGAATTGTGATGATGAAAATGAAGCATAGAACATTCTTGTTGAATAGTTTAAAAAAAAAATCCTTGAAATAAGCACATAATCCAAAGGTGCAGGTTTCATCACCATAAGTCAACGGTTAAGATGATAATTTGTAATAAAATGATATTAAATAAATTGTTAAACTTACCTTGTAAAATTACCAAAAAAAATGGACGTACAAGATCAATGCATGTAATATATATCAATGGTCCACAAAGTTTCCCGCCTAAACTATTTTAGTCATCTGTAGGTGTATTATATAGTTATTATTATAGATAGATAAATTATCGAAGGTTTACAAACATATGATTAATTGATCAATATAAACCTAACAATTGTTGTATGTTTTAGATATTTACTACATCTTTTTGAATAACTCGAACAATAGTAATAATGGTGTACGGTGTATGGTGATAGTGATGCACACAATACCTTCTCAAAATAGATTGAATTATACTCAATTGATTGTTGGAATTAAAAAAAAAACGTTTAAAATTAAATTATAACAATTATTGATGAATTGTTATGTGTGGATAATTAAAAAATAAATTAATTTTATATTTAAATAATTTAAATAAAATTGAAAAATCATCAAGTTACATAAAATATATTGCAACATACAATAGTAATAGTGGTGTACGGTGAAAGTGGTGCACACAATACATTCTCAAAATAGATTTACATAAAATCATCAGGTGTATTAAAGTGTTGATTCTTAACAACAATAATAATAGTGGTGTACGGTGAAAGTGGTTCACACAATGCCTTCTCAAAATAGATTTACTTATACTCAATTGATTGTTGGAATTTAAAAAAAAAATCTTTAACGTTTAAAATTAAGTTATAACAATTATTGATGAATTGTTATGTATGGATATGTTAAAAAAATAATTAATTTTATATTTAGAATAATTTAAATAAAATTGGAAAATCATCAAGTTACATAAAATATATTGCACCATAATCAAATGACTTTAAATCAACAATCCTTGCGCAAATCTAAAATTGACCAACCTATACATTTTTATATTACAAATTTACAATTACATAAATAATAAGTTAATATTTATCAATTTTTTAAATAAAAATTTCTTGATTAATAATTACTTAATTACAAATCATTTGTAAAAATTACCTTTAGATTTAGAAGGATTGTGTCAATAGATGTGATCTGAAGATCACGAACATCACTAACACTTTCACTCAAGGACGACCAAGTGAAAAATACCAGAGTGATTTTGGTTCTTTGGAACAACTTCAAAACTGAAAGTAAAAAAAGAAGGTAAATTAATATAAAATTTAAAAACAAAAATATATATGAATTTGATGTGTATTAATAGAAAAACTATAACTCACTTTAATTTCGAGTATCTCTTGTATATCATCTTCATACACAATTTTTTACATATTAAAAGAGTTTGAAATTGAGTCTGAAATGTAGTAAAGAGATACATACTCCTGGAAAAATTTAAATCAATGCACTTCGATACTCGAGTGGTCGAAATTAATTAAATTTTATAATTGCTGGAAGTAGTCTTAAAAGTTAGACGTGTCACAAGTAACCAAAAAGTTACGTAAAACATATAAATCGCCCTCTGAAAAAGTATTGCGATACTTTTCAATGGTGTGCGGTGTAATTGTAGCATGTACCGGATTACACTATAAGAAAATAAATAAAATGATTAGATATTTTTTATAAATATTTTTATCATAAAAAATAGTGATTAGAATAAAGTTAGAGTGATACCTCACTGTCTTGAATTACACATTAAATATTTTTTAGAGAGTTCTTCAATCCATAAGTAGGAGCCTCGTATAGACTTAAACACCGTAACTTCAATAGAGGCTTTTTTCGAATTTATATCTCTACTTATAGATAAAGTTGACGATATTGTATCAGATATTGTGAAACCTGATGAAATAATAAAAATATTAGATAAATAGTTTTAAAATTAAGAATTAGACATACAGAAAAAAATGATAAAAAAATTCATAAAAATATAACATATACTTATTGATATGGATGAATAGGAACTTTTATAAGAAGATATAGGGAAATTATTTTTTGTAGAGTTAAAAATGATGTTCATATCTATTTATATACAAAATAATTCTTCAATATTTAGAAAGTGGATATAATTAATCAATCTTTTTTTAATTCTATAGTCATAATTTAATACTATGCATAATTATTGCTTGTAATTAGCATGTAAATTATTAAATGTTATATTAATATTGATCAATAATCAACAACAAATCACGTACCTTAATTTTTTAAATACACATGGCTTTAATATCGAGAATTAATTACGAATTTATAGAAAATAAATGAATAGATAAACTATTAAAAGCAAAGATGCATATAACACCCTCGGTCGAAAATCCTAAATGCAATCAACGAAACAACGTAGTTTTGAATTTTTCGACGGACTTGGGATGTAAATTGGACACTGGCAAATATATTGGGACTAAATCGATAAAAAATAAATTATGGGTCTGAATCTATTTGTAGCCAAAGTTATTGGACCATTTGTGATTTAAATTCACATAAAAGGTAAAAATTACATTTATAAATGCTTAAATAATTAAATATCCCATAATCCATTAAATTTAATGATGAAAATGTTGTGGAAAATTTACATTGCTCTTGATTATTTTCAATTACAAAGCGAATAAAATATAGATTATTCCAATGATGTTTCATTTTAGTAGGCCCAATACTATATTCCTTGCAAATGATCGGCAGAAAAATAATATAAGTACCATCATATATATAACTGATAGTTGTAGGGATAAAGTTTAATATAACTATATTCATGGCACAAGTAATTATCATCCCCTTGCACAATCAATTATAATTCCCTGCTTAATTATAAATATAAGGAAATATAATAATTAGAAGTGAAGTAATCCCAAAATTAAAGGGAAGTCACAAAATCAGTGCTCGACTGGAAACGTCAATTAAGTCAAAATAGAATTGTAAACGTCACTGTGCATGGCAAGGTTATTTCGCCGAAAATAGTAGATGGAACTCTGAAATATCATATCCGACGAAATTGGAAAGAATTGACCTATTTCTTGAACAAATGCGACATCGAATAGAACTCCAGCGAAATGCAAGACTAAATGTCGATGCTACCAAAAAATTTAGAGAGCGAATGTAAAACTTAACGCCTATACAACCAGAATATCAAGAAATTTAAAACATTACAAAGATAATCACAAAAAGAATTTATCCGTTGTCGTGATTTATCTTCCATGAATTGTAGATTCTTCATTCCATCGAGGAGGTTTTTGAAACAGAGTGTTTTATGGACAACCCAAATCAAGAAGTAAATCCACATAATCCGGGAAAAAATTCGAATTAATGAATAAACTAATAACAAAAAATCAAAATCTTATTAAACAAAAAAAAACAGAATAATAATAATAATAATAATAATAATAATAATAATAATAATAATAATAATAATAATAATAATAATATACACGGTAGATTTGAAAAAAAAAATCCAAGAAATGAAATGAATAGAATTGAAGCTCACTCCCACTCGGCACTCCCCATAGGTATATATAGCACTAAATTGGGTCGTCGAAATAATTGTAAGAAAACAAAATTAAGGAAGCCAAAATAGAATGTAGCACATTTATTGGGAACAAACATATTCTTAGGATTTGATACGCATGGATGAGGAGGTTAAAATAATATTTAATTAATATAGTTGAATATGATCAAACATTCTTAAATAAAATTGATGGCTGAGATTGATCAAGAAAAAGAGATCAACGGTCATAAAAAAAGGCGGGAAACAAAAAATGTCAAGATGTAGGTGTATTATATAGTTATAGACTAGTATAGTACTACTAACTTGAATACGATATCAACTAATTATCTCCCCGAGCCAAACGTAACCACAAATACACATACTAACTGTAGAAAAATTACATTTTGGTGCTCTAATACCACACTCCAAATTTCAGAGCAAATGTCCTGCCTGAATCTTTGAACCTTCTTGGCCTCAGTGCCGAACAAGATTGAACTCTTGATCATACTCTTTCAACTTCATTTTTTTCCTTTCAGATTGAACAACTGCATCTCCATTCTCACTTTGTATAACGATGGACAATACTTTTCATTCACGATCTGTTTGAAACTTTCTCATGTGAGTTATATTATCTCATTCATACCCTTGTAGGAGTTCCACCATATACATGCATTCTCCTGTAGCATTGAAAGTCGCACAAGACACCTTTTGGGCATCTGTACACATTGGTAATTCGAGGACATCCTCGATCCTCCATAATCATTCCTCCAGCGCGGCAGGTCTATCTTTGCCATCAAAAAAAGAGGGCTTAAATCATGCACACAAGGAAATAATATACGTTACAACTTGGAATGTATCAAATTAAATCTTGACTATGATGAACGCGTATTTTTTGTATATATATTTCTCAAGATATTCGGACGTGACTCACATAGATATATACTCTAATACTAACTTCCACGTGTAAATACTAACCATTAAGGGGGTGTTTGCAAAATACACAAGAGGTGAGAAGTACTTATTTTTAAAACTCCTTCTAACAATTTTTGCCTATTAATTTTTTCTTCTCACTATTTTGTAGTGGTTGAAAACACTACCATCAATCATAAACTAAACAACTGAACAAACTATTTCTGATGACTTATATATACCATCAATGTAAATACTCAAACAAAATAATGGAAATATGTGTGCGAGACTAGAGAAAGATCGTGCCAACATCTTGTGCACTAACTATGAAAATAGAAAATCATGTGATACTAAAAAAAACTTCCAAAAGCCCTTACCCAGTTCCAGTAAAATAGAAATGATCAAAAAGATCAAATTAATTGACTATAACTTATGTATACATATCAAATTTGTACGCATGTCTAAAAAATTCTTAGCCCATTACAACAACGGTATGTATAATAAGTAATAACACTCACCAGGACCACCTGTTATAGAAACTTAGCCAGTCTTGTTTGCTACAAAGAAGTGAACCATGTTCGAGTTCAATTGGGATAGAAATAGGGATTTAGATGATGTGCCATACGCGCAATTTATTGCACTTTTTGTAACCGCAGAACACAATGTTGTACAATATTGGATTCAAATTCATAATAAAATTGTACAGTTATATTGCACAGGACGCTAAGGGTATGTTTGTTTTGAGCTTGAGTGGATGGGACAAATCCGGATGGGGAAAAAAAGTGGATGGGAGAAATCCTGTGAATAGTAATTTCTTGTTTGTTTTTGGGTTGGATGTAGTAGGATGGATGGAGTTTTATGTCAAATCAATATTTTTTAATTATGATGATGTATTATTTTATTATTGTTAGTTAGTGTGATAATGATTGTATGAAATAAAAGTATAAGAAAAGTAGGAGATATAATGAATTGTTGTAAGAAAAGTATGAGAGAGAATGAGTTGGTATAAAAAAAATAGTAATGTGATAATTTTAGGGTATAAATGTATAATAGAGGTGGATATGTATTTGGATGGAGGATGGGATGTGAAAATCCAAAAAGTAGTCGGAACGGGGGAGGCCCATCCCCCATCCGGACCTTCTGAAAACAAACACCACCTAATGTATCAAGATCTAAATCCTAGAAATTGAGACAACTTATATAATCAAGTTGGAAAGTACTAATTACTTAAAAACAACCACCACGCTCCCCCACGTGTACCATGTGTTATATGGGGTATTCTAGCTAGAAAAAAAACTATTTCTTGGATATACATATTAAGGGGCTAACTCTATATCTAAAAAATTATTCAGATTTGCATAAATCCCCAAAGAACCCTAATTCATGGATCTTTTCTTCAATGTGAATAAAACAGATAAAGAGTAAAAGAGATGACGGGGTGACAGAAAGAGGGTGAGCACGCATAACTTCAAGCATGTACAAAATTTCATGCAAGAAAACACCATGTGTGCCACTCTCTTCTGTCACCTCCCTTACCATTTTATACCTTATAATAAATAATTCCCTACATCAACAAATAAATTACAACATTTCATGGATATTTGTATATATGTATATAGAAATAGAAGAGTTGTGATGAAATGATTGTGCATGGGGTTGGCCCTTTATATAACAATGGAAGTCTGTAATTAATTGTGGAATATATCTGTGATTTAATCTTATCTTCGTTATGGGCTTGCATGACTCTCATCAATATATTTTATTCTTATCTCCCAATACGTATCAAGCACACACTTGTGTGCGTTATCTACTAGATTAATGCCTTTATCCCTTTCCCAATTCATAGTGAAATAGTTCGGTGGATAAATATGTATGAAGTTGTTTACAGCGAGAATCGAATTAGAATTTGGGTGTGACCCAATTCAAAGTGAAATAGTTTAGGTGAATAAATATGTGTGAAGTTATTTTCAACGAGAATCGAATCAAAATTTGAACGTGTATGCTTGGTTGGGGTTTCAACATGGAAAATGTGAATGAAGTAAAAAATATGTGTTTGGTACATAGGTTTCATTTTGAATAGTGTAATCATAACAATTTTTTAAGATTTATTTTTTATCTTATATTTTAAAATTAATAAAACTAATCATCTCAAATTATCTAAACATCATAATTTTATGAAGATTATACATATCATTCATCACTATTATCATTACCATTTATATTTTTGTTTTTTTTATAACAAATCAAGCGCCACTAAATTCATAGAATTTTTTTTTATTTACTTATAAATATAAACGGATAAGATACTTAAAAAAAAAATCAGATCAGATATAGATTAGATATCAAAATCATAAATTCATGCACACGGATCAATGCATCTTGCAATTCTAAATAGTCTTAAATTTATCTCTTTTCTTTGGAATTATCTGCTGTGACAATTGGGTCAACTTGTTGAATGATTTTGTAGGCGTTAGATCTCTTTGCGAAAAGAATAAATACCCATCACACAACAGTGAATGTGAAAGCATTTTTCAGTTATCGGCTGTGCTTTACTTTTTTCTTGGGTTCGTTCGGAAATGGATTTGATTAATTTTACTTTTGATCACTAAATTTTATCTCAATTTCACTTTTGATCATCAAGTTTTTTTTTCATCAAAATTAGTCACTTAATTACACCTTTTTAATCAAATTTGGTGATAACGTTATTTCACCGTCAAATAACTAACGGGAGCAACTTATCTGGGCGCGAATTTTAGTGGCTACTGCCTTCTTGTTATTTTTAGTGGTTAGTGATTTGATCACATCCCTGCTTAGTTGACTTCTTGTTATTTCTAGTGGCTACTGCCTTCCTTTTGTTTTGATAGAATTTTTGTTGTTTGCTTTTTCCTTCAGTCTTAGTGGTTACTCTCTTCTTTTTGCTTTTTCTATTTTCTGCTGAAGTTTTCTGTGTTTGTGGACTCCACCGATCGTCTTGAGCTCAAACACATTTCTTGAGGGAAAAAAGAAAAATGTTAATAACAACTTCAATGTGGAACTCGAATAATTACCAACAATAAAAACATATCTTTGGTTGAAGATTACAAGCTTGATTGAAAATAAATTAGGGTAATTAGAATTTAGGGGAGGGGGAAAGAGACACGATGAATTGGGGATAAAAATGAAGAACCCTAATGTAATTCGCGCCCAGTTCAGTGTTGGGGTTATACGTGAAAGTATGTTTTTACTTTGTATAACCTATGTATTAAACACTTATTTACTGAAATAAATTGTTTATCACTGTTGCTTTAAATATGATTGAATGTTATATATATATATATATTTATTGCAAACCGTTCGTAGCACGCGTTACATTGTAGTTAACGTGGTGATACCAGATCACAGAAGATCACGTTAACAGTTCCTTGTAGACGAGTGCGTGTTTCACAACTTAGATAGATCCAAACAATCTATTGGTAGAAGTTGATGTGTAAGGCTCAGATTGGCTTGTCTTGACCAAGAAATTACACTAGTGAATTCGATGCGCTGAAGCGGACCTACATCGAGAATAAACTCATTCGCACTGACTTAAGGGATGAAGAGTTAGACCTCAGTGGTTGTTGATTTCTTAATCTCTGTCACTTAATAAGGACTGTGTGTGATTAGTAGTTATTGCTTTGACTTATAAATGGGAAGAGAATCATTGCGACTTTGATACCCTATATCTTGGGCTATAATATTAATTATTACCGACGGTTGCTAAATTAATCTGAGAGAATCGTGTGCTTGCAAAAAGTCTTGCTTGATTGGTCCCCTTGGTGGGGCCGGAACATTTATCATACAAAATCTTGCAAGTGAAATTAATTTTTGGTATGGATAATAAAATTCGGGTTGTTCTTACTCAAGGATAAAGATATTAATTAATATAAAGCTTTTTAGGTGGCTTAATTAATTAATGGACTAAATAATCTTAAACACGGGAAATAATAATAATCGGAGCCATATTACCGTAATATGGGTTAAGATTGGATAGTGCAATATTAATTATATAGTGATATTAATTAATATTAATGGATTGAATTATATTGTGGCTCAATATTGGAATTCAGAAGTCCATTGGAAGGTCCATCTTAATTCTCCTAAAGGCCCCGAGGGTCGAGGGCGTCGGCGCACGGGGGGTGCATGGGCCGACGTGTGGGGTCGAGGCCGGGAAGGGGCGGGACCTCGATCGGACGCATCCGCAACGCGTCTCGTGGCAGGGCTGTGGGCGACGGAGGCGGGATGGCCGATCCGGACCGAGGCGTGCGCCTAGGCGCATGCGACTCGGTTCCGGTCGTGAGCTACTCATTTTCCGGACGTCGTCCAAACCCAAAACGGAGGACGTTTTAAAGAATTGTTGTGGATTCAGTGGGAGCTTTTCGAGAAGAACGATGAAAGTAAAAGAACGGACGATTTCTCAAGATCAAGATTTGGAATTTAAACCATGACAGTTAGATATATTTGCCCAACGTGATTTATTTAGTCTTGATGCTTGTTTTAAATTCGTGCAATTTTTATTTGTTAAATGTGTTTGCATGATGTAGAATTGTCTAAAAGAAAATCTCACTTTCGAAAATTAATAAGTATGTATTGTTGACAAATTCTATTCCGGATAATAAAATTTCGTCACATTGACCTCCATGATTTATTTATTTGTGAATTTTTTTTGGAGAAATTTCCACCACGGAACGGCCAAAAGATGGTTTTCACATGAATAAATTCCCAAAAAGGATGATTGTGAATTATTATTAGTGGCGACGATGACCCTCCCCACGAGGCTCGTTCAAAGCAAAGTAATAATTTTGTATTTAATCATGGTTATTACTTAGGTATAAAATTGATATGCATATACTTCCCCGAAGTCCCTGTCAATTTTATATTGGTCAAGTGGGAGCCGACTATTAATTTTGAATTAAAGGTTTTAAATCGTTTCTTTTTTGTAACCTGCTTGAATGTGTTTAAATAGACAGTTCACCCCACGTGACCTATTTAAATTGTTTTGAGATGTCGGCTGATGCATGTTCATATTGTTTTGAGATTTTGATATGAACAATGTGATCGAATTATGTGATAATTTTGTGCTTACACAAATTGTTATTTATTTAGTTCATCATGTCGCAACCTTTTAATCCACTGTTATATACACTCAAATAACATCAATTACCTGGTGATAACTATGTGATTTGGAAACGAAATATGAGTTTCGTCCTACCTGCATAAGAACACTATTGGGTTCTCGAGATGCCCAAGCCAAACAAAACCAATTTGAAAGATCAATCAAGCGAGAGAGATTTTTATATAATAGGGGAGCAAAGCCAATGAACCTATGAAATATATAATCCTGACATCTTTGTGATTTAAGATACATTCATGAAGGTATTGAATCTGCTGCGGAAATTATGCAAAGTCTCGAAGATATGTTTTTAACTAAGAACAGAATGATCGATCAGTTCAAATGTGATGGTGTGACAATGCTGAAAATGACTGAGGGAACACTCGTAAGGGATCATGTTCTCAAGGTCAAGCATTATTTTGACAAGCTTGCTTATCTCGGTGCTAAGTATAGTAGTGAGGTTCAAGTGGATTTTTTGTTCCTAACTCTTCCAAAATGTTTTGATGAGTTTTACTGTAGTTTTGTGATGAGTGATCACATGTTCACTATGGATACCCTTCAAGAAGCTTTGGAGACGATAGAGAAACATTTGGGACAAAAGGATGAAGCCTTGGTGACCAAAAGTTTTTTCTCAAAATCTAGGCCAACGGAGGGCAAGGTTGATGGAAAAATGAATGGTGGAAACCAAGGAAACCTCACTGCCAAGAAAGGTAGAGAAAAGAATGTCAAATGGATGGGTGTCAAAAGGAATCCAAAAGGGAAGTGTTTCAACTGTGGTGAAAAAGGACATTGGAGGAATGCTTGTTCCAATCCCAAAAGGAGAGGAAAGAAAGGTAATTCTCACGCACTAGTTGTTGAAACTTGTTTAGCGGCGTATGCTACCCACTCGTGGGTAATGGATACGGGATCCACTAATCATGTTTGTTTCACGTTACAGGGGTTCGTACTAACCCGACAACTTAATGGGAGTGAGATCCTCATCACACTGGGCGATGCTACAAGAGTAGCAGCTGAAGCAGTAGGAGACGTGCACCTGTCTTTTGAAGACAAGTTTTTAGTTTTAAGAGATGTTCTTTATGTTCCAGTTTTTTGCAAAAACCTTATTTCAGTTGCTAAACTTATTGATGATGGATATTCTGTTCGTTTTTCTAAGCAAGTTACTGTTTATCGTAACGATGTGTTTATCTGTCATGGAATATTGCGGAACAATCTCTATACTATCAACTGTGCACACCACTCACAAAATGCATCTTATAACACATCGACTGTTTCATGCAATAAGAGAAAACGTTCAGAAAACGTGAACGAGACACTTCTATGTCATCTAAGATTGGGTCATATTAATCTAAATAGGATCCAAAGGTTGGTGAAGATGGTTCGCTGTCGGACCTACAGTTAGAACCACTTCCAACCTGCGAATCATGTTTGGAGGGTAAGATGACCAAGAGGGCATTTGGAGCCAAGGGAAAGAGACCCACGAAGTGTTGGAAATCGTTCAATGCTTGGCGTGTGTGGTCCAATGTCAACCAAAGCTAGAGGTGGATATGAGTATTTTGTGACTTTCATCGATGATTACTCAAGGTTCGGGTACATTTTCCTGATGAAACACAAATCGGAAACCTTTGATAAATTCAAAGAGTTCAAAGCCGAAGTGGAGAATCATAAGGAAAAGAGTATCAAGTTTCTACGATCTGACCGTGGAGGCGAATACCTCAGCGATGAGTTTTTGAACTACCTATCAGACGAGGGCATTGTTTCCCGATTGATCGCACTTTAACCCCTCAACAAAACGGGGTTGCAGAACGAAGAAACATAACACTCTTAGAAATGGTCAGATCCATGATGAGTTATTCAGATCTACCCAAGTCGTTTTGGGGTCATGCCTTAGAAACAACGGCTTACGTTCTGAATCTGGTGCCATCAAAATCGGTTCCCAAAACCCCTAAAGAGTTACGGACGGGCAAGAAGCCCGCCCGAGACACCTCAGAATTTGGGGGTGTCCAAGCATACGTCTTTTGAACAAGGAAGCGGTAAGTTGGATGCACGATCGGAACTAAGGTTGTTTATAGGATATCCCATGGGAACGAAAGGGTGCATGTTCTATGGTCCCGAAGATCAAAAGGTGGTAATAATTACGCACTTTAGATTTTTGGAAGAAGACTTTATGAACAATCGAAAGCCCAAAAGTGAGATTACCTTAGAAGAAATAAGAGGGCAAACTCATATACCAACTGTACAGGTAGATATACCAAGCGTCACACCGACACAATCGGAACCTCGTCGTAGTGGGAGGGTTGTTCGACAACCTGAGGGATTCATGGGGATAGGATAATCTTCGGATTTGGTCCCCGGGGATAGTGAATCAGACCCCTGGTCCTACAAGGAGGCGGTCCAAGATAAGGATTCAAAGTCCTGGCAAACCGCGATGGAAGTCGAGATGGGCTCAATGGATCATAATCAGGTGTGGGAGCTAGTTGAACCACCAGTGGTGTAAAACTCATTGGATGCAAGTGGGTCTACAAGAGAAAAAGAGGACCGGATGGGAAGGTGGAAACCTTTAAGGCTAGGCTTGTGGCAAAGGGATACACTCAGAAAGAGGGTATCGATTATGAAGAAACCTTTTTGTCCGTAGTCATGCTTAAGTCCATCCGTATTCTCTTGGCTATAGCTGCGCATCTAGATTTTGAGATCTGGCAAATGGATGTCATGACAGCTTTCCTTAACGGGAGTCTTGACGAGAAAATCTATATGCAACAGCCCAAAGGTTTCATCGAAAAAGGCCAAGAAAACCTTGTGTGCAAGCTGAAGAAGTCCATTTACGGACTTAAGCAAGCATCTCGGGCTTGGAACCAATGTTTTGATCATGTAATCAAGTCTTATGGGTTTGATCAAAACGATTTCGAGAGTTGTGTTTATAAAGTGTGACGGACCCGCCTTGGTATTCCTAGTACTATCGTAGGCGATATTACGCTCATCGGAGCTTGGTGTAAAGGTTTTGTCGGCGTAAAGGGTATATTTGTCAAAAATAGTTTGATATGAAGGACTTAGGGGAAGCCGGTCATATTCTAGGGATCAAGATTACTCGAGATCGAAAGAAAAGAATGATCGGCTTATCGCAAGCTTCATACATAGATACCATTTTGAAGTGTTTCAACATGCAAGATTCCAAGAAGGGTTTTGTACCTTTCAGACACGGAATCCATCTATCGAAAGATATGTGCCCTAAGACACAAAGGGAGATAGATGACATGAGAGGGATTCCTTATGCGTCGGCAGTGGGAAGCCTCATGTATGTTATGTTGTGTACGAGACTAGATATCTGCTATGGCGAGGCATGAAAAATAGAGATATCGAGCAATCCTTTAAATCAACATTGAATTTCTTTGTTATGAACATTTCAAGTATCCGAAAAGAACTCGAGATAGAATCTTTGGTTTATCAATCGAAAAGTTTATTTCGATGGGATACACGGACTCAATTTCAATCGGACTTAGATTCGGAAAATCTACCTCGGGTAGTGTGTTTTATGCGGGGGGAGTCAGTAACATGGAGAAGCGTAAAGCGAAAATGCATCGCCGATTCTACCATGGAAGCCGAATATGTAGCCTTGTGAAGCAAATGAAAAGAAGCGGTGTGGCTCAGGAACTTCCTAGTGGACTTGGACGTTGTTTCGAATTTGCCCAACACAATCACGGTCTTTTGTGATAATGCCGGAGCAGTTGCAAATTCAAGGGAACCGAGAGCCCACAAGGTCAGCAAACACATTGAAAGGAAATACCATCTTATACGAGAAATCGTTAAGAGAGGAGATATAGAGGTGGCAAAGATCGCGTGGGGAACCACCACCCACCGATCCATTCACAAAGGGTCTGCCTCAGTTAACATTCGAGAGACGTGTGGAGGGAATGGGTGTCAAGAGCGTTGCCAATCTGCTTTGAGTATAAGTGGGAGAAATGTTATTAGGTTGATGTAGGTGACATTAGATGTCACCAGATAATACATCCGACGTGTTGTGGTATACTTTAAAGCAGACTTTGAGTATAAGTGGGAGATTGTTGGGGTTATACGTGAAAGTATGCTTTTACTTTGTATAACCTATGTATTAAACACTTATTTACTGAAATAAATTGTTTATCACTGTTGCTTTAAATATGATTTAATGTTATATATATTTATTGCAAACCGTTCAGAAGACGCGTTACATTGTAGTTAACGTGGTGATACCAGATCACAGAAGATCACGTTAACAGTTCCTTGTAGACGAGTGCGTGTTTCACAACTTAGATAGATCCGAACAATCTATTGGTAGAAGTTGATGTGTAAGACTCAGATTGGCTTGTCTTGACCAAGAGATTACACTAGTACATTCGATCTTTTGAAGCGGACCCTACTGAGAGGATAAACTCATTCACCTTGACTTAAGGGATGAAGAGTTAAACCTCGATGGTTGTTGATTTCTTAATCTGTCGTCACTTAATAAGGATTGTGTGTGATTAGTAGTTATTGCTTTGACTTATAAATGGGAAGATAATCATTGCGACTTCGATACCCTATATCTTGGACAATAATATTAATTACACGACAGTTGCTAAATTAATACAGAGAATCATGTGCTTGCAAAAGTCTTGCTTGATTGGTCCCCTTGGTGGGTCCGGAACCTTTATCATACCAAATCTTGCAAGTGAAATTAATTTTCCGGTATGGATAATAAAATTTGGGTTGTCCTTACTCCAAGGATAAATATATTAATTAATATAAAGCTTTTCAGTGGCTTAATTAATTAATGGACTAAATAATCTTAAACACGGGAAATAATAACGGGAGTCATATTACCGTAATATGGGTTAAGATTGGATAGTGCAATATTAATTATATAGTGGGTATAATTAATATTAATGGACTGAATTATATTGTGGCTCAATATTGGAATTCAGAAGTCAATTGGAAGGTTCATCTTAATTCTCCTAAAGGCCCCTCAAGTAGCTCAATTAAAGTCCAATAAATAAAAGGTGCTTAAAATAAAAATAAATTATTGTTGCAATATTTCCTATGTAATTTTCGAAATTAATTAAAGAAAAGAGGGAGAAGGATTTTCTTGGAAAGATTTTATGGAAGGAAGATAATGTATTCTTGGAATACAAGATTATCCCATAAATTCAAGAAAACTCCCACTTGGCTTCTTTAATAAGATATTTTCGAAAATTGAGTATAAGAAAGGGAAGAAAGATTTTCTTGATTTTTTTGGAAAGATTTTATGGAAGATATGTATTCTTGGAATACAAGAATATCTCATAAATTCAAGAAAGATTCAATCTTGAAATTCTTTTATTAAAATTTTCGAAAATTTAGGCAAATAAAGGGTGTGAGATTTTTGTGGAAAAATACACATGGAAAGAAGAATATATTGGATATATTCAAGATTTCTTGGAGATCAAGAAAAAATCTTTCCCAACCCTAAATTGCCTCATAATTTTCGAAACCCCTCTTATTATAAATAGGGGATGATTTTTTCATTCCCAACTAGTGTTCCATGTGTTGGAAATATTAGAAATCCACAAAGGTGGTGCAACAATATTTTATTTTCCTTGTTTTATAAATCGTTCATCGAAGGACCTTCCACCGGGGTTATTGGACGAGGACTTGGGAATACTTGAGAAGGACTTTTGGTGGGTATCCAGATACTTGATCATGTCTGTCTCAGATCGTCTCTCCAACGGGTATGTTTACGTAAACTCCTAGAAATTCCGCATGCTAGGATCTTTTACGTGAAATCTTATTTGCATGTCGTTGTTGGTTAATTATTATTTGAATTCACTTAGGTAAATTCATGCTAGTAATAATTGTTAATTTAAATTTGTGTTTATGAGATCATCCCGATAGATCCTGACATATGTTATCCCAACATTCAGTTGCTCTCGTTAGTTGTTTGACGGTGAAATAACGTTATCACCAAATCTGATTTAAAAAGTGTAGTTAAATGACTAATTTTGATGAAGGGTGAAACTCGGTGACCAAAAGTGAAATTGATGTAAAGTTTAGTGACAAAAAATAAAATTAACCCAAATTTTGATTACGGTCATCGACTCATCGCGTAAAAAGTGGAAGATTTACTACCTCCATCCCGGAATAACGTGCACCCCACTTTTATTATCGAGTTTTAGTGACCGAGTTATTTATTAATATTTCAAATGATAAAGTGATTTTTAAAGAGGAGTATTATAGATCTACCCTCATATATTACATGCATCTTTAAAAATTACTTTATCATTTCAAATATAGCTAAAAAACTCACTCGCAAAAACACGTGAAAATAGTAAACGTGCCGTTATCATGGGACGGAGGGAGTATTATTTTAAGATATAAATTTTTTGCACTTACCCTACATAATCAAATTTACACATTATGTATTTAAATTTACAAATTTAATTATGTATGTGTAAGTGTAGTTATACCTTAAAATAATAAAAAAAAAAATTGTACACCTAAAAAATAGTTTGGAAAATTTTGTATCGAAAGTAATTTTTTCATTCGTTCGTTCATTAAGTTGGAAAAGACTCTAATTTTGCATATGCACATACATTAAAATTAAGAGAGACACTCTTACATGAGGCAGTCTCACGGTGACACGGGACATTATTTGGACATTGATGTTTTAACATTTTGGAAGAGGCGAGTGTGATTTGTGATAGGTTGTAGCCCATCTCATTCATAAGATCGTCTCATATAAGTATTTGTAATTAAATTTTAAGTTGTGCACTTCATATTGTATTTTAAAAACTTGCAACTTGATACACTGAACACATGCAATTATGTTTCATATTTCACGTTTCAGTGTAACAAATCTCAAATTTCAATATAACAAATTACAAATTTTTAAAATAAACTACGGAGTGCATTCTGCATCTGGTGCATATAAGACCAAACTTTTTTTTTTAAATGTACAATACTAAAATTTTGTCATTCATTTTTTTTTATTTAAAAACGAAATAGTCGAACTAGGATAATGTTTTAAAATCGTACAGAATCCTCTTTCTTCTCCGCCCGACTTTGGATGTGCATCGATCCTTTCCTGAAAATGGGATTTCACTTTCTTCCCTCAAATTAACAGAAAAAGCTACAATTGAGGATATGTGAATGATTATTCCCACTTTCACGGTGGAAGTCAACTATAGTTGACCCTTTTCAATAAGTATCAAACATATGGGGCACCATTACATGAAAAATATGATTTCCCCCTCTCGAATTTAATAACACATTTAATGTTTGTACGAAATTTAATGAGAGAGTTGTTTATTAGTATAAATTATTTTTTTGTTGAAAGTATAAAAGTATTGACATGTGATATAAATAAAAGAGAATAAAGTTGACTTTAGTATAAGAAAAATAATGACATTGTGTGTAATTTTTTAAATATTTTGAGATAAAGTTTAAAATAATATAGTTACTTTATTTCCTTTTTAGAAAATGTGCCAACGAATTCGAGACGGACCTTTTTATAGTTTTGACAGATGTGCCATTAAATCCGAGACGTAGTGAGTAATTCATTAGTTGACTTGACCATTGACCATTGATTTATGGAGTCCGTTAAATCATGGAGTATTTTATACTATTTTGCGATCCACGTCTTATACTAATTTTGAATTTTTACATATATTTTTCAAATTCAATCCTATAAATAAACATACACTTATTTTTACAAAATTCAATACAATCAAATTATTATTATCAATCATTATTGAATATTGATTTGAGATAAAAATAAAAAATCAAATATCAAAATCTTTAAACAAACGTATATTTTTACTATTCATCAAAATTTTTAATATATAAAATTTCGAAATCATGACTTAACCCCTAATGTCCAGTATCTTCTTCGGGTTAACCCTAGTCCCTAACAAACAAATTAAATTATTTCAAAATATTATGTAAATTAGTGTATAAGCCCAGAATGGCCATTCTTGCTCTGTATTAACTTATAACCATATGTTCGTGCATTCGGTTGATCTATGAAGTCCAGCCCAACCCCTTTGTATTGTTATGTTAAATGTGGTCCAAATACATAAATGTCATTTCCATAATTATTACTCCCCCGTCCAAACTTATTTACTATTTTTCTCAAATGATCCGTCTCAAATTTGTTTACTTCTTCTCATAAAATAGAATAAAGTAATTACACCATTTCCAATTATTTTCTTCCAGTATCTTAAAATTACATTAATGTCATTATTTTTACCCACAAAAAATTATCTACTTCAATAATAAAGTAGAAAGAACTACAATACTCTTAACCAAAAATAATTTTATTACTTTAAATACTGATAAACAACTCTAAACCCGTGCCTAAAGTAAATGGTTAAACAAATTTGTGACGGATGTAGTAATTTATTAACTCTTTAACGAATAATTTATTATACTGGACCTAAAAATTTCATCAGAATTATTAAAAATATTTAACTACTAGCCATAATTTTTTAATTTTTTTTAAAGTTAGCTGGCCTTTGTAAAGAACTGTGGTCAGCTGTGGATCGAAGCTCCAAATATGGACTGGATCCGAGCTCGCAATAAACAGTCGGCCCATATAAAAGGCCCAATAATATCCAAATCAATCATAAACCGCACCGCAATGGATAACCCAGGGGCAGAACCGTAAATTGACGAGCCGTAGGTTCAATCCAACCCCTAAAAAAAGCGAATTTTCAGTGTCTCTCTCTTTTACACACTATCTCTCTCAACTCCGCGGCGTAGATCCGAGGAGTTTTGGTAATTCATCGCCGCAAAAAATCAAACCCTAAATCACTTTCTCTATCCGTTTGTTCTCTCAGATCTTTATTTTATTCGACTTTTATCAGGTAAATTGACCAACTTTTTGTTCTCTCACTGCATTTTTTTAATCTATACGTGTGGTTCATGTGTATGTGTTCGTTGATAGGTCATTAAATTGATACCTCGATTGTTTTGATCGACGATGGAATGGTTTTGTTTTCTGTCTATTTGTTTGTTAGAACTTATTTGATTTGGGTGTTTTGTTAAAAAGATCTGCCGGTTATCTGCTTGTTCCATTAGTTTTTATGAGTTTTAGTTACTCTTCTGTGATTTATGTTTCTCAACATAAATTTCGTCCTTTTATGTTGATTCTTGTCGTGTTTTTTACTTTGAACTTCTTTATGCTTTGCTAATAGAGTTATCATTTAACTGTACTCGTCAAGGAGAATAATAGGTAAAAAAATTGGTGCTTTGTGGTTGTGCATCTGCGGGCGCAAACTCGTAATAGCAGACTGTTGAAGTTCAACGCGTTTGTGTTGTGTTTTTCTTTTTGCTTCTGATTTATTGCTGATGGAGTCATCATTGAACCGTACTCATAAAGAAGATTAACTAGGCTAATAATTGGTGCTTTGTGGTTGTGTTTGTTATTAAACAGTAGGATGTGTTATGGGTTATGTTTATTGTAGCTAGACTCTGCGATATTTTGTTTGTCAAGTTAGACACAGCATACACTTCTGCATATCCTTGGAACATATATTTATTGTTTCTTTGGTAATTGATGTTATGTTGCTATCTAGTTGCTTCAACTTTTATTTCAGTTTGTTAATCAATATGAGCTCATTATTGGTGTCATTTTGAGTTGTGACTCAAGGAGTATGATTTGTGAATCTTGTGATGAGTTTTTGGATGCTTTTTTGTTGTATCTTTACCAGCTTTTATAGTACCTTAGGGGGTGCTTGCAAATTCAAAATTGTGTATTTTTTGAAGTGAAAGTAAAGGGATCATTTTCCTGTATATTATAAAAATTGAACTTTTAGATCCTTCCACATAATTTTTATACTGGATGCTCTTGGAAGTCTAGGACTCGATTTCTCTATTTATGCAATATGTGGCTGATGAAAATAACAACTATTTTTATGATTGAGTTGAGATTATATGTGCTGATTGATTAATTTAACTGTGCTTTTGTCCAAACTATGGAACTATCCTTGACATTTTGATCGTGCATATCTTACCTACTTTATTGATTTGTGTTTTCTATTTTCCTCAGTCATGGCTGGAATAGCGGCAGCTGAAGGTACTCAATTTGATGCTCGCCAATTTGATGCGAAAATGAGTGAACTGTGAGTTAGCATTTACACTCTGTTTGCCCAAAGAAGTCATTTATTGTAACCCTCTGTTTCTCTTAACCTTTTATAATCATTGAAATCCATTTTTACAGGCTGGGAGTTGAGGGCGAGGAATTTTTCACCAGTTATGATGAGGTGTACGACAGTTTTGATGCTATGGGCTTACAGGAAAATCTTCTTAGGGGCATCTATGCATATGGTACTTAAAAGATCAATTTAAAAAAAATGTGTTAGCACTCTTTCTTTTCAGCTCATCTCCGATTGTCATGCAATTGTGTCATTCCAGTTATTGGTTCGATCTATTTGTGTTATTTTTTCAATTGCTATTTCAACTTTGAGTTGATTAGACTGATTTATGTACGTCATGAATGAGTAGATATAAATGGCTTATTGATATGAATATAATGTGTAGCCATGGTATTACTCGTTTTTATATGATTGATCTTATTTTCCCCTACATTGTACACAATGCTATTGTCATTTCTTTTACTTCTGCTTTTCTGGATAAGAATGAAATATTAACTGCTTGTCCTTTTTGAAGGTTTTGAGAAACCCTCTGCAATTCAGCAGAGAGGTATTGTTCCCTTCTGCAAGGGGCTTGATGTGATCCAACAGGCTCAATCTGGGACTGGAAAAACTGCAACCTTCTGTTCTGGAATTCTTCAGCAGCTAGACTATAATGTAGTTGAATGTCAGGCTCTTGTTCTGGCTCCCACTCGTGAGCTTGCACAGCAAATTGAGAAGGTTATGCGAGCACTTGGTGATTACCTTGGTGTTAAAGTGCATGCTTGTGTTGGAGGTACTAGTGTACGTGAAGATCAGCGTATCCTCTCCAGTGGTGTGCATGTTGTGGTTGGTACTCCTGGACGTGTGTTTGACATGTTGAGGAGGCAGTCCCTCCGCCCTGATTACATCAAAATGTTTGTGTTAGATGAAGCTGATGAAATGCTCTCCAGGGGGTTCAAGGATCAGGTCCTCTTATTGCATTGTTTTATTTTGTACCCCCTCATCCCTTCTTTGAAGTGCTCTTTGATTATATTCTGATATTTTTCTATATTTGTACTAAAGGTATTGTATGGTCTTTGTGCCTTTGCTATTACTTCTTCACTTGTTGAATCCTTTGAACATTGTGATCGTTGTTTCTCTGGATTTGAACCCTTAATAGTGTTTTCATATCTGTGTGAGACTAATATTCTCTAGTCAACCTAATCCCTTGGGTTTCTTCTCTCAGATATACGACATCTTCCAGTTGCTGCCTCCTAAGATTCAAGTTGGTGTATTCTCTGCTACTATGCCCCCAGAAGCCCTTGAAATCACAAGGAAGTTTATGAACAAGCCAGTCCGTATTCTGGTCAAGCGTGATGAGCTCACACTCGAGGGTATCAAGCAGTTTTACGTCAATGTTGATAAGGAAGATTGGAAGCTTGAAACCCTCTGTGATCTTTACGAAACACTGGCTATCACTCAGAGCGTAATCTTCGTCAACACTAGGCGCAAGGTCGACTGGCTCACCGACAAAATGCGTGGACGTGATCATACCGTCTCAGCCACTCACGGTGACATGGACCAGAATACGAGAGATATCATTATGCGAGAATTCCGATCAGGTTCTTCCCGAGTGCTCATCACCACCGATCTGTTGGCCCGTGGTATCGATGTTCAGCAAGTCTCTCTTGTGATCAATTATGATCTGCCAACTCAGCCTGAGAACTATCTCCATCGTATTGGACGAAGTGGGCGGTTTGGGAGGAAGGGTGTTGCTATCAACTTTGTGACTAAAGAAGACGAACGCATGCTTACTGACATTCAAAGGTTCTACAATGCCGTGGTGGAGGAGCTCCCGGCTAATGTTGCTGATCTTCTCTAAGAAACCAGGTTTTTGATCGCTCTATGGTTAATGTTTCTTTTGGAGTAACTTATCCCTTGTTTCTTAGGGTAGTTTAACGGGTAATGGACTTTTAGTTGGGAGATATGAGTGCCGTTATTTGCATAGGGGGCTTCTATCTCCCAATTGGATTGCAGTTTTAAAACTACTATTGCAAAATTTTTGGTTTCTTTTTGTGTTGTAATTGACAAATGACTGCAGACTGGGATATGATTATAGACCTTTTTGAGTCGGAAGTTTTTATTCTGCTTGTTTTTTGTGGTGTCTTATTTCTGTCTTTAACTAGTTTACAGTCGAATGTGAATGTTTATTGTTGTAATGGGAACTTTTCCCATTTTCATGTTTTTATTGGAAAATTTTATTTTTATTTCTTGGCTATATTACCCTTAGTTCTTGTTTGTTTATGGTTTGGGATGTGTCTTTTAGAATCTCAAATTCCAAATTCTCGTTTGTGTATTAGAATTTTGGTATATGATTTTAAATTCTTCAAAAATTCTATTCTATAATACCTATGAAATATTTATTTTACCTTTTTCAAATATAATTTTCAATGCATTATCATCTATCCAACTCAATATTTTCTCTTCTCTTTTTTATTTTATTATTGTTATACATATATAATTAATTATTACATAATTATTCAATTATTTTACCATTACTTTTTACAATATAATGGGTTTCTTTGCAAATTAATTAGTCTTTTTAAGAAGTGATTAAAATTTGTGATAGAAAATTGATTAATAGTAGAAGATGGTGGTGTTTTGAAAAAAAAATTAATATTTAAAAAAAAAGCTCAAAAGCTATCAAAATATTCCCTTTAAATTTTTAGCTTATAGTTTATGAGATTTTATTTAATTTAATAAAAGAAAAATAAAACATTTCAAATTACTTATGCAAACAATCTAAGTGATTATAATTGTTTATAATTTTTTGTAAACACTTCTAACATCTTTTCTAAATTCCCTAAAAAATATAAACAAACAAGGCCTTAAGATGATATATTTTCAATAAATATATGGAGGGCAAACATTTCATTCCAGGTCTGAAAATCATTGATCACGTATAGAAATCATATTCTAGGGCTGACCCTATACCCATTAATCCATTATTGTTGGACAATCATCATAATTTTTGGGCATACCACATAAATTATGACTTTATCTTATTACTATCAAACAAACGACCCCCAACTATAATTGATTTGGTATTTTTAGATAAAATATAGAGCCTATTTAACCATACCAAAGGTTGTAGCAGTAATTTCAGAACCGGACCGGACTAGATCGGGCCAGTTCAATTGGTTGAACTGGGAACTGGTCCCAAAACCGATTTGAAAACCCCCTAATAACCGTTTTATCGGTCGAACCGGTCAAAACCGTATTATAACTGTAGTATCATTGCCCTCTCTCCAAATAAATTAATCATTATCCTAATTTGATTAAATACTTCTCAACCATGATTATTTCTCCTCAATCATTTTTATATTCCTTACTCATTTTGTCCCATTTTCTTAAAGATTAGGAAAAAATAGAAACAACTAATCATTATTCTTATTGTAATTTACAATTCAATTATTTCATTTTCATTGAACAATTTGAACAAAGCGCCCCTAATATTTTGTTATCGACTCAAATTTGACACTAATAATTAATTGTGCTCGATTTCATAAATTTGGAGAATTAGTCCGAGCATATATACTTGTTAAATTAGATTAAGAATGTAATTCAGATTCGAGGTGGAAGATAAAAACAAATAAAACACATGACTTTTAAATAAAAATTCGTATAAGACGATTTTATATATAAAAATGGAATATCAAACTAGCACAAATGAACTTGTATCCATTATAGCACATAACATTCTACAATTTGTATGATATGCAAATGATAGGTCCGTCACACGGACTCGGAGACACCTTTATTGCCACAAAAGATCTAAATGAATTGAAGGTACCACCGACCGTCGCATCATTTTACTTGCTCCAAAAATTAGTTTGATGACATCATTCACATCTAATAATACATAAATATTAAAATATCGTGAAATTTTATATAGTTATATAAGACTTTTTGTCATTTGCATTTAATTGCACTTGATAATTAACTACTCGGAAGCTTTGATTAATGAAAAAATGTGCTGTTAGCTAATGCTCTCAATACCGTGCCGTTTACTCTTTCTGCGTTGAAATAGTTTTATACGCAAGGTAATTTACAACTTATGATTTATTTGAGGAAATTTGAATTGATTTTATATATATATATATATATATAGAATAAAATACTGTGACCTTGTAAACAATTTTTATATGAATGTGAAAGCGACTTTATTAATAAGTGGCGTGCAGTTTTTCGTTAAAGAAATCTCAAAAAAAAAATAACCAACACAAGCCACATATTTTGTGCATAAAAAATTCAGAACCACAAATCCAAATGTAGAACTGAATGATATTCGAAATAAGTGAAATGAATAGCATTATGATTTATGAACATCTATTTAAATTTTTCATTTTACCAACTAAGACCCAGCTCCCTTTAATTTTCTATCCTAAAACAATATATGATTCAATTTTATTATAGTGAATAAGATTATTTCACTAAATACACATGTACGATATTATGAGACCAGCATATAATTATCACTCTGACCAAAACCAATAGCAATTAAAGTACAAATGTCCTATAAGTAAGACATACTCTAAAACATTTTTTTTTTAATATCAAAATTAGAAAATGGGAATCCTTATTTGACTGGTCTAAACCTGGTTAAGACTTGAGACAAATAAAAACCAGCTCTCAAAATTATTCTCTCTCTCTTGCAAGAAATCCATGGAGGATTACAGGTCAAAGTTCTATGGAGATGGGAATAATATGCAAATAGAGCCTTATCATGGACCAAATGATAATTTCAGGTCTTACAGTGCTGCTTCTTCATACTACCAAACGGCGGTGGCGGTGGAGCCGCCGCGGAAGCTGAAGAAAGGGAAGAGCACCGGCGGGTCAATTTCGAAATCATGGAGTTTGGATGATGCAGAGTTTCAGAGAAAGAAGAGGATTGTTACCTATAAAGCTTACTCTGTTGAAGGCAAGATCAAAGGCTCTTTTAGGAGGAGTTTTAGGTGGATTAAGGATAGGTGCAATATGGTCATTCATGGATTGTGGTAATGATTCAAGAAAACTTATCATGTGAGAATATTTGATTTGTTACTTATGATAACTTTTTACTTTTTTTTTTTTGGTTCTGAATGAGGATTTGATGATGCTTTCTCATGTGTTATCACTATAAAGAATAAGAGGAGTTGATTTGGATGTATGAAATGAAAATGATATCAAGAAAAAATTTCTTCATGTGGTTTGCAATCAATTTTGAATGTTCTTGATTAGACTAATGTTAAATTAGATTGTCTGACAAAAAAGTTATGTTGGTTGTCAACCTATCTCAAGGAGAAGATGAATATAGATGTCCTGTGCGGTTCGATTTTTCTGTTCCACTTTTCATATTCCATTACATGTTCTACCATCATATGACGTGAACGCTTAGTTTTTTGGCATAGATTAATGTAAATGGAATGTTATAGACCAGTTTCAATCTTAGTGAGGGACTAAGAATTGAGTGCATAAGCCATTAGTAGTAGTTCTTTCCAAATGCCTAAGCCATAAACTGGATTGAACATAAGTCTTAAAAACTAGCATATATCTTGATAAATTTCAAGCAATTATATAAACAAGCGTAGTCGTAAGAAGTAGACCTCGACGAGTCTAGTAGTTATGGGAGCTTTCACCTTGAAGAAGTCCGTCGCGAATCTGGGATGCAATATCCTTGACAGCACCAGGCCCGTGTGGGACGAACACTGCAGACGACTTTGAAGAAGCCCCGATTTCCTTCATGGTGTCAAAGTATTGAGTGATCAGAACCATGTCCATCACGTCCTTCGGTGAAGTCCCTGGGACGTTTTCCGAGAAGGCTATCACGCTGTCTCGTAGTCCATCCACGATTGCTTGGCGTTGTCGTGCAATACCGAGCCCAGATAAGTATTTAGACTCGGCTTCTCCCTCAGCTTTCTTGATTTGCAGAATCTTTTCTGCTTCAGCCTTCTCCTTTGTAGCAACCCTCATCCTTGCAGCTACATTGAAAATTATCAGCTATATAAGTCCCAACGCACGTTAACGAAAAGTAGTTTTTTTTAGTCCTGTAACTTACCCCAATTTCGATTGGGAAAAAGGAAAATGGCTCATGTTTTTTACCCATCTTCATTTAAAAAAAAAAAGTTTTTACTTTCTACACTATTTTGTAGTTAAATGGCTCATGTAACCTTGTTACAGAAACTTACAAACTCTTTATATCGCGTTCGGGAATGACCAACTCCTTCGGCTTAGAACACTTAACAGAAAATTGGGTATTTTTTCGGCTTCCTAGGGTGGGGGGTGGGGGGACCCACTATCCACTTTTGAGGGTATATTTGTCTCAAAAGTGGGTAGTAGGTAGTTTTTTTTAAGGGTGTAGAAAACTTTTTTGTGTATCAAAATGTGTATTTTTGTCATTCTTATCATTTCGATTTCAGTCTTTCGACTCTCACGAATTGAAAATTGTCCTATGACTTCCAATTTTCGACATTTTAGTTCAGTCACCGGTTTTAGGAGATGAATCATACAGTTTACCAACCAGACTTTGCCATGTGGACATAATCAAACCCTGCCACGTCAATGGCAATCAGATGTTTCACCTCCTACAACTGATTCCTAGACTAGAATGTCGAACAATTGAAATTTATTGGACTATTTTTCAATTCGTGAATGTTGACGGGACAGAAATCAGAATTGGGGTAACCTGAAGGACTTTAAAGGAACATTTTCTCTGCACATTAGTAACAAATTGTCATTTTTTTAACTCAGACAAATGCTCTCATTTATGACTTTTGAGGTCTTTGCAACAAGGCTGATTCTGAGTTAATCTTTTTGGAAAATTCAGTCCAGAATATATACCTGCATTTATCTCATTCATGGCTCTCTTTACATGAACATCTGGTTCTATGTCCACAATGAGGGTCTGGACGATTTCAAATCCATATGCTGACATGGCCTACACACAGAGAAAACGCACACAATAGAAATAAGGAAAGGAAGAAAAACAAATCGGAAAGAATGTAGTAATAGAATCCTTGTTCTGTTAAGAGGATATGTTACCTTTTCAAGTTCTTGCTCGACAGCTTTGGCTATAGCATTCTTCTGTTCGAAGGTTGCATCCAATTCCAGTTTTGGCACACTAGCTCTGATAACTTTACATAACATGAAGATTAAAAGGTCATACGAATATTCAAATAACACTAAATAGTTGGACACTCCTACAAACATACAACATAATTGGGGAAAACTGTAGAACAATTAGACTAAATAAGTAATAACAAAATCAAGTGAATAAATAGATTGCATCTCCAAAAGTGATAACTGGTGCAGCTTCCTGTGGCAAATCCTCAATTTAGAATCTTAGATAATCACGAGGGATATTCACAAAAATTTACCAGCACTTGCAATTTTGAATAAAAATAATCTAGAAAGATATGAACACAACTAAAAAAAAATACTACCTAAAAACATTTCATCATGATACAAAAGTAAGTGGATCCTTGGCATTTAAAATCAGCAGCATACCATCAAAAACATAAGCTTGGATCTGTGCCTTAGTGTTAGTGAGCTTATAAAATGCATCAGCTGCATTTTCTGCCACCGCTCGGTATTGTATGGACGCCACCACAGTAATGAACACATTGTCCTGGAAACCGAATATTGTCAAAAACCAAAAGGGTCATCAAGATAAGCACTTCAAAAAATTAAAAAAGATTGACTGAGTGCAATTTGGAAACTGTAACAGAGTTTACAAGGGGCTCAACATGAATTGTAGCAAAAACTCCTAAGAAATTTATTAACAAAAAAGAAAGCAATTTCAGGCAATTCAGTTCTCATTATCCAAAGATTTCTGCACCTTAAGATCATACCCAAGATTTAGATATACAAAAGAGGAATAAACCTAAGATCATTACGCAATCATTTAGCAGCACGGTGTAACCTTACAATCACGAGTAACACTACTCAATGAAAACAACTAGTACTGATCAACTAGCAGTCATTGGTTTTCATCTGGACTATAGGAAGAGAAGGAAGAACCTTGGTTTTGGTTTCACAGCACACGTCTAGCTGCTGCACACGCAGTGATAGTTTACCAGCCAACTTGTACCCAAAACACCAAGGCAAGCAATGACACCCCGGTCCAAGAACATCGCTAAATTTCCCAAATTGTTCCTTCACGGCTACATTTGATTGATCCACTTGAACACAACACAGTGCTTGACCCATTTTTCAGAGCTCAGCTACAAACAGAATGAGATTATACAATTAAATTTGAGAATTCAATATGCCAGCCATACCCCTCTTTTTTGTAATTCAAGTAAGAAATTATATCTTAGTCTAGATTCAAGAAACCGCAATGGCTATATTGATCTTAATTAAACTGCATACTAATATTTTATCTGATTCATTGTTCCAACAACCAAGAACACACAAGACACATCATAAAGAAGAACAATTATGAGGTCTAAATCTTCATGATCTTTTGTTAAGACCAAAATTTACGTGCTATTGTTAAGCAATAGATCATTGCACTCATGTATTTATACACTAACTATCACATGACTGAAAACAAAAGAAAATAAAAGAAACAGAGAGGGCATAAACCCTTCGTAATTCTGGTAGAAAAACCAGAACCCCAATTTTTTATTAAAAAATCAGCTAAATTCTTTAAATTTGGCACACATTAACAGATGAAAAATCTAGAGAAACTATTTTTTTGATCAAACAGTCAATAATCTCATCTACTCCCTTAAACAACAACAAAAAATATTTAAATAAAAAGGCCAAAATATTGAGGCATTTAATCATCAAGAAAAGAACTTACACGCTATAATGCGAGAAAAATTCACAATGTAATTTGACAAGAATGAGCAAATAAGGTTTGAAGAAGGGTTTTTGAAGCGAGAAAGAGTCTGAAAAAGCAATAAGCCTAAAATAGCCTGCTCACTGTCACCTACATATGCGCAACATTCATGAAGTTGAAGTATATTATTATATTTTCTGGTTTGTTAGTTGATAAAATGAGAAATACCATAAATATACATTATGTTTTCTGATTTATGGATTGATAATGAGAGAGATCGTTTTGGAAATATTATCCTAGTTGCATAATTATTTATATTTTCAAAGATTTAAGGTATAAGCACATCTATTAACGTTCATGATTTTTTACAACATAAATGTACATATTGTTTTACAAATCTTTTTTTTTTATCCATCAAATTGACCTTAACGATACTGGTAAAATCTTAAAACTGTTTAGGTTGGTTGAAGAAAAACAAAATTGAGAAAAAATTAATATAAATTACCAAATATTATTTTAAATATATCTTAGAAGTACCAAATTAAATTTTACTATTATTTCAATAAGTTTATAGTTTTTTTTAATGATTTATAGTTTATTTTAAACTTTCTATTTTTATTGGTTGTTTAATAATAATTTCTCAGATTTTATTCATGATTTATTGACTTATCAAATAATATTCATATTCTATTTGGTAATTTTTTATATTCGTATCAGGTTAAAGTATAGGCAAATTTTCCTGTGCACAATTTGGTGCAATTTCATTTTAGGAGCTATTTTTCTAATTTTTTTTAATTTTAGTTATTTTTTTTCAATTTCAATTTGCTTTTAGCTTTAATTTCAGTTTTAGGTTATTTTTTTTCGACCCGAGCCCAAACCCTGTCGGAGTAGTTCATTGTTCATTCGGCCCGAGTGGTTCATGGTTCACCCGGCCCGAATAAGTCATGATTTAGGGTTCATTATTTAGTGTTTAGGGTGTAGATGATTCATCCAAATTAAAATTGAATTCAAGTGCATCAATTGCATCTTGTGCAAATGGTGCACAGGAGAGTCGCTCTAAAGTATATTATAAATTTGTAATAGTGGACTTTATTTGGTTGTCTCTAAATTGACTACATAAGTCTCAAATATTATTTAGTAATTTTAGATTTATTTATATTCAGATTTCTTTATTTATTTTTATTTATATAAATAATTTTGTTGGTCCTAGTGTAACGAGTCTTACACGTGTAGGGGGGGAATACACGTGTTCAGTGATTTTTTTAAACTTTTCACAAAACTGAAATCAGCGGGTCAGGATGTCCTGAAAATTAGCCCTGAGAAGCACAAATTGCACTGAGTCAAAGTCTACTAAGACAATGATCCTGAGCAGCTTTCAGTAGCTTCAGATTAGTCCAACTGATTCTGAGATTTTATCAGAGTTCTGAGAAGCTTGGATCAGATAACTATCTTACTGAATACTCAGTAGAGTTTGTTCAGTTTGATAATTATCTGTTCTAGCTTATCAAGGGTGCGGAATGTGTTGGTCCTAGGTTTATACTCGTTTTATTTTGCTGAAAATCTTTTCCTTAGTAAATAAGTGGTTAAGGTTGTGATCAATTCAATGCACACTCAGTGGATTGATTCCAATCTAAATATCAGGAAAATTTATGCTTTCAGTGAAAATATGCAACAGTAAAAATGCAAAGCAGAAAGCAACCAACACAGCAAATTATAGTGGTTCAGAGGCAAAGCTCCTACGTCCACTCTCTCTGATCCTCAGATAAATTCCTTAACTCACTACTACCACCTCCTCAAGCTTTCAGAACTATGCAGCTTACTAACTTTCTACAATGAATTTTCTGGCTGAACTACTGCAGCTTACTAACACAAGCACACACAAGCTTTCAGATTGTCTCAAACAGCTTACTAACTTCTCATCTAGAGTTTTCTGGCTGAACTCAACTGCAGCTTACTAACTCTTTACAACTCTCACTCTCCAACAATCATACACTCAAACTACCTAGCAATACGGTTTGAGGTTTGGTTGGTTTCCAACTAAGGTGAGATATCCTTTGATAATAAGAACAGATTCAAAGGCTAGTATATCTCTTACTAAGCTTTGGATATAAAACAATACTAGGCTTAGTGAATGAGCTCTCTTCAATGTGAAACACTTGGGAAATCTTAGTTTTTTTTCGAGCGCTTCAATTTGCAAGAATACGAATGAGCTCTGGAGTTGCTTGATTTCTCGTAACCTTGCAATGGTGAAGGTCACTGGTATTTATAGGCAACTCTCCAAGGCCACTTCTTGAAAAAACTATTCGTTGGAAGAGATAGCATCAAGGGTTTCCTCTTTTAGTTATTGATGAACGACTATTTCTAGGGTTTGAACGCACCCTTGCATGTTTTAGGAAATATGCAGCCACGTAGCCAATCACCGACTTCTGTGAACGGGTAGATATCAGCCCTAACATTTCTACATTCAGATGTCGCTTTCATTGTCAGTAAAGTACGTTGTTGTTGCCTCCTTATTGGTTGAATTCGACATTTGGACAGAGACAAACAAAACGGCTCTTTTTAGGTCAATCTTACTGAGCTGATATGTTCCTTAATGTCCACTAATGTCTAACATTCTGTTTGTTTGTACTAAGAATGAACATAACACATATTTACTCAAAATAGCTGTTCAGGGTCTTTTTTATCAGTACAAAATAAACTTCAGGATCTTTGGTCTTCAGGATCTTTTGTCTTCAGGATTCTTCTGTCTTCATGATTCTTTTGTCTTCAGAATTCTTTTGAGCTACTCAGGAACTTCTGAGTTCTTTAGTAAAATTAAAGCAAACCTATTTCACTCTGATCTATATCTGCTGACTATACAGAGTGCAGATAATCCTGAGTCTTAATATCTATTGAAAACATGATCCTATACTACCAAGATATTCTGATACATGTCATACTCAGGGATTTTGAGATCTAATCAAAATCTTTATTAAATTCATCTCCCAACAAATTTTATTCATTTTTTTATTTCACAAATTGTAGATTATATTTGGTCATTCTCGATAATTAATATATTCGAACTTTAGTTTCTTAATTTATAGATGGTGTGTTAAATAATTTGTATAGAGTGCACAATCCTCCAAAATACAACTTTTCCCCAAATATAATTAACGCTCCCTTGGTTTTTTATATTTTAACATAACGCTCCACACTCTTTAATTTTTTTATATTTGTCCACCATACTTTTACAATTATTAATTTCCCCCTTTTTTAACCTAATGCTCCACAATCTTATCTTTCTATATTTGTCCACCATACTTTTATTATTATCAATTCTTGCCCCCTTTCTTTTTACCACTTTTGCTCCATGTTTGCAAAAGTTAGTAAAGATGCTCCACAGTCTATCTTTCTACATTTGTACACCAAACTTTCACTATTATCAATTCTTGCCCCCTTTCTTTTTCACCTCTTTTGCTCAATCTTTGCATAAGTTAGTAGAGAGAATCGTGTGAGGCAATTTTCATACATGAGAATTGAGATGGAATCTTCAAATTTTTTTGTAGCCCATCACTTTCACTATCTAAAATTGAGTATTTAAAGCTCGTTTCTCTCTCTATAGAGAAGACAGGCAAGTTAAGTATATCTATAAACGGTAACTCTCTTATGAGATTTCCTCATCACACATTTTACGAGATAAGAAAATAATTATACTTTGAAAGAGACTGATGCTCTTAAAATTAGTATAAAAAACTATTTTCAAGAAACCAATAAATAATTTATAAATAAAAATGATTTTTTTTCCTCAATGAGACAATCTCCTACAAATTCATGCAATCCAAAAAAGTATAGTTTTATTCTTTGAGAAAAGTAAAGCAGAAGCAATATGAGAAAAAACAAACACCGAATTAATCATCTCAAACATACGTAAAAGCATTAAAAATCGAACGAGCTAATCAAATTCTAAATCATCATAACATAGCACCAAAGAGAGAATCCAAGATTGTAATGGTAGATCCACATATAATAGCATGAAGTTTCACTCCCACATTAGAGTCTAGGCTCCAAATTTTGATTGAGATTAGTACCTTTGCAATCCAATTTAGTAAATGGATAAACGAAAAAAGTTTTATTTGTACTCAAACTTAAGCCCTAGTAACCAACAAAAACCCCTCAAGAAAATAACCAATAAAGGTAATTAATTTACAAAATCTTAATTATGGCCTAAACTAGCAGAAAAAATATAAGGCTCCTGAATTAGTAGTACAACAGAAGAGCAAAGAACTTAAAGGAATAAGGTTAAGGCCAGTCTTTGCAGCTGAAATTTGTGCTCTCACGTTTCGTACCATGTCAGGCTTCCCATGATCAAATATTTACCTGGCAGACTTCCAGCAGATGGCGCAAGGTAAGTGACTTTCTCGCTGCATTTTCATCAATTGGAAGATTAAGTTTTAGAAGAAAAATGGAAACTGAAGTGGTGATAAAGATAAAGATTTGAGGTCCATACCTTTCAGTGTTGACTTCGGTGATCCAGATGAACCCAGCAACGTTACTGGCAAAAGAAGAAAAATGAATCATGAGAAAGCTGATTAAATTCCTTAATCCTTGTCATCAACTAGTAAGTATTCAAACCAAAAACACTTTTAAGAATGATGTCACAATGGTGGCTTTTATAAAAAAGCTTCAAAACATTACAATATTTTGCTATTGACAAAAAAAAGATTAATTGTAAGCCTAGCCCTGATTTATCTTATTTGGGGTTTAATTATTTTTGCTAGTCGTTTTCACCAAACAGTATTAGTTGTGTACAGCTGCACCTTAAAATTGGTGTACAAGAGACTTGCTCTTTTCTTTTTGTCAACAATCAAAATTAGGTGACACGTGCACTTATGTTGAAGACACAGTTTTAAAATCCTAATTAGATATCATCAAAAACTAACCCATTTAATGTCTAAAATAACAAGATAGTGCAAAAATTAGTTAGTGGGCATTTAATATTCCAGTGAACCGATGCAATCAATAGTCTGAAAACAAGTGATAAAAGAAGACATTGTGTCGTGCATACTAGTGTTTGCATCGGTTAATTTACTTCAATTTTGTTTTCCAAATACAATGAATCCAGCACCAGTTTTAACACCACCAATATGCTCTAAATGAAGAAATTGCTTTACCTGGAAATAATTTCTTCTGGTTCTTTAGCAAATGAAACAGCTAGGACTAGATGCACCAGGTTATGGTCAATTGTAACAGGAGTCAATCTTGTAGGATCTGCGGCAGGTTCTGCACCAACGGGCAGGGCAGAGCGTGGGGCCTGTGGTCCACCCCCGATTTTATAGATGAATAAATCGCGGAAATTTGCGACATTAGAATGTGGGGACAGATCATTTGCAAGGCCATAGAAGTATTCCTGTGGTCAAAATGAAACAATAGAGCAACACCTCAAAATGGAAATTTTTTAAGTAGAAATTTGAGAGTGCAAAATTTTCAACATAAAAAATTGCATACACGTATTCTGAAGGCCCTGGCCTTCTGACGAACTTTTGCATTTCTTGATACAACACCACCGGACTTCTGAAGCTTCACCACATCTACATCACCTTTGCTTTTTAATACGTCTCTAAGCATGCTCCAAAGCTTTTCCTGCAGAGAATCGAGCATCCAAAAAAGCAAGGAGAAAATCAATACCTCTATGAGCAATAATATTAGCAATAATATAAAAAGAAATTGATACCTGGCCCAAAACCAGAACAACTGTGGCGTTGAGCGTTTCAATCGCATGCAGCAGCAACTGCAAAGAGGATCAAGGGAAAGTGTATCTGAGAAATCCATTCCCTTAAACTCATCAAAAGCATATTCCGTGATTGAAATTTTATCAAACTCATACCTCATAACCAACACCTTCAATCCATCCCATAGTATTAATCACCATGCCTGAAGCTCTCGATTCAACATTTCCTTCAAATTGCCTCTCTAATACTTGAGCAAGTTCCTTCACCAATAACTTGTAGAGGTCTACATTGGCACTGAAAAGCACCGATTGAAATGGGGTAAAACTTACTGTTAAAATAAGATGGATTATTGCAAATAGTAACCTTACAGAGCTGAAATTGTACAGAAAAAAAAAACACAAATTCAGTAAAAAAATCACCTAGGTGTCACATGGCCATGGAAGTAAACTAGAGGCATATCCAGAGGAATTCCTTCAACCGGATCAATAGGGAGTTCAATTGGAGTTGCTGCTATAGATCCAGGTATTGTAATAGACCCTTGCCCTATATCTAAATCTACAAAAGTAGGTTTCCATCCCTGCTTAGCTGCCCAACTAAGTAGCATCCTCGACAATGTACTCTTTCCAGAATCGGTTGGTCCCACAACAATAACCCTTGGTCCCTGAATAAAGAATGGGACTGGGTGAGTTCTAGTTACAAATGCCATACAATGTTCTTATAATAATAATTTTAATTGCCAATGAAAATTAAAAAAATAATACTCCAGAAATAAACATTAAACATATAAAAAATGACAGTGGCCAATCTGAGTTGAATAATTTCTTTGAAACATATGATGCAGCTATCATGATCAAGTGTGGATATTATTTGGCCATATGAATTGTAAGAAATTTAATTTGACAATGGGGGCACGGATGACCTCTTTAGTAAATATTTAGCTCCAATTATATAAACTAACGGGCAAGTGAAAGTTCTCAATAATATAAGCATAACTAAAATAAACCAACGATCAGAAAGATTAACGATAATAGAAACAAAACCAAACTCTCCAAAATATGTTAAATAAAAAATATGTAAGAGAACCTTGAATCCTTTTCCATAGCTTCAATTTAAACAAATGGTACCTTAGAATCATCAGAATCACTGGGCGAAGCTTTTGCACGATTTCTTCGAGCATCCAGCACAGCGTGCGCATTGACATAGCTGATCATGGGTGTCTGTTGATACATGAAAGAACAGTTAGGTTCTAGTGGAAAAAAATATCAAAGCTGCAGCCTTTGTGTGTACGCACCAATTATATTTGCTAGAGAAAAAAACTAATACCTCATCAGCAGTATAATCAGTTTCAGTTGAACCATCTACTTCAATTGTTGCACCATGCCACGTAAAAACCTGATCCGTGAAATAGAACTTTCAATTAGAAATCTATTTAATCATGAACGGGTTATGTAAGCAAAAAACCTCAACCAAAATACAATTATGCACAGAATTAAACCAAGGAAAATAAAATAGTAAAGCACATTCGTTGAATCTCAATTCTATTTTATTAAGTAAGCATCACAGTGAACAAAAATTAACCTAAAATCTACTTTAACAGGGGAATATAACAGATAGGAGATCATGTATAATACGCGATGGAATTCAATCGATAAGTTCGGGTTTTACATACAGCAAATTTGACCCTTTCGGGAAAATTCAACCAGATCTCCGGCGGAATTTCCGTTCCATAAATCTCGGCGGTGCCGTTGCGCAAACGGAGGCGAAGCGGATTATTGGGACCAACTTCAACTCTCAGCTCAGACTCTTTATCCAGCTTCACCTGCCTTACTGATTTAGAGCCACCGGGCGGCGCAGTTGGAGGGATGGCGGGCCCGCCGTAAGCCATTACAACCAGTTTCAGAGGATTGACAACAAAACACAATAAGTAATTGGTTATACTACACCGTCATGCTCGCACTTAAATTCTGAAAAAGATTCGGCAATTATGGCGGAGAAGGTCCGCGGCGCGGAGGGAGACGGCGGTTACAGAGAAGTATTGATCGGAAGATAGAGAGACGTTAGAGGGTTTTGATTTTCTCCCCCTTTTGTACTTGGGGTTTTTCTTTCTTTGTTTTCTGTTTTTTCCTTTTTTAAAGAGGAAATTATATACTCCCAAAAAAAAAAAAAAGAGGAAATTATACCTTTAGTTTCTTTTTGGCCCTAAAGTTACTTCTGAGCGTCGAGACACACTTGATAAGATGGTTTAATAATGACACAACGTTTAAACATTTTTAGAAAAATAAATGTTGATTTATAATTATTATTTTGTATCTTATTTTATGTATAAGATTGCTTCACATAATTTTTTTTTTTTTTAATAGACATACTTCATCTAGAACTTATTTTTTAAAAGAGAAGTCATGTATTAATTCTCCAGATGTTGTAAATGAGTTTCTTGATATTTATTGTTTTTACATTTAAATTATAAGAGCTTTTTTGTTAAAAAAATAAAAATTACGTTTTCGCTTTATTAATTGACTTTATTGAATAACACTACATCCTTCCCATAAAAAGCTGAACACCTACTTTATTATCGAGTTTTTTGTAAGCAAGTTGTTTATTAGTATTTCAAATGATAAAGTAATTTTTAAAAAGGTGTATTATAGATCTACCTCTTATCTATTGCATGCATCTTTAAAAATTATTTTATTATTTTAAATACTAATAAAAAACTCAAAAAAAAACACGCGAAAAAAACAAAGAACGCGTCGTGTGTTTAACTTTGGGATGGAGGGAGTATATACTAGAGTTATTTATTCATCTCCATCTCGTTTTACAATGTCGGCACAATTTTTTCGAAATAACGCTTATAGTACAAAAATAATTTTATCATCCGTTTAATTTTCTGCCAAATTTCCTAAAGTGGATGGACAGCGTCATTCTGAATCATATAAATAACTAAAAAAATCAACATAAAAATTTCAAAGATCAACTTAATTAAAATTTTCAGAAACGATTAGTAATGAAGCATCATTGACACATGAAAATGAGTAGTTAATAAACCATTCATATTCGGGATTCCACAACCTTCCCATAAGTCATTTCACCTGCTTGAAAATTTATTTGGTTATAAAAAAAGTTGTCGAATATTAATCCATTAGTTATGTAACATGTAGAATTAACTTGATTATCTCCTTTTTTAATCTTCAACAGTAATTTCGAAGGTGGGAGAAGCATCAGAAGGGAGCAAAGATGTAGAATCAGTTGAATACGTAGTCCAACTTTGGTCCTGATCATAACTTACTGCAATTTGGGCTGGTCGAGATCTCCGATTGGGGACGTGGAGGCGCTCCACTCGGCCTTCTAGCATTTCCACCACTTTGTTCATCGAAGGCCGATCACATGGACTCATTTGTATGCACCACAATCGTCATCTTCTTAGCAATTTTTGAGTTGGTGTCGTTGTTGTCATCATCGTTGTGTTCATTAACAACTCCGAAGTCAATGTCACGACCTTGGTCAAAGCAGTCGTATATCCAACAAGGGAAATATTGGCTAGAAGCTTGATTGCTCCCTTTGACATCTCTATTTAAGCCTACCATTTCCATAAGCAACATTCCGAAACTGTAGACATCGGCTTTGTTAGAGACCCCACCGAAACCTCTGTTGATGAGTTCAGGAGCAACATAACCTATTGTTCCTCTAATTGCGGTCAAAGTAACCATGTTTTTATCCGTGGAGTAAAATTTTGCTAGACCAAAATCAGAGATTTTTGGAGTGAAATTTTCATCGAGAAGTATATTATGAGGCTTGATGTCAAAATGCAGGATCTGGATGTCACATCCTCTGTGTAAATACTCAATCCCTCTAGCAACTCCAAGTGCAATCTCGTACTTTTTCTCCCAAGTTAAGTGATTTATTCTTTCTCGACCAAAGATGTACTTGTCAAGAGAACCATTAGGCATGAAATCGAATACAAGAGCACGCTTGGATCTTTCTGCACAATATCCGATTAGGTTGACAACATTGACATGATGGATCCTTCCAATGGTCGCAATTTCACTCATGAAGTCTTGACCGTTTCCTCCGGGCTTTCCGAGTAGTTTTACAGCCACATCATAGCCACTTCGAAGTTTTCCTTTGTAAACAGTACCATATCCTCCTTGGCCTAGTTTTTCTCGAAAACCTCTAGTCATCTTCTTTATGTTTGAATAGGAATACCTTATTGGCATGAGACCATTGTTATCACTTTGTAGGAAGTCTTCTATTATATCATACCTCGACAAATGCCTTCTTCGGTACTTGTATATCAGAAACCACAGCATGTAAGGAAGTACAATGACGAACCTTAGCGCAAAAAAGATCCCTGTCGAAGAAAGAAAGAAGCTTTACCATTCTTCCACAGTTCTGGTTTCTAAAGAGTATAATAGGTAAGGATAAACTTTAAGTTTAACAAAAAAAAAAAGAGATTTAGGTATAGGCATTTGATGCAAAATTAACAAAGAACGCACCGATTATAACGCGAAGATGGTTGACATGCCTTGCAAGTACACCATATCCAAGATAAGCAAAGAGAATGTTGTTGAAATTCAAACTTTAGAGTACGTATTAGAAATCGTACATTCTGTGTTGAAATAATAATTATTAATCTCAACAGCCATAAAACCGTAGGCACATATGAATCCAATGATAATCTTTGCCGGGAGGCTTACTCCTGCAAAGAAAACAACTGGAATATTCTTTTCCAAATTAGACATCCGCCAATATTTCTGCATTTAAAAGTTAATTGAGTGCATTCTTCTCATCAAAATGATTTCTGTATTCTATTCATCAGAGATGCTATAGAAGCGAAAAGCCGAAAACAGAACATAAATGAGAGTGAACCTATGATGAGAAGAAGAACAAGGATAGCCGCTGCAGTTGGACCTGAATTAAGGAGTCTACAATGTAAGATAATATGTATGTATAGTCATATAATCAGATTGACAAAACAATTTGTACCGTCATAGCTCATATTTGGTCTTTTTATGTGATCTGCATGTACAGAGTACAACAACATTAGCCTAAAAAGAGTTAGAAACGAATTATTTTGATTGACATGCTGAAGTTATATAGGTGATATGAAAGTAGCATGTATGATTATGAACTTCAGCTTATTCCGGAAAGAGTTGGTCTTGTGTAAACCAGTTTTACTGTGCACAACAGTTCTAGTTGTTTCATTAAAGGGTATTAGTTTGATAATATTAGTTGTTTCTTTAAAAGGTAGTAGTAGCTGTGTTGGTCTTGTGTAAACCAGTCTTAACGTGCACCTATTTTGCAACTAATATCTAATAGTATAACAACTAATACCTAATAGTTAAATAACTAATACCTTTTAATGAAACAACTGATATTATCAAATTAAATCAAAGATCTATTCTAAGTTTCTAACATCTTTACTTTTTTGAAATCCTAAACGCAGTATTACCTCCAAAACACCAAGAAACCAAGTAAACCGATTGAAAATGCTCAGATTTTGTTAGATCCTTTATGATACTAGTGTTCCATATGAGATATACTTTTCTTGAGACAAGAAATTCTTACTCCAAAGTGTTTCGAGCATTCCAACGGGACCTTGGCTGCAAGTTACTGAATCACTGCCAAACGGATCACACGTAATCCTTCCGTTGCAGAGCCTGCACCCAGACAAGATAGAGAGTCGAAATCCATAGAATAGAGAGTCGTGGATTTCCGAAACTGAAATATTCTCCAAATCCTTAAATTTCCAGGATGTCAGCACCGAGGGGTATAAAGTGCAGTTCTCTCTTACTTCTGAGGCAACCATGTGGCGGCCAACCTTGACATAAGTACGATCGGAAGAATTAGAAGATGCACAACGAGAAGGTAATTCCGTGAAGAAGGAAGAATTCTTCAACGGATATGGGCACCTCATGTAACTAATAGGCCAAGCTACGTCAACAGAATAAGATAAGTTGAAATTCCATGTTTCGGTATCATAAGGATAACCAAGAAGCGAGTTTCTAGTTAAAGAAACGTTGGGGAAAGAGCAGATGCTATTATTGTTCATGGAAACATCAGCCAGCCAGATGGTTTGGTCGACGTAATTGATTTCTTTCACTTTGTATTTGCGGGAGTTGAGATATAAAACTGTGGTGTGGCTGTTTTCGCATTCTAATTCATACAAGAGTTTGCCGCAGTGTTTGGGGTCATTTTTGAGTCGGAAAGGAGAGCTAATATTGCGGATACTGCCACAGGCCGAGGGGTTGCAAATATGAGGATTAATCATGCAACGACATTTTTGAGAGAAAAGGAGTAGAAAAATGAAGATGAGGAGATTCTGTGTGATAATCTTCATCTTCAATTGTTCTTGGTTGTGGAATCAAGGATGGTTTTCCAATTAAAATATGGTATAGAGGCTAAACAAAACCAAGACTTGGTCTTTGAATTAAAATCTTCCACCATATCTGGTCCCATGCCATTGATTTCTTGACTTGAGTATGCTCTGATATTTTTTCTCACCAAACATCCACATAATAAAATATACTAGCAATTTAGTTATGACTTATTGACTTATGAATTTAGGGGCATTCCTAAATCCTATGCAACATGCAATATTAACACATTTAAGGAAGGGGGGAAAAACTCGCGGGTCGGTATCAAATGGATCTTTCTAAAAATATCGCGCAAAGGAAAATAGAAAAATTTGCTCTTAAATCTGTGTTACTATAAGAGTAAGCATGTCAAGTATGAGTTAGTGTAATGATATACAACACATACTCGACTCTTTCAGAAACACATACTTGATCCGTGAAATATTTATACAAGTTTTTGTGTTTAGTGTGGATGTAATCAAACTAAGTTCGTTGCTAAAAAAATATTCGCTCGACATTGTTTCAATGATATTCAGTTTGTTAACACATGAACTAATTTGTATAAATTATTAATAAATATAATAAATTTCAAGTTTAGTATTCATAATAAATATAAAAATATATAATTAATCATATTAATTGATTGATACTACAAGGATTGGTAGATCTTTATGAGTCTATGACTATTAAACATGTACTATTGTTTTTATTTTTGTAATGAATAATTCATATTACTAAGTTTGTTTGGACTTGATTCAGTTCAAAAACATTCATCAAAACATTTGATAAGGGGGTGTTCCAAAATTCTATAAAGTGCTCCAGAACCATTTTTTTTAAGGTTTAATTAGCACAGTTTTTTAAAGAAATAAGTATTTCTGGATTTTGTATTGAGTTTGCAAACACTCCTAAATCAAGCTCGATAATAAACATGTCAAGATCAAACACCTCAAGTTTGACTAATCTCGAGCCAGTTACATACCTAATTACTTGTTGACTTGGAACGGTATGTATCTATCTATATCCTATATGCACGCTCTTCAACTTGTTCCTTTGCATACACCCATCCCAAAATACCCTTTGTATCCTTCTTCCTAAAAACAAATCCCCACTCTCTCCCCCACTTTTGAAGAAAGTTATGCCAGCACTATGCAGAAATTCAATACTCTAAGAGATAAGATGATGACACTTTTTTAGCTGTTGATTGAACAATTTTCATAACCCACAAAAGGGGCCCTCTGAACTGTGACAAACAGAGCCACCTTAAAAACTCCAAACTTCAATCAAACCAAAGAATTCCAAAACAAGGGTCATTCTAGACACAGCAAATATGGCCCCTCCCAACTACTCGACAATTTCAGAGATGCATGTGATCGCCACTAAAGGGACGCGACAGCAAGTCATTTTCCGTAGAAATGTGAAAACAACACGGGCTTCTACGTACGTCTTGCCAACATATCATCATAGACACAATTATGAACATGTTTCCTATTACTAATCATGAAACGTAAAAGTAGATTCTAACATTTCGACTGAACTGAAAGCAATGAACGAGAACCAAAAGAAATATAGCAAGAATAGACGATCAACTAAGAGATTCTCTTCTTTTTTCCCTATCATGATAATTTCTATGCTATAGGTCCATCTTATAGACAAGATAAGATATGGGTTCAATGCATATGAGCAATGTAGGGACCAAATGGGCCCTTTTAATGACGCCGTTATTCAGCTCCCACAAAAAGAGCTCATAAAGTAGCAACTTAAAGCAAAAAAACAATAGTAACTCCAATTATTTCCTCAGCATATATTCCAAATGCAACTAATATACAATCTGATGGAAAATTCAATTAAATACAGTATCACAATAGCAAGACAACAGTTCGATTAATTGAAGCATTCACAATTTGAAAGGTATTTGCAAGAAAAATGGAACTAATTCAAAGAAGAATTAAGAGGGCATATTTCAGATCATCGGCCCAGCCAAGGAAACTGGTAACACACAATGCAATGAGAACTAATCAAATTAGATATCTATCCAGAGAATAGGCCTACCATAATAAAGGAATTTTATCATGTCTTTCTTTCACTTGGGTATGTACCCAGCTGCTCCATCTGCCAGCTTTCATGAGGGGCAACTTGGTCATTGAACGGCATGTATTCCTGCAAATTTGAATCAGATGGCCCACAAAAAGTTCAGATGAAAAAGTTGTCGAATGATTCACTAGGTACGAAAATCCTATACAAGGGTATATCGGAGAAGGTTCGATACTGTTTTAATCTATGCAATTAAATATTTGAAAATTCAGATAGTTATTTGATTTTTCGAATATTCAAAAACCTTTTGGCAACTTAACTAACGAGACACCCAATATATTTCTATCATTTTCAATGTTTATCAACATTAAAAAATTTAAAGTTCATCCATTAAAAAAGGGCTATGCATTTCAAAGATGAATACTGAACCACATAATTTTAAAAGATATTAATTACCTCCATTTTTGTCAAAAGCTCGGAGGCGGTGGAAGCTGAAAGAACTATGTGCCTAGCAACTGGCTTTATGAACCCTTCTTGAACACCCTTATCGAATAATGTGAGCAAAGGATCGTAGTATCCATCAACATTGAGCAAACCAACCTGCTCGTATAATCATTCGTATCAAAAGAAAATAATCGACTTCACATAATCTTTTTGTATAGTGAGTGATGAATCACCGGTTTTTTATGGATTCCAAGTTGTGCCCATGTTATCATCTCCATTAGCTCTTCCATGGTTCCATATCCTCCTAAAGTCCAATGAAATAGATAGGTATAAATATAAATTAGTATAAGAAGAACTAAGATAAACTAAAATAGTTTAATCCTATTATTCTTTACCAGGAAGCGCAACAAATGCTTCGGCCTCTTGAGCCATTAAGGCTTTACGCTCATGCATATCAGAAACGATTTTCACATCTCCAACAGTTTCTCCTGATATCTGCCATCGTAAAACATGTCAACTGTGCCTTTCTTGTATACAACTAATTTAATATCGATATATTTTATGATCGTAAAATTCATCCGCACAACTAAGGTACAGCTACAGAAAAAACACAATTATAGAACCAAATTTGAGAATTCAGCAACAATGGTTATTTACTTCCTTAATTTTGTTGATACATCAAGTTAAATATAAAGATAACAGAAAAGAGAGAGTGAATAGTGAATATATACCTCAATGGGAACTAGAGCTTTCGGAATTACTCTGCACGGTAAAAAGCAAATAGCAACTGAATTAAGGCTCTGGTATTATTAGAATAGTGATTTTCAGATGATGAAGATAATTCAAAATCTCTTATTTATTTGTTTATAAATAAAGCTTACCCAAGAACATGGCAACCACCATCATAGACCCTCTGAGAAGTTAATCCCATCAGCCCAACACTCCCACCTCCATATACCAAGTTTATGTTCCTATTCACCTACCATTCACAAATAAAATAAAATATTAATTCCCATCATCAAAGAAGTGAGACTGTATTATGTATACCTTGTGCACCATACACCACTAGCAATAGTATTAGTTCTTACAAACAGTAGTATTACAAGGCACTGGTATTAGTGGTGTACCGTGAACAAGGTGCAAAGATTTGCCCATAGAAGTATAAACCAATGAAATTCAATGAAAATTTCAAGAAAACCAGTTCAATAAATCAAGAATCAATTGAACAAACACATTCAGAGCACAACCCTCAAAAAACACAGAATCCCACCACAAATGGTCAATGTTTTGTCAACCTACGTCAACTATGATTAAGATTTCAATCAAAAATTGACTTTTGTATGAAGAAAAAACTGGAAAAAACAAACAATCAAACCAGTTCATTTCCCAAGTCGATAGCAGCGTCACTGAAAACTTGTCTGTGGCCCGGATGACTCCCACAAAAAACGCAGATTTTCTTGAATTTACTACGGCCATTTGAATTGCTGCTTTCCATTGCACCACAATCCGCCCCAAAATTGAATCCTTACTTGTACTTATTCAAATAAAAGTATGAAAAGCTACAAGAAAACAAAAAGAATCACTTATCTTACTTCTATAAATATGCATACATCTTTCAGTAGGCAGAAAACGATAAATAGACAAGACGAGATTAAAGGGGAGTAAAAAAGGGGGGAAAAAAATAGGTACTTGTTGATTTATTGAATAAAGATGCCCAAGAAATCAAGAAAAGGTTTCGACTTGTCTGCGGCGGCTTATTGAATAAAGATGCCCAAGAAATCAAGAAAAGGTTTTGACTTGTCTGCGGCGGCCTCCCCCCTCTCTATCTCTGTTTTGCAAAAATGGTAATTAATGATTAAAGAATATATTAGCAGCCAACATACTCTATCTATTTATGTCGACTTCCGAAATTTTGATAAAAGATTTGAGTGCATACCTAAAATATATTATCTGCCCTTTTTTTTTTCAGCAAATATACTACTGCATTCCTCTCAACTTCTTTGTTCACTTTGTTCACTGTTACTTTTTTCTCGTATTTTGACGAATAATTTTTTATTAATATTTAAAATGATAAAATAATTTTAAGAAGACATATAATAAAAGAGAGATAGATTTATCGTGCCCTTTTTTTAAAAGTCATTATATCATTTTAAATATTAATAAACAACTCGTTCGCTAAAACACGAGAAAAAAATGATGTGAAGAAAGAGTTGGGGCGGAGGAAGTATCTCCTTGTCTTATTTTAAAATTATAATAATGTGTATTTTATTGATGAGTAACACCTCTCTGAATCAAGTTTATATATAAATTTATCATTATTATGCACAAAAATTAATTTTGTTATATATGAATAAAAGTGATAATTTTTATATATAACAATGATATTAAAAAATAAATGTTGGGAGATGAATTTAATAAAAGATATATGATTTTGATTAAGATCCCAAAACCCCGAGTATGACATGTTCAGAATGATCTTGATATGAGAAATGGTGATTCGCTTAGAAGATTCGTGATATTATCTAAAAATGTATACAACAGACATAGATCAGATAGGTTCTAAAGACTCAAGAACTCAAGAGATGTTTCAAGAAACGGGTTTCAAAGATGAAACCGAAGTTTCAAGACTCAATGGAGAAATCGAGAATCAAAATGAGAAATCGAGAATCAAGGTGAGAAACCGAGAATCAAGACTCAAAGATGAACCCGGCGAACTAAAGACTCAAAGATGAAGACTCAAGATATCACCAAGATATCGCCAAGACTCAAGACTCGAAGACGCCAAGACTCAAGACTCGTAAGACGTCAAGACTCAAGACTCAAAAGACGCTGAAGACTCTGAAGACTCAGAAGACCCTGAAGACTCAGAAGACTCAAGACGCAAAGATCAAGATCGAGAATCAAGATCAAGAATATCAAGGCATGTGAATTATCAAGATTCAAAGAATGTATCAATGCTCAAGATAAACTCGAATGTTCCGAGGCACTGAATATATCTATCTGAAGGATGCAATACTGAGAAGATCGCGATTCCTTAGATAATAGATATTTCCCAAGACATTCAAATGCAGACAAAAGGAACTAAGTCAGAGTGTTGTTAAGGTTATATCAACTCGTAGTTTATAAACAAAAAAGAGTTGAAGGTGTCTACCTTTGGCGAAGACAAAAAGTCAAAAAGAGAAGACAAAGATTGCATTATACTAATAATCGACAAAATGACATGTCATTTGAAAAAAGATGTCAAGTACAAAGTTCCGGATCGCAAAAAAGTGAAGATAGAAATTTACATGAAAGGCTATTGCCTAAAACGTGTTAGGGAGTTTCAAACCCTAAATATAGTCGATTCTCACACACCATAAGAGGAAACTCACGAAACTATCTCTCCAACGGATAGTTTTCAAGAGTAACCTTGGTGTATGCCTATAAATACTGGTGACCCTCTACATTGTAAGGTTACGGGAAATTTATAAGCAACTCAAGAAGCTCAAACTTATTATCGCAAAGTTAAAGCACTCGAAAATCCTAGAATTTCCCAAGTGCTTTTATATTGAAGAGAGCTCACTAAACTAAGCCTAGCTTGATAAGACATATATCAGAAGCTTAGTCGAGATATCCTAACCCTTTGCATTGTACTTCATTGTAAAGGATATCTCATCCTAGTTGGAAACCATCGAGAAACCCCAAACCCTCGAGAAGGTAGTTGGAGTGTGTTTGTTGGTAAGAAGAGTTGTAAAGAGTTAGTAAACTACGTGGAGTAGTCGAGAAAACTCAGAGGAGAAGTTAGTAAGCTTCTGAGGAGGTAGTCCGAAAGCTTGTTTGTGTTTGAGTAAGTAAACTACGGAGGTAGTCGAAAAAGCTCAAGGTCGGGTTGAGTAAGTAAACTCGTGGAGTAGTCGTAAAAGAAAATTTCGGCCGAGTTGAGTAAGTAAACTACGCGAGGTAGTCGAGAAAAGCTTCGAAGTGATTAGTGAATTTCTCGAGGATCGAGAGAGTGGACGTAGGAGCTTGAGTCTCTCGAACCACTATAATTCTTTGTGTTGTTTATTGCTTTTCTTTATCGTGCTTAACATTTGCATCACCGAGTTTGAAAGCATATTTTCACCGATATTTGGTTGGAATCAATCCACTAGAAGTTGCATGTAATTGAATCACGCCTAATCACTATTCCATTAAAGGAAGGTTTTCAAACAAAGCTTAAAAGCAGTATAAACTAAAGGGCCAACCATTTCAAGACATCCGAGTAGCTAGAACGAGATAGTTACTGGCCCGAACTTACTCTTACGAGGGTTGATGAAGTTAGTTATCTGGTCCAAGCAACTCGGGATCTCTGAAACTTCGAGGACTCGGTTGGGATTATCTCGAGGTTTTAAAGCGACTTCGAGATCACTTGTCTCGATGAGACTTTGACTCGGAAGCGATCTTTGCTTCTCGGGACCAAATCTTGGGATTTGCTGACCAAGGTGACCTCGAAGAAAAAGTTTTTAAAAACACTTGAACACGTGTATTCCCCCATACACGTGTAAGACTCGTTCTTGCACCGGACCAACAAGTGGTATCGGAGCGGTGGTTCAACTTGACCACCGCTTTTGTTGACCAAAAGTTTTATTTGCTAAAAATAGTTGTGGTCTATCTGAACTGATCTTATTTGCTGATTTTTTTTCAAAAAGCTCAGATAAAAATGTCTTCTAAAAAACTTACCATGTTCTCAGTGGAGAACTATGATTTGTGGAGACTAAGAATGCAGACTCACCTGTATTCTAAACATTAGCGTATGTGGAGAGTGGTCTCTCAAGGACCATTCAATTTCTTGTGGTGAATCCCGGAGGAAGCGAAGATGAGAGAATTGATCCTGAGAGCGAGAATTTCCTAAGTCGATTACTAATGACTCTTGAGGAGAGAAAGTTAGTCAATCTAGACTACATTGCTAAAGACACACTATACAGTACAATTGATGATGGTGTGATGAGAATGATCTCTCACTGTAATATTGCTAAAGAGATTTGGGATACACTAGCTGTAATGTGCCAAGGCACAGATCATATCAAGGAAAACAAACTTTTAGTGGCAATTGGAAAGTTTGATAGTTTTGAAATGGATGATGGTGAATCAATAGACAAATTGGAAGTAAGATTCACTAGCATCATGAATGATCTAAATGCACTTGGAAAGAAATATCCACAAAGAGAAGTTGCATTGAAAATTCTTAGAGGTCTTTCTAAGAAATGGGATATTCATGCAGTGGTGATTGAAAACACCAAGAACATTAATTCAATGCCATACCAACAAGTCTTCTCTGAGCTGAAGGCCTATGAATTTGTAATTGATAAGAAATCCAAAAAAAGGTCGACAAAGAAAGATGATTCATCATCTAGTAAAAATGTGGCTTTAAAGGCCAAAGATAAAACCTGTAAAACTAGAGAGTCTGAGAACCCCCATGCCAAAAATCAGGATGAGCTTGAGGAAAAGCTAGCATTGATGGCAAGGAGGTTTGAAAGACTTAATAGTAGATTTGGAAAATACAAAAGTTATTACAGGAACCACAGGTACCAGAAGAAACCTGAGGACAGATCAACTGAGAAGAAGAAGGACCTGAAAGCTGAGGGATCTTCATCCGAAAGAAGGACTCCAAGTCCAAAGAAGAAAGTGATCAGGATGATGATACCAACAGATGCTATAATTGCTAAAAAGAAAGGTCACTTCCAAAGATGATTGTCCAGATTTGAGTGCTAAGGAGAGAAGAAAGACAAGCTAAAAGAGACAAGAAGTTCTCTAGCAAAAAAGGCCATGGTTGCGAAGAAGAAGAACACTCGAGGAGGATCTAGCTCTTCAGATGAGATATTCTCAGACAGTGAAAGTGATGACATTTGTCTGATGGCCATTGAGGAGGTAAACTCTTCTTTCTCTGTTGTTGTTCCTACACTAGCACAAGAGTTTTCAAGTTCCACTGAAAACAGTCATTTTGACCTGATGGATTCTTTTGAGAATCTGATGAAGGACTATGTTGTTTTACAAGAACTGCTAAATAGAACTCAAGAGCAGAATAAGGAACTGAAGGCTGAAAATCTAAAATGGAAAGACTCTAGCAAAACTGAGACCACTTCTCAATTAATGGGAGCTACTGATGAACTGGATGTTCTGAAAGTACAACTCTCAGAGAAAGAGAAGTTGATAATGACCCTAACTGAAAAACTAGAGAAATCCACTGAAGAGATTCAGCTAATCAGGACTAAGTTCAATGACCTCTCTGAGAAGCATGAAACTCTACAGAACTGTGAGGATAGTGCACAAAAGAAGTTAACTCTATTGAATAATGCATCTAATATAATAGATGAAATTCAGAGTTACCAGAGATCTGCCACTATAAAATCTGGATTGGGATACATTCCAGGGGGAACCTCACAAGGTCATCTGAATCTTTGCGATCAAGTAGCAAGAAGACAATCTTTGTAAAACAAAGGCACCTACACTTCAAACTGAAGTAATGCCCAAGGTTGTAGACAAGGGAAAAAAACCTATGGTCTCAGTAAAACTGAATGATCAGGTAGGAAAGCCCAAACCTCAGATGAAGGCTAGAAAACCTGAGCACTCAGTTGGAAAATTTCAGGCAAGTACTTCAAAGCCTCGGGCTAAGAATGCAAAACCGAAAGGCTCTACTTGAACCATCGGAGGAATCCTTAGATGAGAAACACTCGCCAGAGACATTCTCAATGAAGAAACCAAGTCCTCAATTATCTTGAAAGACCAGTTCAAAGTCTGAGCAACTTTGAACCCCACTTGCCTAAGGGTAAAAGTTATCAAACCCGAAGTCATCAAAGATTTAGACGGTCAAGACAGAAGCCAAAGCAAATGAACGAAGGCTCAAACAAAGAAAAATTCAAAAGCCCATGTTCATGCTAAAAAATTTAGCACTTACATCTGTGAAACTGCTAAGGCACCCAGAGTAGTAAATGTGTATGTAGATGTTTATGGAAGACAGATCAGCCACTCTAAAGTGATTAGAGTTGTTAGGTAGATTTGGATTCCTAAAGGTACAGCTAACCAGATAGGACCCTATACCAAATGGGTACCACAGATCTAATCAGTTTTCGGGGAAAAGCGAAAAAAAAAAAATTGAAATCGAATGAAGATATCATTAGCCCTATTGAAAGAAGATTTGAGATGTCATTGTTGGAAGATGAATTTCCTTTATGGACTTCAAGAGAAATCAAGCTGAAGAAGGAACTTCATCAGAGATCATATTGAAAAAGGACATCAGAATGGAGAAAATTCATACTGATAAGCAGAGAGCCGATATCTTGACTAAACCTTTGGCTGAATCAAGATTTCAGGAACTTTCAGTTGAATTAGGGATGTTAGATCCAGGTGTATAGAGTAAATAAAAAAATTGAAGGTTTTCGGATGCATGAAGTTTTCTCGAATTCTCTTGAGAAGCTCAGGATAAAATGGAAATCTCGAATCGGAGTCTCGAAACTCAGATTCTTGAAGGTCAATTTCGATGTTATCTTGAACCCATTCAATTTTCAAGATTATCTCGACATTTTATCAAGGTCGAAGACTTTCGAGAAGACCGATGAAGAGAAATTAGTCTGAAGAAGTAATGACTCATGCAACTCATTTATTGCTTAAGTAAAGCTCAGTAATCATTTGCAATAAATACAAAACACCTAAGGAATGTTTTGGGCGGGATCGTTTGAAATTCCGAAGAAGGTCAACATTCATTTAATGCTCTATTACATTAATGACCAATGAGGATATTTTGGCGGCTTACTTTTCGGAGATCGACTGCTCGTATACCCGATTAATCAGCGATTAATCTCAACCGTTGTTTTTCACCTAACCAACGCGAATTCCCACGATCTCGAAACTATTTATACCCCAATAAGCCATTCAAGCTCAATTTTATCAAACCTTTCGTTCCCAAAATCCTCTGCAAGAAAATCCCCTTTGCCCAGAAAATCCTAAACCCTAAATCTTCAAATCTTCAATCTCCCAAATGGCTCCTACCATTTTTGATAAATTAGCCGAAACCAACAAACCCTGGTACGAGTTCGTTATCTCGCTAGATAGCACAACCAATTCCAAACAAGAAGAGGATGCTCTCCATATGATCCGATTGGCCAAACTCACTCATCTCGTCGCAAGCCGACCGAATCAAGAGTATTCAAAAGAGGTAATCGAGTTCATCTCTAACTTGAGGATAGATGAAGAGGATGGTATGCATTCTAAGATTACTGTATCACATTTAGAGCATTCGTCCAAATACATCGATTTTGAGAGGGAATTGTATATAATTTTGAAGAATTTAAATGATGTTTTTGAGCTCTGTGATAAAGGAGAGGATCCTGCCATGTATATGTTGGGTAGAGAGCATGAGTATTTAGATAGGATTGCTGAGAATCCTGTGAAATTTGAGGCTACACTGCATAAGAGGCATTTGAAGCCACAATATCGAGTTTTGATGGATATTGTGAGCAAAAGCATCATGAGCCTTGCGGGGAGTTTTGAGCAGATCAGTACCCCGAAGCTCCGATTGATGGCGGCGATTGAGGCCTCACCCACCACTGACTTCAACTGGCTCAAATTCTTGATTCAGATGGTGAGTGAGCAAGCCAAAGTCTTCAAGAAGGTTGACGGGGCGATCTCGATTAAAGGCAAGATCCACCATGCAACCAAAATAACATTTATTTTGGAGATGTACAGAGAGGAGGAGGATATCTTCGCCAATTCGACCCCATTCCCTAAGTCCAAGGTGCTCTTCAAGCCCATTCTTTGTGAAAAAACAGGCCATCGAGAGGAAGAAGAAAAAAAAAGCAGAATCACCAAAAGCTGCTGCTGCTGAAGAGACCCTACAAACCAGGGGGAAGGTTTTGTTGGATGCAAAGAAGGAGGAGGGTGAGAAGTTGAAAAGGCAGAAAACCCTCGCCCCCAAGCGCAGAAGATTGGTGGTTCTCACCGATGAAGATGGCAAATGATTACGAAGAGATTCAACCCGAGGGCCAAACCTCGAGAATTCGCCATTACAAGTTTTGGCTCAGTTATCTCTAAGGCACAAGAACAGACCGAGGAGCGTGTCTTCTTCGAGGTGCTTGAGACTTCGCTCGATTCGCATAAAATTTCTCGAGGGGAAATTTTTAAAGGAACTCGGGCCTCGAAGATTCCTACCAAAGATGTCGGCTCAGACGGAAGAGCCAACTCGAGTCAATCTGGAGAAGTGTCATTTCAGCCCAGAACCCACTCGGATGCAACCGAGGACATTTGCTCAAACTTGAGATCTTCTTTGAGACTCGGGGTTTTATTCTTGATGAGCTCTGAGTGATCTCTTTTGATCCTTGATTGATGCTTCAACCGAACCGAAAGCCCGAGATGGAAGAAGGGCGGAAGGTGAAGAAGGCGAAGTAAGGGAGCAAGGGGGAACAGTTCATTCTTGACCGCTACTACGAAGCTCATTTCATACCCCGATCCGCAAGATGTCTTCTTGATTAAGGTCGATTCGTGTTCATCCTCAATCGGACTCTTTCGGAGATGCTTGATATTCTTTGATTCAGAGGGAAGATGGTGGAATGAGGAGAGACAAATTACTCTTGAAGTTGGTGCCCCTAGCGCAGAGAGACAAATTTCAAGATGGGGACCAACAGGGGAGATCTTTGAGGATCGGTCTCGGGATGGAGAAGGAAACTTTTAGTGCCGATCAACCGAAATCGGTCACCTCAGATCGAAGTTAGCACTCTTCAGTACCTTTTTGGCACTATTAACAATTATGCCAAAATTATTGAAAGTTCTATCTTTAATTCGAATTGTTCGATGTACTGATCGAGGCTCGGAGAGGCGGAGCTCGGGAGGATGGTCAAGCTCGGGATGATCAATCGGCCTGAGAAGGTCGCGAGGTTTCGAGATTGACCTCACTCCCTTGATGGAGAAACTTGAGAAGGTTGAGCCAATGATGAACATGATTGCTTTGATGGAAGAAATATTGGCCAGCCAAGCTCAGAAGATGGAGAATCTTAGTCACTCTTCAGAACTGGTGCAAATCCAAAACACTCTCGACCTCACAGATGACCTCCATGGAAGATAATTTGAATGAAAAATTTGGAGGAGTCAAGGCCGAAATTTGATCTTTGAATCGAAACAAAAGCACCAGGAGAGAACTGCATTTCTAGAGGTGAAATTGGCAGAGAGGAATGAAGTGATGATAAAATCTGTTGTTGAGGAAATGAGCTCAATGCTCATGACCAAGATGACAGAGATGTTTAAAGAAGCACTCTCTCGGCGGTTGCCCATCTTCGAAGAATTTTACGTGGCTAAGAACCACATCAGAAATTTGGAAGACTAACAAGATCGAGATAAGCGGAGAGGGTATTTGTGTGAGCAAAGAGCAATATCACATGGACACAGCACTCTCCAGACTTCTTCCAAAGTACGGTGCCAAGAAGGGGGAAAATGAAGGTGAAGACTTCAGGAAGTTATTGACACGTACTATGGAGAAAAAGGCACAAAAAGAAGCTGAAATGTATAACCTATACAAAGCCATGAATGAAGTTGAAGCTACTGACAAACTGAAGTTCGCTCAGGTGGAGAAGCCTATCTACTCTCGAGTTTCTGAGGAAACCATGCTTGATGTTGCAAGAGAGAAACTGAGTGCTAGAACTAAGGTTGGAACAAGCCAGGCTGCTGCTGAATTGCCTATGAAGAGGAAAGCCTTGGGCATTGTTCAACCTGAGAGCAAGCGTGTGAAGGCTTCTAAGCCAATCCAGAGAAAGCTGATTCTGGATGATGAAGGAACTGAAGAATCTGAGTCTCAACCTCAGAAAAAGAAAGTCTTCAATACGAAGAATGCTCTGAAGACACTCCAGATAGAACAGGTTAAAGAAAGCAATTGGGTCTCAAAGGCGTGCGTGATGAGAGGAAGAAGAAGAAGAGTCAAGCGAAGGAGTGGATTCAAAAAGTTTGCGAGCAAAGGAGAGAGACATCAAAAGCACTGAATTGGCCACACATTGACAAATGAATGCCTATCAAGCTCAACGATATGTGGGAAGAGGTCAAGAGAACCTTCTGGTTCTATTATGATGTGCTCAGGGAATGGAGAGGGGAAAGCTCAGATCAGAATGAAGCGTTCATTGAATATCTCCTAACCTTCTATCTAAAATATCTCCAAAGTTGGATGAACTTAGCTGATGAAGGAAAGGTACAGATAGTTGCCCCTGGTCCATACTCCTACCCTCCTCCAAGACTTGGTAATGGCTTGGTGAATGAGAAGGCCATTACTCAAGAAATTGCTCAGTATGCTGGTCAGTTGGGTTTGATAGGAAAAAGCCCGGATATTATTAAGGAAAGAAATGAACTGAAGAAGAGGTTTTTCGGAATGTTCAACCTGGAGGTGCCCGCTGATGAAGTTGAAGAAGAAGCAAACTGAAGAGCAGAAGATTGAAGAGCCAAATCTGAAGACTGAAGACTCAGAAGATTCCTGTAATCTTTAAATTTTTGTCTTTTTGATTTTATTGATAAGACTCATTGTAATCTGTAATGGTATACCAATCATCAATGAAAACTTATCATTTATGCTCAAAAAGATAATATCTCATTATCTTATTTCCATGTCTTTTATATTTGATATGCTGAATGAATGTCTCTGAATTAATTGTTTAAGTATTTGGTGATGAACTATTTAAGAAGATTCATTACTGAAGAAATTGTTAATTGTTGGGAGACTCTCTGAAATTGTTGAGAGATTCTCTGTTTCAGGAAATTGTTGGGAGACATAATCAATCTTGTAATAAAATAAACTGAAACCTGAGTATAGGTTATATGTTTGTAACAAGATAGGTTTTGGCATCATCAAAAAGGGGGAAATTGTTGGGGGATGAATTTAATAAAAGATATATGATTTTGATTAAGATCCCAAAACCCTCGAGTATGACATGTTGAGAATGATCTTGATAGTTGAGTCGAGATTCGGTTTTAGAGTATTGGGATGTTATCGCAAAATGTATAGTCAAGCAGATATAGATCGAATAGGTTTCAAGACTCAAGAACTCAAGATGTTTTCAAGAAACGAAGTTTCGAAGATGAAACTGAAGTTTTCAAGACTCAAGAGAAATCGAGAATCAAGACTTGGTGGAGAAATCGAGAATCAAGACTCTGAGAAATCGAGAATCAAGACTCAAAGATGAAATCGAGGAATCAAGACTCAAAGATGAAGACTCAAGATATCAGCCAAGATATGAAGACTCGTAAGACGCCGAAGACGTTTAAGATCAAGACTCAAGACGCCGAAGACTCAAGACTCAAGATCAGAAGACCAAGACGCCAAGACTAAGACTCAAAACTCAAGACTCAAGACTCAAGACTCAAGACGAAGATCAAGATCGAGAATCAAGATCAAGAATATCAAGGTACGTAATTATCAAGACTCAAGAATAAATCAATGCTCAAGATAAACTCAATGTTCCGAGGCATCAATATATCTATCTCAAGGATGCAATACCGAGAAGATCGCGATTCCTTAGATAATAGATATTTGCCAAGACATTCAAATGCAGACAAAAGGAACTAAGTCAGAGTGTTGTTAAGGTTATATCAACTCAGAGTTTATAACCAAACGAGCCGTTGAAGGTGTCTACCTTTTAATCAAGACAAAAGTCAAAAAAGGAAGACAACATCGCATACCATATCGATAATCGACAAAGGATGTGTCATTTGAAAAAAAAGATGTCAAGTACAAAGTTCGCATCGCAAAAAGTGAAGACCGGCTACATGAAAGGCTATTGCCTAAAACGTGTTAGGGAGTTTCAAACCCTAAATATAGTCGTTCTCACACACCATAAGAGAAACTCTCATATTTATCTCTCCAACGGATAGTTTTCAAGAGTAACCTTGGTGTATGCCTATAAATACTGGTGACCCTCTACATTGTAAGGTTACGGGAAATTTATAAGCAACTCAAGAAGCTCAAACTTATTATCGCAAAGTTAAAGCACTCGAAAATCCTAGAATTTCCCAAGTGCTTTTATATTGAAGAGAGCTCACTAAACTAAGCCTAGCTTGATAAGACATATCCGAAGCTTAGTCGAGATATCCTAACCCTTTGCATTGTACTTCATTGTAAAGGATATCTCATCCTAGTTGGAAACCAACCGAGAAACCCCAAACCCTTGAGAAGGTAGTTGGAGTGTGTTTGTTGGTGAGAAGAGTTGTAAAGAGTTAGTAAACACATTGGAGTAGTCGGAAAACTCTAGAGGAGAAGTTAGTAAGCTCTGAGGAGGTAGTCCGAAAAGCTTGTTTGTGTTTGAGTAAGTAAACTACGGAGGTAGTCGAAAAGCTCAAGGTGGGGTTGAGTAAGTAAACTACGTGGAGTAGTCGTAAAGCTCAGGGCGAGTTGAGTAAAGTAAACTACGCGAGGTAGTCGTAAAGCTCGAAGTGATTAGTGAATTTCTCGAGGATCGAGAGAGTGGGCGTAGGAGCTTGAGTCTCGAACCACTATAATTCTTTGTGTTGTTTATTGTTTTTTTTATCCGTGCTTAACTGTTGCATCACCGAGTTTGAAAGCATATTTTCACCGATATTTGGTTGGAATCAATCCTTTGGAAGTTGCATGTAATTGAATCACACCTAATCACTATTCCATTAAAGGAAGGTTTTGAAAAAGCTTAAAACAGTATAAACTAAAGGGCCAACCATTTCAAGACATCCGAGTATTTAGAACAGATAGTTACCAAACCGAACTTACTCTTCGAGGGTTGATAAGTTAGTTATCTGGTCCAAGCAACTCGGGATCTCTCAAACTCAGGACTCGGTTGGGATTATCCGAGGTTTACGAAAAAAGTTCGGGATCACTGTCTCAAGAGACTTTGACTCGAGAAGCGATCTGCGGCTTTCGAGGACCAAATCTTCGGATCGCTGACCCAAGTGACCTCAAGAAGAAAAAGTTTTAAAAACACTGAACACGTGTATTCCCCCCATACACGTGTAAGACTCGTTTGCACCGGGACCAACAATAAAGTTTATCGTGAACTCGAGTTTACCGTAAACTCGAGTTCACATAAAATTTTGTCTTTATTAATTTATACCAACTAACTTTCTCATTAGAGTATGTCTCCTATGCATCAATACACTGTGCACTCGAGCATATGTGACCCATTTAAAAAAAAGGGGTCGCACTATTAATTAGTATGTAGTAGTTTCCCAAACATTGTAAGAAATGGTTGTAGCCTAGCAGTTTTTTTTTTGACAGGAAAGTAAATGTATTAATCAAATGTCAGAAAGATCGGCACCAGTGTTCACAATTGCCTCAAAAATAGTAGACGAAATAAAGAGTGAATTAAAACTGAAAGCAAGACGAGAAAGACAATCAACTGCCATATTTCCCATTCACGAACCCAGCTATAAGTAACAAAATCAAACTTCTCACAAAGCTTCAAAATCTCGGCAATAAGGCCACCAAAATGAGTTAAGTTGTAGCCTAGCAGTTGAACATCCCTTTTTTAAGGTAAAGTACAAGTTTCAACTTCTAATTTTGTGTTTTTTCTTTTAATTGGACCAAATTTTGGTAGAGGCCAAAAATTAAGTCATTGAAGAATTAGGCGAAAATGAGAATACACTTATAAAAAAATATGCAACTAACTACTACTGAACCATGCCAACTAGAAAACATAAAAACATGCAACTGACTAATACAGAAACATATAACTATATAATACAAAAAATGCAACTAGCTAATACTGAACCATGCAACTAAAAAATGTAGAAACATGCATCTAGTTGATACATAAACATATAACTATATAACACAAAATCATGCAACTAGCTAATACATAAACATACAACTATATAACATAGATACATGGAGACATGTAGTGATTTTTCATCATCATCGATCATCATCAAATGGCATCTCAGTGGTGCTCGTTTCATTGAGGATAATTTCTTTCGTTACAGCAGGTTTAATCAAACGTTGTGAAGATTTCGACTCTGTGAATTGCATCTCCAATTCTAGGACAACCTTCATCCGCGACGTCGTTCTCCTTGAGGGTATTTTTTCCTAGTGCAAGAGATTTCAACATAAAATTGAACAATTACAACGTCTTTTCAAGCTCCCAATGAGAAATAAACAAGCATAATTTGAAGAGAAAAAGAGAAAGAAGAAGAGAGGGGAACAATTTCGCGTAGAGAAATAACAGAGGGATCCAGTTCCAATTCATAAGAATCTTAATATTATAAATTGAGTAGAGTCAAAATGAGTGCTCGAATCTCATATTCTGCACCAGTTGCATATGAGACATAACCTTCACAAAGCAAGTCTCATGTGCACTCATTCCATCGTACAACTCAAGTGTATTTTTGAAACATTCAACTTATTGCAATGAGGCGTTCAATTTATTTATCCTGAAACATGCAATTTGTGTTAGTGAAAACAATTATATTTCTATATAAATAAATTACATATTTTATTACAACAAATTAAACTTCTTAAAAATATATTTGAATTGCACGATACATTTGATGGATATAAAGACTTCCCCATAACATATTATACTCAACAAGAGATTGAATACATTAAACATCCGAATTTTTAACAGTGGTGGAGATAGAGGGGTATATTGTACCCCAAAATTAATAATTAAGAAAAAAATTGTATTTTATAATGTATAATTAGAAAAAAAATATTTAAATGTATTATGTATTCCCAAATTTTTAATTTTAAATCCACCACTAATTTTCGACTGTTTTAAATAGTAACTAGTAAGTTAGCAACCTCATTTTTTATCTTCCAAATAAATTTCTTGACTAACTTAAATATTTATATTGGATTTGGTGGCTTAAAATGGGCTACAAAATTGTCACTTGATAGCTGCATAAAATGATCAAATTGGTCGTATTAAAGTTAAGAATAGGTCGGCCACGAACATCCCTTTCCTACATTTTAAAAACCCCCCAAAAGAATAAAATAAATAAACATTCGATATCATCAAACCTTTGACCTCAAAACATAAGTAGCTTTGTCTTTGTGTAGGCTATATGCTATAGGTACCGGATTTGTAGCTTTGTTTTTTGTAGGCTATAGCCTATAGCCAATAGGTACTATCTAAGCTTTGTTAATTTTTGTATAGGATATGTTCCACAAAATCACGATTTTAATGTGTTTGAGGATTAATTACTAGCTAATACTTTCCATCTCTAATTAGATTTACTAATTTCGATAGTACATTTGTTAAAACTATCTATCTTATATTATAATTTTTATATAAAAAAAAATAAAGTTATTCCACCATCACCCACTATTCCCCACAAATATCACTAAATTATATTTTATGTTACTAATAATTTTTTTTGTCTTATTCTTCTAAATTGATTATTATGCACTCTCCCAAAGTTTTATTTTTATTTTTTTTATATATTTTTATTCTCATTATTTAAAAAAAAAAAAAATTATGAATTCTCATTAAAATTGGTGCCAAAAGTTTATGGACAATCTAATTAGAGATAGAAGGAATGATTCATAACTTCCTACATTACTCGTAAAGCTAACATTTTTTCGTCAAGCTTATATAAAGGATTAAGACAAAATTTGTTTAATTAGTACGAATTATTAGTGTGGATAATTTGCATTTCTGTTCACATGATCTCGTAATCGATTTTGTACAAATATAACTTATTTCTATTTTCCTACAATATAAAAAATATTAAATATATATGCACAGTTATGTACCCATCGTATAGAAAAATACATAACTTTTGCTCAAAATGCACGGCGATCTGCATTCAAGAAGAAAAAAAAGAAAAAGGAGAAAAAGAATAAAGTAAAATTTGGTTCGAAAATTGTGGCTAAATAAAGCAAAGACGTGTTTTCCAACTTTGAGTTTTTTTAGTGGATCTTCTTTGCTAGCCCAACTAGCCTACCTATCTTTTCACCAACAAACTATGAGGGGGTCCAATCCCCTTGTAAGTTCAAATCTTAAACCAAAAAAATCATACCTATAAATTAATAGGAAGTTTAGTATGTTGATGAGTTAATTACTTAATTTGTTGTTAAATACAATTTTTTTTAATGATTTGTTTAATCACATGTAGTGTTGTTATACGAAACAAGCCACTCGGGAACTCGACTCGGCTCGGCTCGATAAAGCTCGAACTCGGCTCGCTCGATAGATATTCGAGCTCGAGCTCGAGTTGTGTATAAGCTCGATTGCTTAACGAGCCGAGCCCAACTCGACTCGCGAGTTACTCGATAGGCTCGAGCTCGAGTAGTAATCAGGCAAATTATTTATAAATATATTTAAAAAAAATAGGGATATTATTGTAAATATAGTAATTAGGTCACAACTCACAACTCATATTGTTCCTTCTCATTCTCACTTCTCACTTCTCACTTCTCAGTAAAAACGCAGTCCACTCCTCCAAACCCTAATCCCCTCACCTCCAAGGCTCCAACCAATCTCTACGAATCCACCGTCGATTTCAAGACCCAGCGACCTTTACATCCCACCGCTTGCACCATCGCACTAAAATCCTTCAACCCGCAGCGACACAAGATCCACCGTGATCTTCGCACCACCGAAATCTATGCCGCCATCGAACCTCCAACCACCTTGAATCCCTCCGCCGCTACCACTGACATTTCCTCTTTCCCTACTTCAATTACTTGAAGATTAGGGATACACCAAGCACGATTTAAATATTGGTAAGCTTTTTTTCTCTAAATCCTAAATGTTCATAAAGATATGTTTTTTGTTGAATCTGCGATATGTTCTTGTTGAATCTGCGGTTAGATGTTTCTTAGGATTCGAGAAAAATATTGTTTTAAAGAGTTGTAAAATGCAAGATGTCTCGATCCCTAGCTTCTTTCTCTCCTCTAAAAATATGAGAAGTGTCGAATTGTATTCTTTGTTACGGCGTTTTTTATGCATTACCGCCGTCACGACTCATTTTATGTCTTGCTCTCTGTTGCTTTTTTTTCTTTAACAAGAATGGGCCACCGAAATTAATAAGTAATGGGCCACATAAATAATAAACTAGCAATGGACTTTTCTTTCTTAATCAAAATCTGGAGTATCAGTGGCATACCCACTTTGTTGGGGTTATACTGAAAAGTATGCTTTTACTTTGTATAGCCAAACTGAATTTCTTATTTATTTTTACTGAAATAAATTATTTATCACATGTTGCATTAAATATGAATGAATGTTATATATATTTATTGCATACCCGTTCGATAAAGTCAGTACGTGTCATGTTGTAGTTAATTTGGTGATACCAGATTGTTGGGATATTTTAGTTTTGATGAATTATGCTAAAACATTATCAACTTGTGTTATTGAAGCTAATTTACAGATAACAAGTTGAGGACGAACGAAAGAACAAATTGAGGGAACTCACGGAATCGAAGTAGATGATCGAGATCGGGACGAGGTCGCAGACGAGATCGATCGAGATCGACGAGGCCGCAGATTTAGACCGATCGAGATTAGATGAGTTAGATGAGTTAGAGGAAAGTTAAACTGGATGTCTGAAATCGGAAGAGAAGAAAAGCTAAAGCCAAAGAATCGAGAAGAAGGTTGCAAATTAGAAGATGAAGAGGATGAGATCGATCAAGATCGACGCGTGATCGAGATCGATATGAAGATGAAAGCAGATGAGATCGATTGATATCGATGTGATCGAGATCAAATATGATAACCTCGATATCTTAACTTCGATATGATGTATTTACCGATCTTTATCCCGATATGTTGATCGAAGATGTGTTGATCCGATCGACCGATTTGTCGGATCAGAAAAAAAGAAATCGATAGCCCGAGTAAAAATAACTGAGACTCAAGAAGATCTCGAGACTCGAAGAAGTTAAACCGATCCGAGACTCGGTAAAAAGAAAAAACCGATCCGAGACTCGATGCAGTAAAAAGTGACTTCGAGGGTCGGGATGTCCGAATTGGAAAAGAACTTAACTCATTCGGTCTGAGGGTCAGTATGCCTGATCAGACAAGGTCCGCTGAAGAGAAGTCTGCTGAATCAAGAAACTTGAGAAACCTGAAGGCTCAGAGAAACCTGAAGACTCAGTATGTCTCTGAAGACACTGAGACTCAGAGAACCCTGAAGACACAGTAATTCCTGAAGACTCAGTAATTACTGAATATTCAGTATAAACCTGAATGTTCCGAGGCAAAGAAACTGAGGAATATAGCCGTTGGAATTCAGCTGACGTGGACCAATGAGAGGAAGACAACCAGCCTGAAGAAGCTGCAGAACTTACAAAGAATAGTATGGATTTGAATGTGATTCTCTCCAACGGTAACATTCAAATCCACACTATAAATACAAGATCTTCCATCAAATTAAGTGTGGAAAATGTAGCAAACGATGCTACAAAACTAAGAAGACATATACTCAAGCTTTCCCACCATAGAACACAAGTCTGTAGATATACACATATATTCAAAGAGTGTTCTAGAACTCAATCTAAGCAACCCACGATGTATCTCTAGCTTAGAGAGATTTTTTCCCAACCTTAGCATTGAGGCTAAACAAATGTAAGGGAAAATCTCACCATAGTTGGAGAACAACACCAAACCCAAACCCCATTCTCGTAAGAGATAACTAGTGGTGAAGTGAGGTAGTTGTTAGGCAATCCGAGAGAGAGAGGTGATAAGTCCGTTGGAGTGTGAACTCGTTAAACATCTTGAGGCGAGCAGAGAGGGTGATAAGTCCAGAGGCGAGCCCGAGAGGGTGATAAGTCCAGTTTGGTGAGAGCTCGTTAAATATCTAGGCGAACCGAGAGGGTGATAAGTCGGTTTGAAGGAATTTCCCTAGGAGAATGGGAGAGTGGATGTAGGAGCTTGAGTCTCGAACCACTATACATTGTTGTGTTTTTTTATCGCTTTTACGTTCTTATCTTGTCATATGCATTTGATTATAAGCAAAACACAACACATGAGCTTAAAACGCAAAAATCTGGAATCACCATTCCTTCACCCCTGTTTTTATATGCATTTCATGATTATTCCGCATTTCATGGGTTTTCCACCGGGACTATCACAGAAGATCAAATTAACAGTTCCTCGTGACTAAGTACAAATTTACAACTCAGATGGAAATGAACAACCCATCATGAAAGGATGAAGTGTAAGGCTCGGATTGACTTGTCTTGACCAAGGGATTACACTAGTACATCCTGATGCGCTGAAAAGGACCTACAGGAGGATAAATTCTTTGGTACTGAATATACAAGAATTAGACCTCAGTGGTTCATTATTTCTTAATCTTTGTTCCTTAAATAGGATCGTGTGAAATTAATAACTATTGCTTTGACTTATGATGGGAAGAGAATCAATGTGATTCGATACCTTGTATCTTGGGCAATATTATTAATTACACGACGATTGCTAAGATTTAATACGGAGAATCGCGTGCTAGTACGCTTGCTTGATTTGTCCTCTTGGTGGACTCAGAATCTTTATCATACCAAATCTTGCAAGTGGAAATTTATTTCCGGTATGGATAATAATGTTGAACTGTCTTTACTCCAAGGACAAATATATTAATTAATATAAAGTTTGTTCAGTGACTTAATTAATTAATGGACTAAGATAATCTTAAACGCGGGAAATGGAGCCATATTATTGTGAAGTCGTAATGTGGGTTAAGATGGATAGTTCAATATTAATTTTATAGTGGAGTAAATTAATATTAATGGACTTGAATAATATTTTGGCTAAATATTAAAGCTTCATAGCCCATTGGAGGTCCAATCTTAATTCTCCTAAAGACCCCTCAAGTAGCCCAAACTAAAGTCCAATTAATGAAAAGGAGAAGAAAATATTTTGGCTCAATTTTTCCTTAAAATTTTCGAAAAAAATAAGATGGGAGAGAGAAAAGTTTTTTTTTTTTTTTTCTTGGAAAAATCTTGTGGAATAAGTATTCTTGAGATACAAGTTTATCCCATAAGTTCAAGAAAGGAAAAAGATCTTATTTCTTCCCTATTTATTTGATATTTTCTAAAATTACTATAATATAAGGAGGTGGGATATTTTGTGGAATATTTTAATTATGGAGAAAAGAATATATTGGATATATTCAAGATTTCTTGGAGATCAAGAAAAAGATTTTCCCATCTTATTCCTAGGGTAAAAATCGACCACCCCAATTATTATAAATAGGGGATGAGTTTTTCATCCCCAAGTGCAATTCCATGTGTTGGAAAAATTAGAGATCCACAAAGGTGGTAGCCAAAATTTTTCCTTTCTCCATTTAAAGATTAAAATCGTTCGTTGATAATCCTCCCACCGGATTACGTTCGTGGACGTGGGACATACTTGAGAAGGCACTTTGGGTAGATCCATCGTCTCAGCGGTTGTCTCTACGAAAGGTTAGTATTTACGTAGTTCCTAGATTTCGCATGCTTAGGTTTTACGTGAAATACATGCTCTCATGATATAATTTGCTTATTAATTATTATCTTGAATTGAATTAGGAATAATTCATGTTAGTAATTAATTGATTAATTTAAATATGTATTTAAATTCAACTAGAATAGATCCGGGCACCCTTAATTTCCCAACGCACTTTTCTTGGTCAATGCCATCTCTTCAATTCATGGTCAAATGTTGCGGCTGAATTGGAAATGTGAGCCTACCACCATTGCGTATTTGTGAAAACTTACAGTAAATCATGATGGGTGTTGTGGCTGATTTAATAACTTACAGTAAACCCACCATCTCTTCAATTTATGGTCAAATGTTGCGGCTGATTTAATAACTTCTTCATTAAATCAGGATGGGTCGCAAATTCTGAATTATCAGTGGCATACCCATTGTGTATTTGATGGAATCATTCATTATTTGCTAGTAAAAGATGAGAAAACTTATTATTTGCTAGTAAAAGTTGAGAAAACTTACAGTAAGAAGTGAAAAAGAGCAAGCCCCTTCACCTCCGGTTAGAACAACAAATAAATGTCTGAGTAGAAGCAGGGCAGTGAACTGCAAAGTTGAGTGGGTAAATATTGTCACTGAACTTTAAATTTACAAATACTATATTATTATCTTATATTTCTAATTTTATACTCCACTTGGTATGGGTTGATTCCTAATGATTTTAAATTAATTGTAGCCTTATTTCTTACATCTAATATACCTATTTCGTTGTTTATAGGATGTATTCACACCAAGCTTCATGCTCAAGTGTTGGTATGGATCAAATTAATAAAGATGTTGGTCAAGAGTTGGAGATTGAAGAAAATGTGGATATAATGAGTGAAGAAGAGCTTCCAACAACTGAAGACCAATCCAATGAAGTAGATGGGGAAAAAAAAGGTGATGGAGAACCAGAGGAACCATTTCAGCCGAAGAAACGACATAAAAAGTCACCGATATGGGAACATATGACTATTGTCAAGTTGAAGAATGGAAAAGAAATGGTGAAATGCAATATTTTCAAGGACAAGTTTAATAAGAGTGCAAGTGGATCTACAACTCAACAAAAGAGCCACCTTAAATCATGTCTTTTGGGATGGGGGTCCGGTGGTGCCAACAAATCGAAGCAACAAGTATTGTCCTTCACAGAAGGGCAATCTGAAGGTATAACAAACTTCTCGTACGACCATAAAAAGGTACGTGAACTTGCTTCTCATATGGTTCTAGTCCATGAGTACCCATTTTCTATGATGGACCATGTTGTTTTTAATAAGTTCATGAAAGCTGCAACACCTTTTTACAAAAAGATTACCCGTCAACAAGTTAAAGAAGATTGCAATAGTACATATGAACTAAAAAAGAAAAGGCTGAAATTTATGTTACAGGGTGTCAGTATAACTACTGATTTGTGGAAATCTGGTCAAAAACTTCAATATATGGCTATGACGGGTCATTTTGTGGATGCTGATTGGGTGTTGCAAAAACGTGTTTTAAACTTTTGCAATGTTCCACCTCCACACACAGGAGTCATTATCGCTGATGCTTTAAGTAAATGTTTTAGTGATTGGGGGATTGAGGATAAGATTTCTAGTATAACTGTTGACAATGCATCTTATAATGATGTTTGCATTAATAGACTTAGAACTGATTTTGCTATAAGAAAGAAACTAAGTCTTGGTGGAAAGCTCTTTCACGTGAGGTGTTGTGCGCATATACTTAATCTTTTAGTGCAAGATGGGCTCAAAAAACTTGGTGGTGTCACCGATGTTGTTAGAGATGGGGTTAAATACTTGAATAATTTCGAGTCACGTCTTATCCAATTTGCAAAAAATTGCAAAGCAATTTCAATTGCCTTCTAGAAAAAACCGATTTTTAGGCATGTCAAACTAGGTGGAATAGCACATATCTCATGCTGGCTTCAACATTAACATTCAAAGATATTTTTTCGAGATATTGTGATATTGACCCTGGATTTACATATGTTCCAACTGATGTTCAGTGGTCAATGGTTGAGAAAGTGTGCAAATTTTTGGGCATTTTTCATGAAATAACAAACATGATTTCAGGATCCGATTATCCAACTTCCAACATTTTTCTTGTGGAGCTTTATAGGGTTAAACAACTTTTAAATGAAAAGGTGAATGATAGTTTGTTAATATCCAAACAATGGCTTTGGCCATGGTGAAAAATTTGATAAATATTGGGGAGAAAGTAATGTTTTGTTGACTATAGCGACCATTCTTGATCCAGAGGTATAAAATGACACTTGTTGATCATGCTTTTCCGATTATTTATGGTGATGTAAAAGTTGTGGCTATGATTGTTGAAATCAAAACGCTTCTTTATGAGCTTTATAATGAATATGTTGAAGCTTATGTCTCCTCTCAAGGCGGAGACCCACAACAACTCTTAAGCCGAAATAAGAGGGCCTTGACAACTAGCAAGGCAGCCTCTACGAAACTTGGGATTAATGTTCTTACGGGTAAGGAAATGTTTCAAAGGAGTGTTACTCAAATTGAGAAGACTCCACCAGAAAAAATAGATTTGGATGTGTATCTAGAAGAAAATAGGTATTTTTGTGATGATGTCTCTGCAAATCTTGATGTTTTGGCTTGGTGGAAATCAGAAAGGTTGAGGTTTCCGATATTGTCAATGATGGTTCGTGATATTCTCTCTATTCCGGTTACAAGTGTCGCCTCTGAATCTACGTTTAGTGCTGGTGGTAGAATAGTCGATGATCGTCGAGCTTCCATGAAGGTTAAGACAGTGGAAATGCTACTTTGTGGCAATGATTGGATACACAATATCATGATGTTAAAACAAGGCCTCGTGTAAGTGAAATAAACATTCTAATACACTTGAATTGCTTTCATACATTTATTCATAATTTGTATTTAATAAAATTTCATTTTTATTGTTGTAGGAATCATTGGATGTTGATGTTTCTGAATCATCTACTCATCAAGAAATTGATCTCCCTGAACAAAGTTGATGCTGGAATGATCAAGATTGAAAAGAAGATTGAAGATTTGGACTTGTCTTTGAATCGAACAAAGTTGATGTTGCTGAATTATCTCCCATTTCCCATTTTATTCCTGAACTTGCTGCTGTTATATTTTGGTTGTGACTTGCTGCTGTTATATTTTGATTGTAATTGATGAATCTACTTTGGTGTAGTTGAAGTATGGACTTCTTGTTGAAGTTTTTTGTAATATTTTAGTTGTGTGATGCACTTACTTTTGAAGTTTGTAGTAGTTGAAGCACGACTCATGAACTTGCAACTGCAATAGTTTAATTAGTTGTGATGTATGTTCTTTTAAAGTATGGATAATGTGGTATTTCTAAGTAATTTTAAAGTACTGATGTACTATTATATCTTTGTTGTGTTTTTAAGGAATTTCAGCATTTTAAGCATTCTTCATGAATTCGAGCTCGAGCTCGAGCTCTATCGAGTTTGGCCCGAGCTTCGAGCTCAAGTTTTCCCCAAAAAACGCAGTAGAGCCGAGCTTCAATTTTAACTCGATAACCTTACCGAGAGAGCTCGAGCCTAGTTCGATAACATTTTCGAGTCGATCTCGAACACTAGGTACTCGGGCTCGCTCGGCTCGTATAACAACACTAATCACATGTGCCATAATATTTTAGTGATACATTTCTAAAGTGAAAAGTGATACTCCATCCGTCTCAAAACAATGGTCCTCTTTCTTTCTTTTCACACTAATTAATAAAACTTCATATATTATGTTTGAAAATTTGGATTTATCTATAAATTTTTAATATATAGTCTTATCTATTGAATACAAAAACAACAAGTCTTAATCGCAATGTATTTTAAATTGACATTTTAAATAATTCACATACTTTTTATGAGAAAGAGGACTATAATTAGGGACAAAAGAAAAAAAGGACCATCTTTTTTTGACATGGAGGGAGTATGTGACAAAAGAAAAAAAGGACCATCTTTTTTTGACATGGAGGGAGTATGTCTTTTTTAAGAATGATTCAACTCACTGCAAAAGCTTTGGGAATAGTTTTGTTTCGTTTTTAAAAGAGAACACCAATTATAAGAATATTAAGTGCTTGTTCGTGAGTTTCTTAGGACTTTTCTGGTGGTTCTTGCTTTATGTCAGGTATACAGGGTAAATTCGAGAACATTTTTTTTTACAAAAGAGAACTTTTATTCATATAAACAATAAATTACAAACAAAAGGTATCCTCTAGTCAAAAGAAACAACGTTGTCAACCCAAATAAATGGACGAGAACCGATAAAAAAATGTGTTAACCATCGCAAACGATGTTAAAATAACGAATCGACATAAATTTTATAGTCCGACCAATAAAAATAAGATCTGCAATTATGGTAACCAAATCATCCTCCTTCAGTGAGAACAAATTCAGACCTCTTTCAAATTTGATATATGACCATGGATCTGAAAATTTCACAAGAGGAACACCGAGAACAAAAACAAACAAACAAAAAATAAATAAGGAAATGAGAAGTTAAATACAATTGGCCTAGTGGTAAAGGCCCATCCTCATTTTGTCAGGTATCATTTTCCGATCAAAAAAAAAAAAAAAAGGAAATGAGAAAACAATAAAACCCACGTCCAATGGGGGAGAAAAACACGAATTAAGACCCATGACAGAAGAAAAAAATACGAATAACGAGCAAAAATGCTCACATCAAAGGGAATTCTTTGGAAGTGAGTATCAAAACCCATGAATTGATGTCATTGTTGCAGCCACCAATGAAGGAGAAAGAATAATTATTTTTTTGATAGGAAAAAAATAAATCGAGAGGTTGTAATTAAGGATATTTCAATTTCAGTTTTTTTGTTTTGGTAAACTCGAGAATATTAATAAATGGTTTATGGAGTTTAATTTAAGAAGTCATTGGGGAACATTATCGTGTGTGTGTGAATTTTGTGAAATTAAATGTAGAGGATGTGAATGTTAACAATGCTATAGTATGTTTCAGAAAAAAAACACAAAACAAAAAACAATGCTATAGTAATATCGATGAACTGTCAATGGAAGAGGATCTTATAGAACCTTGTTATCCAATTGTAATTCAGATATAGATATGTTCCATAGCGGATCCAGGATTATGAGATTAGGGATAGAGTTGGTATGCTGTGAAATTTGTTCAACGTGAAACTGATTTATTTTTACAATTCAGTTATCACGATTGCACTCTTTAGTAATATAAGTCACACTCTTCTTGATTATCACTTACCACACTCTTTCTTTGTAATATTTATCACACCCTTCATTTTTATGAGTAATACTCTTTATAGTAAAAAGTCACACTCTTCAGTTATATAAGTCACACTCTTTAATTATATAAGTCACACTTCTAAACCAGTTTCACCGTGAAACTTGTTCACCCTATACTTTGTCTTGGAGATACGGTCAAAAGATTATTTAAAAAGTATTTATACATAAACTTTTTTTATATTTAAATGCACAATCACATTAATATGCAAAAACATGATATTGTATAGGAGTGGATCTCATGTACACCAAGTGCACCATGCATTTATAGTGTATTTTAGAATCGTGCAACTTGTTATATTGAAAAGTGCAATTTATTTATATTGAACCGTGCAATTATTTTTCCATATTAATTGTTATATGATTCAGTGTAAATAAATTGCATTTTTCAGCATAACAAGTCGTATGTTTTTAAAATGCACTATGAACAGTCTGCAAGACCCCGAAGACATCAAAGATCTAGCCATTGTATAGAGTTTTTTCAAAATTTAAAATAAAGTATAAATATAATTACTTAAAAGAATTCAGCACCAAACAAATCAAATGAAGCCATATATAAATGGGTCGAAATAGTGTTGAAAAGGGAGTAAGGGACAAGCGTGATAGAGCTGAAGAAATCTCCCCAGCCAGAAATGGCAGAAAATTATGATCATATGCATCACTTTATTATCTCAAACACAGTCAATTGAAACAAATAAAGAAGACTCATATGAACATCTATTCAAAACCGTTTAGTGGAACCCAAAGCAGGCAACTGAGTTCATGTAAGACGGTTCATGTAAGAACACTACAGTTTTTGCATAAACACCATGAATTGTAAATCCGCAGACCCTCAGTAGATTTGGCCAAATCTGTTGCGTTTTTTCAAGACCACCATAAAAAAATATCACGATAACTTAATCTCAAATGAATAACATTTTAGTGCACCAATTGCACCATACAATTTATGCACAACTAATATTATTAAATGAAAACAATTAATTATGTTTAATAAAAAAATTAATACTGACCGGCTATTATTTTTTAGCAAAACAACTACTATTAAAAAATACATTCAAATCTCACAGTGCAACTAATAGAAGTATTTATCATTTCAAATAAGGACGAATCAATAACTTTATTACAAGAGATCGAAAATCATTGTATTATAAGAACATGCATAGTTAAAGTTTAGGAAAATAAATAAATTAAAAGTTCAAATAATTTCTTTTCCCATATAAAATACAAAATTTTAGAATTTCAAAAGGACGATCTACCCGCACCGCTTTTATTTCATCTTTGATCTCAAATGTTTAATTGAAACCAATACAATTTAGAATAACACTCCCGTGAATTAGGTTTATACATGAACTATATCATTGTTATGTGTAAAAACTATAATTGTTATGTATAAAAAAAATTATTTTTTAAAAATATAAACTATTAAACAGTGATAATATTTATGCATAACAGTGATACTTAAAAAATTGAGTTTTTGTTTACAATTTAGATCTAACTTTAATTAAATAATTAGACTATAAAATACTTTAATTGACCTAATTAGAAGTGCTACGTTGAGACTTGAGAGTGCGAGTCATGCGATTCTCGTTACGGCGGTTTCCAAGGGCATAATTTTCAACGTCTCTGCTCTGTCCCCACCATTCGTTTTTTCTTCTCATTCAACCAAACTTTCCTATCAAGAGTCGGCGATAATTTCCAAGAAACGAGGAACCAGGAAATAAAAAGCAGTTTGTTCGTAATATACCACCCGATTCCTCGAGGACTAATTCAAACTGGATTTACATTTTCAAGAAAAGCCTCCACCTTTTTCGCCATTCAGAGGCTTTTCTTGAAATCAGGATCCAAAATAGTCCGTTTCACCTCCAGATTCAGGTGGGGTTCTTGCCATAATCGAGCAATCCGTATTGGGTTCTTCAGATTTGGTCGGTTTGACATCTGGGCACCGTTTAATTTTTCAAGATTTGATGTCGTTTGTAGGTTTTGGTTTTAAATTTGATTGGATCTGAAGAATCCATGGCGGTTGTGTTTGTATTCTGAAGGCGGTTGCTTGTGTGGTTTTAATTCTTGCTTCATATTGATGACTCTTGTTTTTATTGAAGAAGATTGGCTTGCCAACATAGAGTTTGTTCTCAGGCCATTGGTTCTGCCTATTGAGCAGAAAGTGTTTTCTTTCTCTATCCCAAGAGATAGATGGGATAAGGAGTTTTATCAATTGCAGGGTGGATAAGAATTTCTAGTAGCATAATCGAAAATCGAGCGAAAGAATATTGTTTTTCGAAGTTAAAGTGGGGAGTGAGTATTTGAGAAGATGGGTTCTTCACAAGGATCTACTCTGTCATCAAATGTAACAGGATTTGCAGATGGATCTTCTGGGGCTAAGTATTTAGATACAGTTCCTGTGTATGTAAAGGAGCTGATTGCTGGTGGTGCTGCTGGTGGTTTTGCTAAAACTGCAGTTGCTCCATTAGAACGAACTAAAATACTTCTGCAGGTAAACTGATCTTGATTGTGTATTTGATGGAAGTAATTCTGTTTTATCTAGATTTTCGAATGAAAGGTTAACTTGAAAGATTGATATTTCCTGTGTTATAGAGCATAAAAGGTTGAATTTCTGATATCCTGGATACTAGGTCTCTATTGGGTTCGTAATGTTTTGGTTTGAATTCCGTGTTGGAGCGGTTAGTTAAGGAGTGACTATTGTATGGGTTGGTGTATGTACTCCGATTGTTATTTAGCTGATAAAATGACTTTTGCCTGATCAAAAAAAAATAAATGTGTTTCTTGTTTTATTTCTGAAGTCATTCACTTATTTGATTAATCTATTCTCAATAATCTCCCGTGTAGCTTAAATATCTGATAAGGAAAATAAGAGAAGCATATATACCTGAATAGTGGTTTTAATGCATATCTTTAAACTTGGTTTCATTTATGATTTATTGATCACAGAAATTGATGCACTTGTTCTGCAACGTATTGTTCCTTTCTGTAAGATTGAAATAATTTACTGAAATTTGGAGTTAGAGGTAGAGTTTATGAAGCTAATCCTTACCCTATAGATTCAAAAGCTAATGTTTTGTTCGTTTTTGCTCTTCTAGACTAGAACACAAGGATTTCATACTCTTGGGGTTTACCAATCGTTAAAGAAGTTGTTGAAGCATGAAGGTGTCGCAGGATTTTACAAGTATACTTCAAACCTTTTGCCATTTATATTTACAGTTGGTGGAATATGTCTGTGATTTTCTTTTTAATGATGCAGAGGGAATGGAGCAAGTGTGCTTCGGATTGTGCCCTATGCAGCATTACATTTCATGACGTATGAGCAGTATCGTGTATGGATTTTGGATAATTACTCTGGTTTAGGAACAGGGCCAGTTGTGGATCTTTTAGCTGGTTCTGCTGCTGGAGGGACTGCAGTTCTGTGCACTTACCCTCTAGATTTGGTTCGCACCAAACTCGCTTACCAGGTACTAACGATTTGATTCTCTCTCTCTCTCACACACACACAAACACAAAAGTTATAGGAGATGCAGTAAATATTGTTGATAGCATTGATTTATTGTGTGAGGCACTGCGTGCTTGTGCAAGTAGCTTCTTTGTCAGATGATCTTGTTTAACATTATTGAGTTACTGTTTAACGGTATCTTGGCTATTGAAATTCTAGTGTATCAACAATATGTTATTCACTTATTCTGTTTTAGCTACCTTAAGTAACTAATGATATGGGGGAATCAGATTAAGCAGAATATAAAACTTCAGGGATAGTTCATAGATAAGAAATTGGAAGTGATGCAAAAGTATGTTGTCTTACCCTTGGGGACATCGTAATTACTCATCATTGAGCTAATAGTTGTGTATAGCTATACTCTATTCATGGTTTAGCTACAACTGAGCTGGAACACCAAGTATCAGGGTTGAAAACCAGCAACTTTGAGGACATTCTAAATCATTCTCAACCAATTCTTGTTCTTTTAAAAGATCACATTAAGAAATAATTATAGCAAGTGTGAATAAATTTTTATGATGTATTGGAGCCAGTCAATTTTTAGGGGGCGTCTGGTTCAAAAATTTCTATGGGAATGATAATGAGAATAATTGTAGTGACTTGCAACAAAATGATGGTTACATTGTCAGTGTTTTGCTCTAATATTGGAATAAGTGGAGACAAAGATTGGTTGTTGGGTGAAGAATAGTGGAATGACCGAGGAAAAATGATTGTAGGAAGGGAGATAGTTAATGGAAAACAGGTAATGATTAACTTATTTTGAGTCTCATTAACTGTATATGATGAAGGTGAATTGACAATATTTTTTCTCATCAACCATCACAATTACCCCATTCCACTCCCATTCTCATTTAAAATGTTTGAACCAAGCGGCCCCTTAGAACTCATTGCAATTGGAAGGCAAGTACTAGAAACACTATATTATGTGAAATAGTTATGATGATGTGCAGATATATGTGTTCTTGCTCGATACTTTGAACCTCTAGATTTTGCACATATAAGCTACAGTCAAGTAAAAATGGTTTTCCATAAAATAACTGATCCAAAATGAAGAGAGGAACATATTTGGTACTCCCATATTCTTTAATTTAATGTATGAGAATCTCTTTGATACTGGTTGTTCATGCAGTTGGGAGACTCGGAGTAAAACTTGATATATATCATATATTATTAAAATTTTCAGGCCTGCTGATGTTAATAGAGGAAATTGCACCAAAAAAATGCATGCCCACTTCAAGTGATCTCTTACATGGATTGTTACTACATTGCACATTATAATTTTTCAATTTTTATGACTCTTGATCTCCAGATTGTAGACACCAGAGTAACTTCGCAGCATGGGGGAAAACAATTTAATGCAAATCCTGCTTACACTGGAATTAAAAATGTATTTGAGAGAGTCTATAAAGAAGGGGGACCCCGCGCTCTCTATCGAGGCATAGGTACAAGTGCATCCGTGTTCATCTAATTAATCTATTTGATCTCATCTTCTGGATAGCTCGTTAATCACATTGTACTATTCACAAATTTACAAACATGGAATGCATACTTTTTGTTTGGGATAAAATCATTTTTTGTCCCCCTCTTTCACCCACTATCATGTTTGGTCTTGAAAGTACACTTTTATTCCCACATTCGATCTCACCGTCCGTACAGAATAAACTTTTTGGGGGGTGCTAAAGCTTTTTAAATGATTACATTTAGCACCTCCAAATAGTTGATTCCGTCAGTCAATGAACAGTCAACTGATGGTGGAACCAATTGTGAGAGTAAAAGTGTACCTCCAGAACCAAATTCGATGGAGACTGAAAGAGGAGAACCAAAAAAAAGAAAAAGGTTAAACTTTTAGGACCAAAAATGATATTAACCCCTTATGCTCTCTCTATGGAGCTGAACAGAATCTTTCGAATTTTGAAATGAATTATTTAATTTCACTTGTGGCTTTCATCAGCTATATTTTTCTCTAATTTGTAGTTATAATTTGCAAACCAATGATGAAAATTAATGTCAAAGATACTTTATCACACAGGTCCAACTCTGATGGGTATTCTTCCATATGCTGGTCTGAAGTTTTACGTTTACGAGGAGCTAAAAAGGCACGTTCCTGAAGAACACCAGAAGTCGATGGCCATGCGACTATCCTGTGGAGCTCTGGCCGGTTTACTCGGACAGACTTTCACATATCCATTAGATGTAGTCAGAAGGCAGATGCAGGTATTGCATTATTCTGTAAATCATACTCCAGTATGCATTTTTCGATTTATATTTATGAGCATTGCCAGAATAATACATTCAATCATCTAAGTCTTTTGCTTAGAAAATCTTTATCAACTCCTTTCTCTGTAATCTCAGGTCGAGCATCTGCAACGTTCATCATCTCAGGGTGGTGTGGCATTCAGAAGCACAACGGAGGGGCTCGTTTATATAGTCCAGAATCAAGGTTGGAGACAATTATTTGCTGGGCTAAGCATCAATTATATCAAGGTGATTTAACTTCCTTGCACAATTTCTAGGTTAGGTTTTGATTGCACAATATCAAGGCGACGACATGTATTTGATCCGTTTGATGTTCGTTGCAGGTTGTTCCATCGGTTGCGATTGGTTTCACTGCATATGACATGATGAAGAACTGGCTAGGCATACCACCTCGAAAGAATTCAAAGGCGATTTCTTCTGCATAAGTTTGCAGCCTTTTACCAAATTAGAGTATCGGGTTGAGCCTACTCCAGAAAGAAAGAATGTACAGTGTTACAAATAGGAGGCTGTAGAGCTCGACTCAATAGCAAACTCTAGTCCCCCGAATTAGTCGGCCTCTGCACCGAATACGGAGTTATAAAAAAAAAAAAAAAAGCAAACTCAGTCAATTCTAGTGCGACTCTGTTCAACTCAATTACTCACATTACTAATACAGGACATGCAATCCAATAGACAAGATTCACAGCATTTTACTGTAGTTTTAAATTAAATGATTAAATTTCATTGCTTGCTCAAGATCCAATCAATCTTCAAAACTACATTATTTACACACAGGCAAAAGAATAATCTTCAAAGAAACAATTATACTACACTATCTATAAATATTAAAAAAAATAATTATATCACGTCTTCAATCTCTTCTTAATTGAGTCCATCTGTAGAAAAGTTCAGAATGACTGTAAATAACCGCAGATAAACCTTTTAAACTCGAATTCAATTGAAGTTCACCAAGAAAGCCAGTTGGAACTCCAGAACATAAACTGGTGCAGAAAAAGCATTAACACACGACTCAATCGAATGCTCACGAATCATGAGCTGTAACACGAGAAATGGGAAGATAAACAGGAGCCCCAAGCAACCAAGTTCTTGAATCCAATTACAGAAAACCCAACTGGTCCACAATGTCGCGTAAATCCTCACCCCACTCCGGCGTACTAGCCACCAACTCCTCCACCTCGACGTCTGAAAGACGATCAGCCTCCATAACTTCTTCAACCAAATCACCAACCATAAGATCATCACTCAGAAACTCCTCCCATATATTGCTCATACCATCCAATCCAACTTCACTACTAGCCTCAGGTAAAAGACCATTCTGTCCCTCGTCTATTGCAGCAGAGAACATTCTCTCCACCTTCATCTCCTCGTTTCTAGAACATTCCAGAGGCCGATTTCTACTGCCCGTTTCCACAGTCACAACTTCAAGAAGATCCTCAACGCTTGGGCTCATAGTTATCCTCCTCTTTTGCCCTATCTCAACGCGTTTCTTATCATATTCATCAAAATATTGCTGGACAAACATGGGGCTTTTAAAAGCTTTAGCAAGAAACCTCAGCATTTGCTGGTGCTTTCTCTCCGTGCAACGAACTCTTTCTTCCATCGCCATGATTTGCTCCCTCGAGTTCTGATGCTGCTGTTTAAGCTTCATAACCTCGGATATCAGCAAACTCCGATCCCTTCTCAGTCTCTCGAGCTCTTCCTCCATACCATACTGTCCTAACTCTACACATGAACTTCCCGATTGCTGACTCATGCTTTGATTTACGTTTCTTCGCCGTTTAATGTTCTTCAAGAGATGCTTTTGCCCTCCCAAAAACCCCTCATTTGCAAATTCCCACCTATCTGGATCAACTTTTCTAAAACCCTGCAAGTTTTCGACATTTTAGTACTATTGTAACACTCGAATACACATCAGTTTCAGCTGATTACCTAAAGAAACAACCTATGGTAGTCTCTTCCAGATACAGCTAACAATTCAGAACCACCATTACTGCAATCATAGAAGCTCATCAGATTTCATTGAGATATATTATTAGTTCACTAACTGGAAAAATGGCCAATGTAAATCTGTAGCAAACAAACATGATACCAGTTTTGATCTAAAACTTTCAAATACTAGAGAACAATTTCAGATAATTTTAGAGGGATAACTCAGAGAATCAACCACATACACTACTAATTTCATAATTCTGTGAATTATCAAAAGCCTGAATTCAAAAGCTTTACACCTTATAAAAATAAAACTCGCAGAAATCACAAAAACCCAAAATAAACAGGGTTTTTTCATGCAATTGAACCCAAATTTTGTTTTTAAATTAGAGAATCAGATAACAAACAGAGGAATTTTTAATAAACCACAGACACTACTAATTTCAGAATTCTGTTAATTATCAAGCCTGAATTCAAAAGCTTTACACCTTCAAAAAAAAACTCACAGAAATCACAAAAACCCAAAATAAACAGGGATTTTTCAAGCAATTGAACCCAATTTTGTTTTTAAATTAGAGAATCAGATAACAAACAGAGGAATTTTAATAAATCATAGACACTACTAATTTCAGAATTCTGTGAATTAACCTACAAATACACACAGAAATCACACAAACACAAAATAAACAGAGCATTTTTTTTATAAATCACACTAATCAAGCATTTCGAAATTGAGAAATTTCTAAAAACTAAATGGTTACAGAAGAATACTTACATAAGTATTAAGCTGTCGCACGAAGCTTGAAAAATTGGCGTGCTTGAAATATTTCGGTAACAGAGAGGTGGAAAATGTGTGGGCGTCCCAGACGATGAAGCTGTTCTTGGCGTTGCTCCATGAGATCACACAATCTGTTGAAGGGTCCTCCACAATTTCATAAGTTTTGCTCAAAAATGGAGGTGGGCCCAGATCGTGCAGACCCTCCATTGGCTGCGGCGGAGATGACGAAGAAGACGACGACCCGCCGCCGTACGTGGCGGTGGCGGTGCTCTCCTCCTCTACTTTCAGATTCACGGCTTCCATGCCTTTGAAAGATGAAATTGTTGATGATGATTAGTGTAATTGAAGCTGCTCTCGATTGTGATTCCGTTGGAAGTTTGTTAACAGAATGGGGAGTGATTATATATGGAGGTTGAGGGAAGGTTCTAGAAGGGTGTAGTGAAATTGGAAACATATACATTAAACCAAACTTTTGACTGTATTTTAAAAAAAACCGTACGAACTTATTTTGTTTAAATGTTTTAACTTATTTACATTGCCCAAGTTGAATATTTTAAAAAAAATAAAATATATATTTTAAAAAGCACTTAAATTAGAATTGATCTCCCATAAATTAGGTCTGTATGATAAACTTGAATTATATAACTATTTTATTTATTTTTAACACATTTTTTCTAAACTACTGAATTTGATCCGTATTTCTCATTTTTGCATGAATCAGGTCTACACAATTTTTGTCCTTAAATTATATGGTGCACACTGTCCAAATGAGGCCTACTAATTTTTTTTTTTTATATTATTAGTGCAAGTTAATGTGAGATTTTTTTTTTCAAAATTATTGTTATTGTAATTTTTTAAATAATAATATTTTATATACACAATAAATACATTTCATATGTACCATAATTACACATAAAAAAGAAAAAATTCACTTGAATTTGAGTTTACACTCAAGTTCATTTAAAAAATTTTTCTTCATGTCTCACTGTTATTATGCATAAGAAATGTCAATACATAAAAATTAATATTTTTTTAAACAATATTATTTCGTACATACAATAGTAATATTTTATATGTATAATAGTAATATATAAAAAAAAAGTTACGTGAATTCACATAACCTACACTACACATGCTCCAATTGAGGTTCTAGAAGGTGACAAAAAAATAAAAAAGATTATAAAAGCGTAATATAAATTTTCTGAGGGTCACTATTTACGCAGCCAAAGTCCAGGTGGGGTTTGATAGTTGCTCTTTGTTAATATCTGTAAGCTTTGGGGATTAAGAGAAAAATTAAGAAAATTCTTGAGTTTAACTGAAAAAACAAAGATTAACATGACAGGTTTTATGAGTAATTTTGATTTATCACCACGTGTGATTAACAATTGGATGAGTTTATTAAATTCAAGATTTACTTACTTAATGTTTCAAATGTAATATATTTAATTTAATTTAATTTAGTTAAGAGAGACTTGTTCACCTAATTTAAAACTCATTCTGTACTTTAGAGTTGGGGTAAAAAAATTACAACTTTATACCATGCAAATCACACATAAAAAGGTCAATCTTAACAGTAATAACGTTATGAGGTATTCGTGCATGAGATTGTCTAATAATTGGGTTGTAGCTTCACAAACTCAAAATTCATAATATAAGACACTTATGTGAATCAAATCTATACATGAATTATATCATTATTATGCATAAAAACTATCACTGTTGTGCACGAAACTATGATTGTTTAAAAAAAAGCTTTATTTTTTAAACAATGATATTTTTTTATACTTGTACTTAGCACTAATAATTTTTGTACATAACATTTATACTAAAAAAATAAAGTTCACTGTAAATTCGGAATCACACAAATTTTTATCATGTATATATGATCAATCTAATGTCTTATATCAAAGACCACATATCAAAGGATTTTTTATTCTTTTTAGCAGATGAGTTAATTTCATTGAATAAGAAATTGGAGTACATTGAAACAACAAGCTAACACCTCTGTCAAAAGACTAACTCAACCCACCTAGTATAGGAAAAGGAAAATAAACCCAACCAAGACAACACGAGTCCAAAATTGAACTCAACTCCACACACATCAGCAAACAAACACCATTTTGCACCCAATCGGAAAACAAAAAAAGATCGAGCAAGCAAAGAAAAAGAAAACCGCACAAGACGCAGAAAACCCACCTCCAAATTTCACTTAGAAGAAAGGGGAAACCAACAAACTAAAACTACAAAACATAAAATTAAACAGTTCAATTTTTCTGTGCCACTTTTTTGTGTTCCAGAATGATTCCACCTATCGGATCTTTAACACGTGGACCCAGTATTATGGTGGTCCGTTGGATATTTTTGTCCATTCCACATGTCATTAATCTAGACTAGGGGTGGACGGTACGGCATACCGAAAATTTTCTCGCCATACCGTTACCGTACCGAAATTTTCGATACCGAAAAATTTCATAGCGTTGTCATACCGAAAATTCGGTATACCGAATTTTTCGGTATACCGATACCGTACCGAAATTTTAATATATACCGGTATACCAAAATATTTTCGGTATACCGGAAATATTTTCGGTATACCGAAAAATTTTCGGTATACCGGTATATTTTTCCGGTATACCGGAAATATTTAGGTATACCGAAATATTTCGGTATTTCGGTATACCGAAATTTTCTATATTTTCATACCGTTATCGTACCGAAATTTTGATAAAATCGATATTTTTCGGTACGGTAAGTGCGATATACCGGTATTTCCGATATTTTCTCCACCCCTAATCTAGACTATAAAATACATAGTGGAACGTCATTTTTGGAACAGATGATATCATGGCATTAAAAGGACCCAACCGGTCACTGTGGCGCCTTTGAGGGAGATCGGCCCGTTATGCCTAAGAATCTATCGCAAGTGGGCCGTTGTGGAGTCGAAACCGAAGGGAGCCAAAGCCAAATGCCAATAGGTAACACCGACAATGGAAAAAACTACAGAAATATTTAATGGCGAAAAAAAAATTGACGTAGAGAGAAGACAAAACATTTAATAATTTTTTTTTTAAATTTCCCTATGTTACATCAAAGGAAAACTTAAATTGATAACTACAATCATACCTATAATTTTAGTGAAATTACTTAATTTAAACATTAAAACTGTTATTTTCATTTTTAAGCTCAATCTGATGATAATAAAATTGAGGCCTACCAAATAGAATAGAAAATGAGGCTCCTAAATTTCAAGGGCCCGTCTAAATGACATCAGATTGACTTTTGGCCCAATTAACTCATTTGTTAGGCCCGTCAATGTACAAACCTACCATATTATAAGTCTGGTACTATTAACCTTTGAATTTGGATTGACAAACTAATATTTTCAAAATTGATTGTATTTTGAGAAGCAATTATGTATAATTATTAACTAGGGGTGCAAAAATACCTAAAATTTCAGTATAACGTATCAAATATTTCGAAGCTTTTGGTATGGTATCGTAAGTTTCGATTTCCCAAACGAGTTCAGTGAAAGTAGAAAATCTAGGGGGAGAAAAATTATTTTTATGCATACAGTTGGCCAGGTAGCAACCTTGCACATCAGAAATTTGACCGATGTATCAAATTGCAATAATTAATTCGTTCGTATATTAAATTATTATTTTAGAAAAACATATTACATTTAATTGATACACACCCAAAAAAGTCGTGAGATTTTATGCAATTAGCTCTTTAATTTAATATCTTCGACATGTTATTTTGCTTAATTTGTTGAGCTCGAGTACAAATTTCGGCACAACTTTAGACCTTATCAAAAGTAAAAATATATGCAAACTATTTGATAATACACATGGAATTGAGATTCACCAACTTGTAAAAAGTATTTAATGTGATTTCCAATATACACATGTGTGCTCGTGGGCTTATTTCTGGTAATACCGATGAACATTTAGGTTGTTTCTGCAGATATGACCGTCGTACCAATATGGGGTTTGGACAAGGATATCGATTCTTATGTAAGATCTTGTCACTAAAAATCTTGCCTCCTCCATGTGCAAGTGGGGTGAATAACTTAAGTTTTTAACTAAGCTCTATTCGATTACTAATTATATCAACAATTAAACATATATTGTGTAAGACCACTTTACGGAAAAAAAATTATGTGAACGGATTAATTTTTTAGGCACACTTGTATGAGACCGTCTCACGGTGAGACGGGACATAAGTTGGACATTGACGCTTTAACACTTTGGGAGGACTGTGTGTAATTTGTGCTAAGTTGTAACCCGACCCGTCTCATGCATGAGGCCGTCTCATAGGAGTTTTTATCTTAATTTTTAATTAAAAAATACGAGAGATGTAAAATATACTACTCCCACCATTTCAATTTCAATTGAATATTTATAAAAAAAAAAATGTTTGTTCTAAATTTGATTGAGCATTTCTTAAAATAATAATAAAATAGCTTAATTAACTTGAAATATTACATCACATGATATTATTTTTCTCACATTAATAGCAATTTTATCTCTTTTTATTTACACATTATTTCATTATTTTATCATTTAACCATCAACAAAAAATAACTTATACTACTCCCTCCGTTTCAATTATATAATTTTTTTTGATCTCTCAAATATATAGATTTATTTTTATATTGATAGAAAGTTTATTTAATTAATTTATCTTTTAAAACAAAATCTTAATTTATAATTTTATACATATTATAAAATATAAATTAATATTCATTCCTTTAAAATATCATATTCAAATTATATTTTATAGTGGATTGTCTCGCATAAATGGTTTATGGGTCCGTTGCATAGACTACGCTACATTAAATTTTTGGAAAAATTTTCATCCATGGATCCATGAAAACATCATAACTTTTAAATATTTAACTTTTTAAACAAACTCTCACAATGATTCATTTAATCATGCATCCATCCATTCACTATTTATGGGTCCCACCACGACTTCATCTCACTTTATGCATATTATAATTATTAAGAATTATATTATTTTTTAATATTGATATTATTAAAATATTAAAATAAGATAGTAATTAATTATAAATAATTCCAAGTAAACAAAATTGAGAAAATCTAAGTAGAATATTAAATTAAATATTTAGATTAATTGAAAGATAGTAAACACAACATTCAATTAAAACATTACAATGAATTAAAACATTCAATTATTAAAAACTTTCAATTCACATGCATATTTGAAATTAATCAAAATTTTAAATATAAAAAATTTATAAGTTTACATATATTAAAAAACATAAATAAAAATAAAAAATAAAAAAATACTCTCTTATGCTATCACATTCATTTTTTTGCAAAAAATACACTTTCTTTCTTCATTCATTCTCTCTCTCCAATTCAATGAAGACCCACAATGGTGTTAAACGTCAATTTTTATTCATTCAATAGTTAAACATCCATTGGATGATACATTGTGGATGCTTTAACATTAAGGTGCAGCAGTAATCTCCCGAAAAAGCCCCCACGTCTTCTGCCACGTGTCCAGAAAAGTACCAATGAGGCAATGACGTCTGAAAGAATCAACTTGAAAGTGATTGTTCAACATAATCAACGTACCATAAATAGTGGATCTTTCGAATATTAAATTGAAAGAATCAACTTGGGACTTTTTACAAAAAATAAGAGCTCGTGATTTATCATAAGCGTATTGACCTTATATCTAAGACGTTTAGAGGAAATTTATTACTTATACTGAAAAATAAAATCTAAGAAATATAAAACCTATAAATTATCTAGTTTGAATTTCACATGATTCTGTTCAAGGTTTAGAAATTGTTTACTTTTGTTTGCTAGCTAGTAGTTTAAGCTACCTGTATTAATTTCTATATTGTACAAATAGTTGTTATTGTTGATGTTGAGTTTTGTAAGAAATTTACCTTCAGATTCTATATTAGAACCGCATAATTTAATTATTTATACACTACTAGATATACATATAAACTATGTTTGATTCAATAATTTGTCATTGTATCTTGCAAGTATACCATTAATATACTTCACTTGAAGCAACTAATTAAGTACATTTTAGTGAGTGAAGGTTTTCTTGTTATGGTGATCTAATCCAACCACTAAACCTATTAATAGTGTTTGAATTTTCAGCTGTAATCATCATTTTCTTGTTATGGTGATTAATCCAACCTTTAAACCTACTTTTAATAGTGTTTGAATTTTCATGGCTGTATAAATAATAAATTAAATTATTTAAAAATACTTTTTTAAATAACTTTTATTTTTGAAAATTCTTTTCAAAAATTTATAAATATAAGATGAAATATGTAACTATGAATGATGTAAACACGAGCTGCTTTTAAAAAAAATTTATACGAAATGAAGTAATAAAGGAAAATTAAAATAAAAAAAGATGACAAGTCTTTATTTTTAAATAATATAAATAATTTGATTTAATTTATTATTTTTTCAAATGCCACCTAAGTTACAAAGTTTTATTAGTAAGATCCAAAACAGATCTTTGTTTTCAAAATTCAGTATAAATAATTTTAAGATGAAAAATGTAAATTTATGAATCAATGATTTTTGTAAGTTTTGATTCATTAAAAAAATTTAATTGAATTGAACTAGATCGTAATTCCAACTTGAGTTAACGTCTAGTTTAAATTGATTGTGTTTAAAACTTATTTTAAAGCGGACACACTATGAGTCCAATACAAACATGACATGATGAGGTAACCAATTGATTAATTTAATTGATTAATTAACGTCATAAGAATAATCTATTGATGTATTCCTTCTCCGAACTTGGAGTCATATAATAATAATAAACTAATGATTACGTACGTCCCTAACTCATGAACTTTAAGTTATTCAATAAGTGAAGTATTGACTTTAATTAATTTGGAGTTTAATGTGACCGCCATAAATTAGGGTTATCTCTTGTATCTTGTAGGGGTGCCGTCAAGCTTATTTCATAATAAATTTTAAGCGTGTAGAACTTATTATCTTTGGAAAGTGTGACTTATTTATATAAAAAAGTCTGCAATCTGTTAATATGGGAACATAGTTGCATGTTCTGTTTTGGAATAGTTGCACGTTTTTATTTTGTATTACTTAAGTCTTATTTATAAGTCACAATCTTTACGAAATGCACATGAGACCCACTCATAAATTAGAGATAATTATGTCATACAAAATTTTGTTGCCAGGTAAAATATCTAAAAAAAATAAAAAATACTTTCAAAGCAAATTTTTGTATATATAAGTTGCACAACGTAACACTGTAAAAATATGTATGACTCGATACCTGATTTAAAAATCGATTAATTTATGTGATCAATCCCACCGTTTATTTAAGGAACACGATTTAAAGTCAGAACAAAATATCATACTTGAAAGTTTTGAATTTGAGACCTATAAAAGAGTATATATATAGTCATAAGTGTCAAACCTAAGTCTAAGTATTCCTCCGTCTCAACATTACTTGAACACTTGTCTTATTTGGACGTCCCAATATTACTTGAACACTCCCAAAATGGAAACAAATATAATATTAATACACTCACAACATCCTTATTTTATTCCACTCAAACCCACTTTAACTCACATTCCTTGGTTTGCGGTCCAATTTTAGTGTTTAAGTCATTGAGGGACGGAGGGAGTACTAGACTAAGTACTTTTTAACATGAATAGTTTTCACTAAATATTTTTAACAGTTTCAATGAACTATTAAAATATCAATTGTTATCACTAAACAATATAGTTGTTTCAATGGAATATTATCAGTTAAACAATATTACTTGATTAATATTAATAGTTACAATTATTGCGTATTCCATGACACCCACCATACCCCCCCTCCCTCACCCACCCTAGTCATAACATTCACATATAAATTAAATCCCCCATACACCCTTTTCTCCCTCCCCCCCAAAACCCCAATTATTTCCTCAACCGATGCAGGGCCTCCGCCACCACCGCTACAACGGCGGCTTCCGCCTCGAACTCACGCCTACCACCGCCTCGCCGCTCTCAATCGACGCTGCCGAGTCCATCGACACGCGCATCCGCCGCCTGACGTCGGAAAACCCGGTGATCATCTTCAGCGGCGCGTCGTGTTGCATGTGCCTCGTCATGAAAAGCCTTCTCTCCAACGTCGGCGTCCACCCCACCGTTATCGAACTGGAAGACGACGAGATGCCCGCCATCGCCGGAGCTCCGGCTCTCTACGTCGGCGGCGCGTGCGTCGGCGGCCTGGAGAGCATGGTGGCGTTGCATTTGAGTAATGATCTCGTGCCCATGCTTGTTCAAGTTGGTGCGCTAAGTAAGGAGCTAATTTTAGTTGGGTGATTATTATTCTGATTATTGTAATAATTTAATAATGGGGAACAAAAGTAGAACTCGATTAATTAAATTGATGATTATTAATAGTTTGTTCTCGTATCATCAAGTGTTACTGTTTTACAATACTAGTAGTAATATTTTAAAGTTTTGCGTGTATTTTTAAAATATGAGAAGATTATATGCATTCAACAAGACCGTCTTTATAGTTTGAATCGTTCAATTTGTTTTTTATTGAAAAGCCAAGAACTTTCAATTTGAATAGTTGCACGATCCAATGTGATTAATAGTTACACGGTTCAATGTAAGCAAATTGCACCTTTTAATAAAACAACTTGCACGATTTCAAAATGTACTATAAAGTACACGCAATGTGATTTTAATTTAAATTTTACCGGGGGGCCCAATTTATAACAATTTGTGACTTTAGAATTTTTATATATTTTTAAAAATTATTTTAAACATCTTTATATTAAGCAGTGAAATACATTTATATGTATATTGAAAATGTGAATTATACATATTATTTCTCTATTTTGTTACCTTTTTTTCACCTAAAAATCAACATTTTATTTATAGAGTGTTGATTTTTTACAAGGATTAATAATAGTGTACAGATAAATTGAATATGATGCAATAATACTTTGTTTAAAGGAATGACATTCGTATTTAGTTTTTATACATGATATAGGGTATAATCTTAACACAAATAATAATCATTCTTCCAAAAATATTAGGCGTTAAAACAATTTATTCAATGAGGCACGTCTTTAAAATTTAATTATAAGTATATATATATAAAAAAATATTGGGGGTATGGGGTCAAATAGGTTTAAACTTCGAAAGACACTGAGACATATCAAACGCATACAAGACTTTAACCTTTTAATAATAGTTGATTTTGTCGCCATACTATACCGAAAACTTTATTCAATGAGCACGTCTTTAAAATTTGATTGTTGAAGTTTTATAACAAAGTATTGGAACTATGGGGTAAATTGTCTAAACCCCATGTGGTTTGTAAAATCGGTGTCAAATCTTTCTATACTTTAAAAAATGTATGAAACCTCGTGATTTTATAAATATGGTGCGAAACACCCTTATGGTTTTATAATATAACGTGAAACCCCCATTTTTGGTGAGATAATGTAAAATATATTACACACTCACTTTTTAGTGTTTTTTTTTCATTTTTTTTGTTGAAAAATGACAGAATTACCCCCGTTAACTACGTTAAAGGTGATTTTGGTGTCAAACCTTCTTATTTTTAATATTAAATAATTATATAAAAACTTTAAATTATAAAAATACAAAGACTTGACATAAAAAAACCCCCTAATATAGTCAATAGGTGTATAGTTTATTTGATTAATAGGGGTATATCTCTCATAATAACTTGCATACTATCTTTTTTTTTTCCTACTTTAGCGAGCGCGAGAATTGTTAATATGTTGCGAGAAATTGCCTTATAGTTTTATAATTGCACGAACTCTTGTGGTTTATCAAATATAATGAATTCTTGCCTTATAGTTTTATAATGAATTCTTTTTTTTTTCCCTACTTTTTGAATTGTTGTTCCGATTTGTTGGCTAAAAAATCAAAGACTATAATTTATTAACACAAAATCTCCTCCCTACTTTTTTTTGCACTAAAATGGAATATTCTATAAAGATTCTTTATTTTTGATTTTTTTTTATGTTATATATAATTATCTATATTTATAATGTATTTGTATACTTATTTCTAATATAAATTAATTTTTATATTATATTTAAATTTAAATAAAAAATATAAAATTGATAAAATTGTTGAGCAAATCAAAATTGAAAATTCAACATAATATTAGAACGAAAAATTAAATTACAATGATAATTAAATTACAACTAAAATATGTCAATACAATAGACACGATTACTCAAATGGAATATTCTTCCCACAAATGATCAATTTCATTGCTTTAGAAAATGATCGCGAGAATTTTTGATCATTAGGTTCATTATTAACAAATTCAAGATCCGGAGATGACAACTTCTTGTGCCTAATTGGAGCATCAAACGTTCATCCTCGTATCATATTATGCATTATTTATCAAATATAATGCAAATCATTTTTACTTCAAAAAACGTCTTTGGATTTGCCACAATTGCAAATTTTGGAGAATCCAAAGTCCACATCTTTTTCGCATGATTCCCTGTTTCATAGCAAAATATTTTTTTTCCACCATTTGGTTATGTATTTTTTGCCCATTTGGGATATATAATATTGAAGTAATAACCCATGTTGTATTGAAACATAATGTGCGGGGAGAGCAATACCTCTAGCAAGATTAGAGAACAAATAACGTCTCCAAAAATTAATAAATCTATCCACAAATCATTTTGAACAACTTCAAGAAAATAGTTGGGAGAAATTGTTGCGGTTGGACAATTTTTTTGTTTAATAAACTATTCTGAAGGAACGGCGTTGCTTACCTATATTCGGGGGTGGGTGTTCTCGGATATTCCTTCCAATTGAAAGACGACAAAATCTTTTAACACATTCAATTCTTTGTAGACTTCCAATTTTGATGTATTTCATGGAACACCATAATTTTGAAATTCATTTTTTTCATAGACAAACCAAGTTGTCAAATTGCGTTCTTTTCATTTGCATAAAATAATTATCATGATCTTTTTTTGACAATATGGAGAATAAAATGAATTGAAACAAAAATCATTAACGTTGGATTTGAAAAATAATCGTTGAAGAGTATTCGATAAATTGTTCTGAATTATATTGGATTGACATTTTTTTGGGATTTGTTTTTTAAATTTGTTGTGCAATCACTTCGTTGGAAAAATTTTGAAAAATCCAGCTTGAAGAAACAAAAATGATTGAAATTCATTTTATTTTTATTTTTGAAGAAAAATTTTTTAATAAAATTCCTAATTGGTGATAGTGGAGTAAATTAAAAACGAATTGTAATGTATGATCATTTATAATAGTCCAAAGTGGTGATAGTGGAGCAAAAGCACAATCCGTGTGCATTTTTGATTTTGACCCCAAATAACAATTGAATCTTTTAATCGTGTAGATTTAATTCTAAAAAGTAGTGTGAGTGGAGTAAAGCACAATCGTGTATTCAATGATAACCATCGATAACATTTGAATCTTTTAATGGAAACCGTAGATTCAATTCAAAAGTAGTGTGAGTGGATAAAGCACAATCCGCGGTGCATTCAATGATTCGATAACATTTGAATTTTTAATCTGATAGATTCCGAAAAAAAGTATGTGAATGGAGTAAAAGCACAATGTGCATTCAATGATAACCCATGATAACATTTGAATCTTTTAATTAATAGATTCAATTCGAAAAAAGTAAAATAAAGCACAATATTATTGATATAATACGAATCTTTTAATATAGATTTATCGAAAAATATTAGTTAAAGCACAATTATATTCCAAAATTTTCCTATATATATATCTAAACCAAATTTTCTCAACAATCTTTTTATATATTTTTTCAAAATGTTAATTCTAACATAAATATACTTTTGCTCAAATGTGGCTTGATGTCTCACAGATCCAATAGTGGGCAATAACCAGCCCAGAACACGATTTTTTAGAAATACAACACTAAAAAGCCAAACTCAAGATATATCGTGAATATATATGCAATCATCCACAAGGAATGCAAAAGGTTATCGAATATGAATATATGCAAATGAACAAAATATCGTAAAGTGTTTATTTGCATTTCTTTTATTAAGATATCAACATCTTGTAACTTCAACTTTGCTTATATCTTATGCGATTACCAACTTGCAAATAGATGTTCATGTCAAAAAGGATGTGAAAGGTTTCAAATATACCATGTTTGGCCTCTTATTAAAGAGTTTGTGCAGTCCCAAGTTCAAACAAATGGTGGAGTCTCTTCAGATCTCGACGAAAATATGATGGAGTCTCCTACTTCACCCCCTCCATTCACTATTAATTTAAGTGAAGATAACAATTTCAGCGATGGTTCTCCATCAGGGCCAGAGGGGTCAAAAGTCTAAACTAAAGAAAACAAAGGCGAAGAAATGTCTAGTTTCTTACAAACGATCAAAGAGAGAGAATGAGAAACTTCGGGGATTACTTGAAAGTTCAGTTGAAAAATCGGACCGTGGTATGGATATGCTACAGAAAAAACTTGAAGCAGACCAAGAAAAAAATAGAATTCGTCAACAGGTGAGAGATGACAAAATTATGAATATCAATCCGAACTCCATTGAGGATCCTGAACGTCGTACGTCATTGATGTTTGAGCAACAAATAATAATGCGAGCGAGAGGAAAGACACATAGCAAACACTAGTAGTAGCGTGTATGATATGTTTGGACAATTTTGATCTTGGGGATCCGGAAGTGGTCTTTCCTAATATTAGAATATATATTAGTTGTATGTGTTATTTTTTTTTAATGATTGTATGCTTTTTATCTAATAGTTATTATGTTATGATGTTTTTTTTTAATTTTATCTATTTGTAGTAATTTCATGTAATCGTTCTCAATATTGTAATGTTTGCATCATTTTATTATGTAATTTTATGTTATCTTTTCAATTATGTGTAGTATTTTAATTCATAACATATTTTAAATTAATTGAGATTTTTTTGAATTAACTATAATATTAATTTATTTTTCATTAATTGAATACAATAATAATTGATTTTTAATATTAAGTAAAAATAATAATTTAATTATATATGCCATCACATAAATTATTCTAAGTTATCACATAAATAATAATCTAATAATATATCACATAAATATAATCTAATAATAATAACATAAATTCAATTCGGGATTTTGAAAATGACTTTGAACTTTTATCATGCAAATCATTTAACACCATTGTAATAAGCAGAATTAGAAACCTTCGAGAAATTTTTTTTGACAAAAACGCCACTCAAATAAAAAAATCTTTGGAGATGGTCTTAATATGTTTTTTAAATTGCCTTATAGTTTCATCTATTACCTCTATTTTTTGTATTTTTTTTTCTTTTTTAATATTGAAGTATTGAGACTATGGGGTGAATAAAAAAAAAAGTTAAAATCTTCCATTCATTTTTTGAAGAAAAAAGAGAGGAGAAATTGCTTTGTTTAATAAACTACACGGAGATTCCTTACAATTTACAAATCATTAAGGATTCATTTGAATGGATGGATTTGAAATTCGTTGATTTCACATACAAATCATCACTCTTTTCAGTTGAGTTAAATGAATTTACAAATATTTAGGGTGGTGTATTCAATTGTGATTATATTGGAGTTTTTTGGATTTTTTAAAAGTTCATGGATTTTAAAATCCATAGATCAAAGTTTGGATTTTTTTTTATTGATTTACATGGATTTTCATAGACTTGACAGGATTGTGGAATACATTTTTTTTTATTGATTTACATGGATTTTCATAGACTCTGACACTGAAACTATTGATGCAAATGTATATGGAACACACTTGTATATAAGTCGCTTTGTTCCTTAGTCCATTGTTCATATGATGTCTTCCTTTTTGTATCTTGATGTGGATGCCCCATGATAATATTACTATATTAATAGACACAAAATAACTTATTAGGATATATACATATATAGTATATATTAGTTAATACATTAATACCCTCGTAAAAATCTAAACAAATTCTCTCAACAAATTATATATTTTTCAATTAATTCACATAAATATATATTCTACATACATCAAACTATTTTTTATAACTATATATATATATATATATATATATAAGACATTCCAAAAATTTTAACTACAAAACCAGAATTAGCACTCTGCCAATGAAAATTGAAAAAATAAAAGACTACATACCTGCGGCGGGGACGGAGGAGGGAGGAGGGCGGCATCGGCGGCGGAAGCGAATGACGATCAAAGCAAGGCCGGTGAGAACTTTAATTGTCTCAAATGCGCAGGCTTGGGGCGTCAAGGTCGTCCGATGGCGAGAAGCAACAAGCGACAACAAATGGGGCGGCGATGGCATGAGAACAAACAAGGTTTTTTTCTTTTGACCTTTCGTCTTCAGAGTTCTCTGAGAGAATACGTAGAAATCTCTGGTTGTTAGAAGAGATTTTTGAGAGTGAAATCTATTTATATTTTTTTAAGAAAATCAAAGAAAATCCATAAAGTATTAAAATCCATACACTGTTGAATACCTAAAAAAAATTAAGACTTTTTAAAATTCGTATTGAATACCTCAGGATTTTTAAAGACTTTCGAAAATCTGGATTGAATACCAAAGTCTAAAAAAATCCTACATACTCCACAACCAATACACCCCCTTAAATTTGAGTCTAGTTTAAAATTGAGGGATTTCAAATCTTCATCAAAACCATGTCATTTGAAATCCACTACTCTCTACCCCTTCCCTATCTCTCCCCCCTTCACACTCTTTATTTCTCTCTCATCTCTTGACAATTCATAATTTAAAATATATGCATTCTTACATTTAATATTTTTAAAATCGATTTATTTTAAATTCTCCATATCCAAATGGAGCCTAAAATGTTAGGAATTGAAGCAAGCAATTATAGGAGAAAATAATGGAACAACACATTAAAGGACAAACAATTTGGTTACCCAGTTCGTCAGAATGACTACATCTGGGGGCACTACCAAGCCATGAGAGATCTATTAGTTTTCTTGTATGACCATACAAGATCCCTCAACGGGGGTTATTTATACAAAAACCTAGTTTTGGCCCATCTGGCGAAACCCTAGAAAGATCGAAAAACCTAATTCGGCGTTGGGGCAACATCGACCACCGGGCCTTGGTCGAGTGGTTACTCGACTCGCCTCCTCGGCCGTGGTCGGAAAGCCAAGGGTGCTCGGCGACCGAGCACACTGCTCGACCTCGAAAGACCGGGCGCCCCGCCCTGCGCATCCGTTTCACTCGGGCTCCATAACCCAACAATCTCCCCACCGAGCGACTGAGCGGAAGTGCACAAACTCAACTTGGTCGAGCGTCTTGTCCTCCCTGGACTCATTCCGCAAGTCTTGTCCTCCCTGGACTCATTCCGCAAGTCTTGTCCTCCCTGGACTCATTCCGCAACTCAGACTCCAAAACCCAACAATCTCCCACCTGGAGACTGACTCCAAGACGTAACTCGTCTTCCCCATCTCTCATTGGCAGTAACTCTCGATCCGAGCAATGTCCCTCAATGTTCGGCTTCGATCCACACTTAATCCAAGCAACGTCCCACAACATTCCCTTGAATCTGCATCACTTCGGCCCACAAGACCGAATCTGGACTGCTCTCGTCCACACATATCAATTTGATCCAAGCTCCGCTCCTCAACGTCCATCTCCGATCCCACATGATCGAGCAACGTTCCACAACCCATCTTAGATCCTCATTGATTTCCGACCATGATCCTGGATACACCCCTCAATGATCCTCTCGGATTCACACAAGAATCAAGCACCATTCCGCAATGTCCTTCCAGATCAAGATCGATGGATCAGCCGCCGCTCGAGCACCTTTGGTCGAGCACCTTGGTCAAGCACCTTGGTCGAGCACATCTGCTCGACCAAACCCCCAGGTCGAGCACCTTGAGCGCGCGACATCCCCTCTCCGACTCAAGCATAACCCAAGTACGTCCCATACCGCACCCAAATTTAATGCTCTTCGTCCACCAATTCCAGCACGATCTCAGGCACGTGTCAACGACCTTCTTGATCTTGCAAGAACCAGAATCCAAAATCCGTTCCATCAAACTTCTCAACAGGCGATTTTCCCTTCAGCCACCATAATTGCTCCCACCAGATCCCTTGGGCCTGATGCTCTGATACCAGTTGTTAGGAATTAAAGCAAGCAATTATATGATAAAATAATGGAACAACGAATTAAAGGACAAACAATTTGGTTACCCAGTTCGTCAGAATGACTATATCTGGGGGCACTACCAAGCCAGGAGAGATCTATTAGTTTTCTTGTATGACCATACAAGATAGTGCAAGATACAATTGTTGGGGAATAAGTTGCACGAATCTATTCGGGATGAATATTTAAATACAAATTTAATTCTTATAATTATTACTAGCATAAATTAATCCTATATTAATTCAAATAATAATCCAACAACAAATCATGCATATAATCAATTCACGTAAAACCTACGCATGTGGAAATTCTACTAGTTTACGTGAACATACCTCTTGGGACGGCAATGGTCTTGTTGATTAGACTCACCAAAAGAACTTCCCAAGTATTCCCTTAATCCTTGCTCGACTATCCGGTGGTAGGACACTTGCGAACAATTAACAAAAGGAAAATAAACTTTGTTGCACCACCTTTGTGGATTTACTAATTTTTCCAGCACATAGAATTGTACTTGGGAATGAAGGAATCATCCCCTATTTATAGATGGGGTGTTGGTCGAAATATTGGGGAAAAAACAATGTGGGAAAATCTTTTCTTGATCTCTAAGAAATCTTGAATATATCTCCTATATTCTTTTCTCCACAATTAAAATATTCCACAAAAAATCCCACCTCATCACATTATGGATTTTTCGAAAATATTAGGTCAAGATTCCAAGATTTGGATCTTCTTGAATTTATGAGATATTTTTTGTATTCCAAGAAATACATATCTTTCATAATATCTTTTCAAGAAAATCTAGAAAATCTTTCTTGCCCTTTATATTTTCAAGATTTTCTAAAATACTTATATAGATAACCAAGTGGGAGATTTCTTGAATTTAATGAGATAATCTTGTATTCCAAGAATACATATCTTCATTCCATAACAAAATTCAAAGAAAATCTTTCTCCCCTCTCATCCATAATTTTCGAAAAAAATGTAAAAAATAGCAACAAATATTTATTTTATTTTAAACACATTTTTCAGTTATTGGACTTTATGTTGGGCTACTTAAGGGGCCTTTAGGAGAATTAAGATTGGACCTTCCAATGGATCTTGAATTATCAATATTGAGCCACAATATTATTCAAGCCCATAAATATTAATTAATCCCACTACATAATTAATATCAGACTATCCATCTTAACCCATATTACGGTCAATATGGCTCGGTTATTATTTCCGTGTTTAAGATTATCAACCCGATTAATTAATTCAAGCCCTTTGAAATAGTTTTCCATTAATTAATATCTTTTGTCCTTGGTTAAGGAACGGTTCAACATTATTACTCATACCGGAAACTAGTTCCACTTGCAAGATTTGGTATGATAAAACTTATGAACCTCCCAAGGGGGAAAATCGAACAAGTGTACTTGCACACGATTCTCCGTATTAAATCTTAGCAATCACATGTGACTAATAATATTGTCCAAGATAAAAAGTATTGAATCTCGTTGATTCTCTACCCATGATAAGTCAAAGCAATAGTTACCAACCACACGTGATCCTATTTAAGGAATGAAGATTAAGAAATAACGAACCACTGAGGTCTAATTCTTCCTTGTTTGGAGTTTCAAGAATTTGTCCTCCCAGGTCCTATTCAAGGCATCACCATGCACTAGTGTAATCTCTTGGTTAAGACAAGCCAATCTAAGCCTTACACTTCAACCCTTCACGATGGATTGTTCATTTCCATCTAGGTCGTGAATGGTGTACTTTTAGTTACAAGGGAATGTTAATTTAATCTTCTGTGATTTGGTATCACTAAATTAACTACAATGTAACACGTACTATTTATTGAACAGTTATGCAAAGAAATATATGTAACATTCAATGATATTTAAAGATCGGTGATAAACAATTTATTTGATAAATAAGTCCAGAAATTCAGTTTTTGATTATACAAAAGTAAAAGCATACTTTCAAAGATAATCCCAACAATCTCCCACTTATACTCAAAATCCGCTTTTAAGTATACTACAACATGTCTCGTGTAGTTCTAACACGTGACATCTAATGTCACCTACACGAACCTAATAATTTCTCCCACTTATACTCAAAGCAGATTGGCAAAGCGGTCTTGACACCCATTCCTTCCACATGTCTCTCGAATGTATTGAGAGGCGACCCTTTATGAATGGATACGCTGGGTTATCTTCGGACGCTATCTTTGCTACCTCTATATCTTCTCTTAACGATATCTCGTATAAGATGGTATTTTTTCAATGTGTTTGATGGCCTTGTGGGCTCTTGGTTCCCTTGAATTTGCAATCGCTCCGGCATTGTCACAATAAACAAAGTGATTCTCATTTGGGCAAATTCGAACTACATTCAAGTCCACTAGGAAGTTCTTGAGCTAAATCGCTTTTTTTCATTTACCTCGCAGCCCATTCTACATATTCGCTTCCATGGTAGAATCTGCGATGCATTTCCTTGACGCTTCTCCATGTCACGGCTCCTTCCCCATGCAAAACACACTACCAGGAGGTAGATTTTTCCGAGTCTATGTCCGATTGGAAATTCGAGTCATGTAGCCGATGTGATGGATTAGACTATCGATCGATAAATTAACATTCTATCCCCGAGTTCTTTTGAGATACTTTAATGTTTTTAGCTGTCATTCAATGTTCTTTCCGGGTTACTTTTTTGATATCTTGCTACCATGCCAACGATAAAAAGATGATATCCTGGTCCTGACACAAGATTGCATACATAAGGCTTCCGGCCCGAAGCATAAGGAATGCCTCTCATGTCATCTATCTCCTTTTTGTTTTAGGGCACATTTTCTTGGATAGATGGATTCCATGTCCGAAAAAATGCGAAGCCTTTCTTGGAATCCTGCAGATGTCAATCGTTTCAAGACAAAGTGTCTATGTAAGAAGCTTGTGACAAGCCTAACATCCTTTTCTTGCGATCTCGGTGATCTTGATCCCAAGGATGTGACGCGGCTTCCCCCTAAGTCCTTCATATCAAATTGCTTTGAAAGTCATGCCCTTATATCCGATAACACCTTTACATCGCGTCCCGATGATCGTAATGTCGCCACGATAGTACTAAGAATACCAATGCGTTCAACACGCTTTTTGTACACACAACTTTCGAACTCGTTTTTGATCGAACCCATAAGACTTTATAATATGATCAAAACATTGGTTCCAAGCTCGGATGCTGTTTGAGTCCGTAAATGGACCTCTTGAGCTTACAAACTAGGTGTTCTTGGCCTTTTTTCAATGAAGCCTTGGGGTTGTCAGATATAGATCTCTTCATCAAGACTTAGTTAAGGAAAAGCCGTCTTGACATCCATTTGCCGATTTCAAAGTCGATATGCGTGAACAATCGATAAGAGAATATGGATGGACTTAAGATAGCTACGCTAAAAAGTTTCCTCATAATCGATCCCTTCTTTACGAGTATAACCTTTCGCCACGAGTCTTGCCTTGAAGGTTTCCACCTTCCGCCCCGTCCTTTTTTTTCTCTTATACACCCACTTGCAAACCAATGGGTTTGACCCCATAAGTGGTTCGACTAGCTCCCATATACTGTTATGAAACATAGAACTCATTTCGGCTTTCATTCTTTGTTTGCCAAGAATCAGATCCTTGTCTTGGATTGCCACGCCATATGTCCATGGGTCCGATTCGTCTTGTCCTCGAATCAAGTCCGAGGACTCTCCTATTCCCATGAATCTCAAAATTTCTTTCACAACCCTCCCACTAAGACGAGGTTCCGATTGTGTAAGTGTGTCGTTTGGTATGTCATCTTATACAATTGGCATTGAGGTTAGCCCCTTAGCTCATTTAAGGTAATCTCATACAGGTCTTCTTTCGCTCATATAGTTTTCTTCCAAAAATCTAAAGTGGGTGCTTATTACCACCTTTTGATCTTCGGGACCATAGAACATACACCCTTTTGTTCCCTGGTATCCCATAAACAACCTTAATTACGATCGAGGATCCAATTCTGGCTTCCTTGTCCAACACGAGGCGGACACCCCCAAATCCTCGTGTGTCTCAAACTAGGCTTCGCCCCGGTCCACAATTCTTTGGGAGTTTTGAGAACCGATTTGGATGGCACCACGTTCGAGAATGTAGTATTTCTTTGTTTCAAGGCATGACCCTAGAACGACTTGGGAAGATCCGATAACTCATCATAGATCTAACCATTTCCAAAAAGTTCGGTTTTCGGCTCTCGCAACCCCTTTTTGTTGAGGGGTTAAAGATGCGATTAATTTGGGATGCAATCCTTCATCGATAAGTAGTTCAAAAACTCATCGCCGAGGTATTCGCCTCCATGATCGGATCGTAAAGACTTGATATACGCTTTTTCCCTATGATTCTCTGCGCTTGAGCCTTAAATTCTTTGAATTTCTCAAAGGTCTCGATTTATGCTTCATAAGGAAAAATATAACCGCAGTACCTTTAGTAGTCATCAATAAAAGTGTGAAATACTCATAACCTCCTCTTTCTTTGGTTGACATTGGACCACATACATCTGTATGAACGATCTCTAACACTTCTTTGGCTCTATTCCTCTTGGCTCAAAATGCCCTCTTGGTCATTTTACCCTCCAAACATGATTCGCAGGTTGGAATAGGTTCAACTTGGAGAAACTCCAGTGAACCGTCTTTCACCAACCTTTGGATCCTCTTTGGATTTATATGTCCCAATCTTAGATGCCATAGAAGTGTCTCGTTCATTTTTTCTTTTATCGGAAGCAGCTTGATGTGTTATAGGATGCATTTAAGTGAAGTGGTGTGCCGCAGTTAATTGTATAGAGATTTTCCATCAATGTCCCGTAACAAATACACTCATCATTTCAAGAAATGATGTCATTCTTATTAGAAGAAATTTAGTGTCCTTTAATCAAATTTTAGAAACTGAAAGTGAATTCTTTCCAAAACTGGGAACATAAAGATAATCTAAAAAAAAACTTCATCTTTAAAAGACAGGTGCACTTCTCTCACTGCTTTAAACACTACTCATGTAGCATTGCAATATCTGCTACTTGCGTAGTATTGCAATAATCGTTACTATTGTATCATTGCAACATCTGCCACTTACGTAGCATTGCAATAATTGCTACTTTCGTAACATCGCCCAGTGTGATGAGGATCTCACTCCCACTAAGTTGTCGGATCAGTTTGAACCCGTGAAGCAAACATGATTAGTGGATCTCGTATCAACGACACACGAATGAGAAGTATACGCCGCTAAACAATTTTCAACAACTAGTGCGTGAGAATTACCTTTCTTTCCGTCCCTTTTGAGGTTGGAACAGGCAAACCTCGATTGTCCTCTTTCACCGCAGTTTAAGCACTTCCTCTTTGGATTTTTCCTTGACACCACAAGCATTCCTCATCTTACCATTGCCCTTGGCAACAGTTGAGTTTTATTGCTTATGGCTTTTGGTTCTCTTCCTTTTCTTGCCTTCCCTTGGCCTAGAAAATGAAGACTTACCACTTGCCATTAAAGCTTGAGTTTGGTGCCCATCAATATCTCTACTTAGAGACCAAAGCTTGCAACAAATCGTCCCGGTGAGGCCAAAATGCTCTTAAACTTTTTGGGCAGAGAGTGAAATACCAAATTTATCTGAGTCTCCAGATTATAATCTGTACTCAGAATCTTAAGTTTGTTCAGATGGGCCATCTATTTTGAGGACGTAATCCCTTATGGGTTTGCCCTCCACCATTTTCAAATGACGACATCTCTCAAGAAGGTGATCCGACGAGTCCCGATTTTTTACTCGTCCGGTTGGCTCATCCGATTTTGGTGTGTCAAGAATCCACTTGTGCTTTTTTGTGCAGTTAGGACAATTATAATTTTTCGTTTCCAATCAATATAGTTTCCATACATATTGTATTGACTTTTAAGTATATTAACAATGGATTAAAAGGTTACATCTTTAATCGAAATAAATAACTATATGCATAAGCACAAGTATATCACAAGGTTCGATCACATGCATCATATTTAAAATCTCAAAAAAAAAATTATGAACATGCATCAGCCAACATCTCAAAACAGTTTAAATAAAGCCCGTGGGGTGGGTCATTATTTAAACACATTAAACCAAAGTTACAAACAAGAACGATTATAAACCTTTAATATCCAGATTAATAGTTATTCCCACTTGACCAATATAAAATCGACAGGGACTTCGGGGAAGAATATGCATATCAATTTTATACCTAAGTAATAACCATGATTAAATACTGTTGGGAAATAAATTTAATAAAGAGGATTTTGATTAGATCCCAAAACCCCTGAGTATGACATGTTCAGGATAATCTTGATAGATATGACATGTTCAGGATAATCTTGATAGATGAATCGGGATTCAGTTTTAGAGTGTTCAGGATGTTATCTGCAGACCGAAGTGTATCGGCAGATATAGATCGCTAGATTCAAGACTCAAGAAGTTTTGAAGAAATGGAAGTTTCAAGATGAAATGAATTTCAAGTTTCAAAGATGAAGGGGGAAATTCGAAGACTCAAGATGAAACCGAGAACACCAAGACTAGAGAGAAACTCAAGACTCAGAGAAACCTGAAGACTCAGAGAAACCTGAAGACTCAGAGAAACCTGAAGGCTCAGAGAAACCTGAAGACTCAAAGAAACCTGAAGGCTCAGAGAAACCTGAAGGCTCAGAGAATACTTAATGCTCAAGATATCCTAAATGTTCCGGCACCAAGTTGAGGAATATAAATATGGAATCCAAATCGACGTGGTGGAATGAGAGGAAGACAAAAACTGAAAAAGCAGAACCTACAAAAGAATAGTATGGATTTGAATGAGATTCTCTCCAACCAGAACATTCAAATCCACATTATAAATACAAGTTCTTCCATCAAATTAAAGGTGGACGCGTGGAGAATATAAAGACACGATGCTCTGAGCTAAAAAGAACATATACCCAAGCTTTTCCCACCCTAGAACACAAGTCCAGTAGATATACATATATATTCAAAAAGAGTGTTCTAGAACCCAACCTAAGCAACCCATTTATGTATCTTAAGCTTAGAGAGATTTTCCCAACCTTAGCATTGAGACTAAACAACCTGTAAAGGAAAATCTCACCATAGTTGGAGACAACACCAAACCCAAACCCATTCTCGTAAAGAGATAACGAGTGGTGAAGTGAGGTAGTTGTTAGGCAATCCCGAGTGAGGGGTAATAAGTCCCGAAGGAGTGTGAACTCGTTAAACATCTAAGAGACGAGAGCAGGAGAGGGTGATAAGTCCAGAGGCTTTGAGTTAGTAAACTATGAGAGGTAGTCGTAAAACTCAAAGTAGAAAGGTTAGTAAACCATGAGGTAGTCGGAAAGCCTTAGGAAGTGTTTGAAGGAATTTCCTAGAATGCAGGGAGAGTGGATGTAGGAGCTTGAGTCTCCAACCACTATACATTCTTTGTGTTGTTTACTGCTTTACGTTCTTATCTTGTCATACGCACTCGATTATAAGCAAGATACAACACATGAGCTTAAAAGAAAAAAAAAATCTGGAATCACCATTCCTTCACCCCTGTTTTATATGCACCGCAATAAAATGTTTTGCTTCCGCACGCGCAAAATGGGTTTTCCCACCGGGACCAACAAGTGGTATCAGAGCGGTTATTCAAAAGATCACTTATTTCAGAAGTGATCACCTGAACAGATCCATTTTTTAAACCTGTCTCTGATCTGATACCAACAAGTGGTATCAGAGCGGAAGTTCAAAAGGTTCACTAATTTCAGAGTGACCACCTGAACATATCTTTTTAAAGAAAAACCCGTTTCTTTAAAAATGCATATATTCTGATGTTTTGGCGTCTTTATCAATTGAGAAATTGTTGGGATATTTTTTATGCAAAAAACATTATCAACTTTGTTATTCAAGAAAATTTCTGAGATAACAAGTTGAGGGGAAAAAAAAGAACAAATTGAGGGAACTCACTAATCAAAAGTAGATGATCGAGATCGAGACGAGGTCATGCAGACTAGACTGATCGAGATCAGATGAGTTAGATGAGTTCGGAGTCAACTGATGAGCTGTGCAAAAAATCAGAAGTGAAGAAAAACTAAAAGCCAAAGAAATCGGAAGAAGGTTGCGATCGGAAGATGAAAAAAGAGATCGATTGAGATCGACGTGATCAAGATCGATATGATAAACCGATATGCTAACCGATATGATGTACTTACGGATGCTATTACGATATATTGATCAAGATGTATCCCATCGGACAAAGAAGAAATCAGATAGCCTGTGTAAAAGTAATCTGAGACTCGAAGAAGATCTGAAACTTCGATAGAAGTAAAACTGATCTGAGATTCAGTAAAGAAAACTGATCTGAGACTCAGTAAGTAAGAGAGACCTGGGGTCGGGATAAAGTCGAAGAAATCGAACTCGGTCAAAGATAGTGTCGATATGCCCGATCGTACAAGGTCCGTTTGAATCAAGAGACTTGAGACTCAGTATGTTATTGAAAACACTGAGAGCTCAGATAGACCTGAGGCCAGGAGCCGAGCAGAAGACTGAAGACCAAGACTGAAGACTTGTAATTCTTTTGTTTTTGTCTTTACTTTTGACAAGTTCATTGTAAACTGTAATAGTCTATCATACATCAATGAAACTTTATCTTTATGCTCAAAGATAATACATCATTATCTTTTTTACATGTCTTTATAATTGATATGCCTGATTATTGTTGTTTGGTGATGAAATTGTTGAGAAATTCATTGCTGAATTGATTATTAAGAGATATACCATTCTTGTAATAGGAAAAACTGAAACCTGAGTATAGGTTAAGAATTTTGTAACAAGATGGTTTTGGCATCATCAAAAAGGGGGAAATTGTTGGGAAATAAATTTAATAAAGAGGATTTTGATTAGATCCCAAAACCCCTGAGTATGACATGTTCAGGATAATCTTGATAGATGAATCGGGATTGATTTTAGAAATTTGAGGATGTTATCCTGACCGTGTATAGTCGGCAGATATAGATCAAGGCCTAGATTTCAAGACTCGATAAGTTTTAAGAAAAAGTTTAATTTGATGAACCGAAATTTCAAGACTTCGATGAAACCGAGAACACGAAGACTCGAGAAACACAAGACTCGGAGAAACCACAAGACTCGGAGAAACCCGAAGGCTCATAGAAACCTGAAGACTCGGAGAAACACGAAGGCTCGAGAAACTGAAGGCTCGAGAGAATCTTGAATGCTCCAGATATCCTAAATGTTTGAGGCAATCAAGTTGAGGAATATAGCCGTTGGAATCTAAACCGGCGTGGACCAATGAGAGGAAGACAAAAGCGACTGAAAAAGTCTGCAGAACCTACAAAGAATAGTATGGATTTGAATGAGATTCTCTCCAACGGTAACATTCAAATCCACACTATAAATACAAGTTCTTCCATCAAATTAAAGGTGGATCGTGGAGAATATAGCACACGATGCTACAGAGCTAAAAGAACATATACCCAAGCTTTTCCCACCCTAGAACACAAGTCAAGTCAGAGATATACATATATATTCAAAGAGTGTTCTAGAACCCAACCTAAGCAACCCACGATGTATCTTAAGCTTAGAGAGATTTTCCCAACCCAAGCATTGAGGCTAAACAAATCGTAAGGGAAAATCTCACCATAGTTGGAGACAACACCAAACCCAAAACCCATTCTCGTAAGAGATAACGAGTGGTGAAGTGAGGTAGTTGTTAGGCAATCCAGTGAGGGTAATAAGTCCCGGGCGAGTGTGAACTCGTTAAACATCTAAGAGGCGAGCCCGAGAGGGTGATAAGTCCGAGGCTTTGAGTTAGTAAACTACGAGAGGTAGTCGTAAAGCTCAAAGTAGAAAGATTAGTAAACTCATGAGGTAGAATGTAAAGCCTTAGGAAGTGTTTGAAGGAATTTCCTAGGAGCAGGGGAGAGTGGATGTAGGAGCTTGAGTCTCCGAACCACTTATACATTCTTTGTTGTTTTTCTTTTACGTTCTTATCTTGTCATACGACTCGATTATAAGCAAGATACAACACATGAGCTTAAAAGAAAAAAAAAAACTGGAATCACCATTCCTTCACCCGCTTTATTTATATGCACATAATAAAATGTTTTTGCTTCATGACGCAAGAAAATGGGTTTTCCAAGGGACCAACAAATCAGATTATTATTTCGCTTTGATCGAGCCTGCGTGGGAGGTCATCATCGCCACTAGTAATAATCCACAATCATCCATTTGGAATTCATTCATGTGAAAAACTAACTTTTTTCGGTCCCGTGGGGGAATTTCTCCAAAAGAATTCACAAATAAATAAATCATGGAGGTCAAAATTAATTCAATTTTATTATCCAGGAATAAAATTGTCAATTAATTATTTAAACATACTTAGTAATTTTTTTTTTTTTATGTTGAGATTTTTCATTGGGTAACTCTCATGCAAAACACATTTAAACAAATTAAATAAAGCATAAGATAACACAATAATAAATCAAGCAAAGCGGAAAAAATAAACATGTTGGGCACAAATTATCCAAATTGTCATGGTTTGATTTTTCTTGGCTTGATTTTGAAAAACGCCACGCCAAGTAGCTCGCAACGGGATGCACGCCCAGATCCGTCCGCCCCGCCGAAATCAACCCGCCCGTCGCCTCGGCGAGCTCGCCGCGCGTCGGTCTCGGCGGCGTACCGTAGCCGCGTCCCGCCTTTCGCCCGGCCTCGCGCCGCCCGTGGAACTCGATAGCGCCGTAGCGTCCCGTCTTAGCCGCCGCCTTCGCCTCCGTCCGCGATCCGCTTCGGCGCCGCGGCGCGCGCCCTAAGCGCCTTACTTTCTTGTATGACGCTTTGATCTTCGGCCTCGGCCTAGCCCCAGCGCCCGTGCATGCTGCGTGGCGGCGTCAGCGTCGCTTATCATGCCTCCCTTAACGCGTTTTGCGGCGTCGCGTCGCGTGCGTACCTCCTTAACGCGTTTTGGCGACGCGCCGCCCTACGCCCGATTACGGATTTTATCCTTTAATTAACCGTCTCGCCTCCGTTTCCGATCGGTTCTGATTTATTTAAAAAAAAAAACGAATCTGAACTGATGCATTACATTGATCAAATCAAACAAATCTAATCTACTGGTGGATTTTTTCTCCGCGAGAGCAAAAGCGAATCGAGCGAATAAATTAAAAACCACAATTTATATGCATGCATAAATAAACACATTAAATTCCATGACAATTGGATACCTGCAAAAACGATCTAGCAATTCTACTATCCAATTTCAAATTTAATGACAACGAATTAAATTACAATTTAAAAATTGAGTCTTAAACCGAGGCTCGATACGCTTGTTGGGGAATAAGTTGCACGGATCTATTCGGGATGAATATTTAAATACAAATTTAATTCTTATAATTATTACTAGCATGAATTAATCCTATATTAATTCAAATAATAATCAAACAACAAATCATGCATATAATCAATTCACGTAAAACCTATGCATGCGGAAATTCTACGAGTTTACGTGAACATACCTCTTGGGACGGCAATGGTCTTGTTGATAAGACTCACCAAAGAACTTCTCAAGTATTCCCTTAATCCTTGCTCGACTATCCGGTGGTAGGACACTTGCGAACAATTAATAAAAGGAAAATAAACTTTGTTGCACCACCTTTGTGGATTTACTAATTTTTCCAGCACATGGAATTGTACTTGGGAATGAAGGAATCATCCCCTATTTATAGATGGGGTGTTGGTCGAAATATTGGGAAAAAAACAATGTGGGAAAATCTTTTCTTGATCTCCAAGAAATCTTGAATATATCTCATATATTATTTTCTCCACAATTAAAATATTCCACAAAAAATCCCACCTCATCACATTATGGATTTTTCGAAAATATTAGGTCAAGATTCCAAGATTTGGATCTTCTTGAATTTATGAGATATTTTTTGTATTCCAAGAAATACATATCTTTCATAATATCTTTTCAAGAAAATCAAGAAAATCTTTCTTGCCCTTTATATTTTCAAGATTTTCGAAAATACTTATATAGATAACCAAGTGGGAGATTTCTTGAATTTAATGAGATAATCTTGTATTCCAAAAATACATATCTTCATTCCATAACAAAATTCAAAGAAAATCTTTCTCCCCTCTCATCCATAATTTTCGAAAAAAATGGAAAAAATAGCAACAAATATTTATTTTATTTTAAACATATTTTTCAGTTATTGGACTTTATGTTGGGCTACTTAGGGGGCCTTTAGGAGAATTAAGATTGGACATTCCAATGGATCTTGAATTATCAATATTGAGCCACAATATTATTCAAGCCCATAAATATTAATTAATCCCACTACATAATTAATATTGCACTATCCATCTTAACCCATATTACAGTCAATATGGCTCCCGGTTATTATTTCCCGTGTTTAAGATTATCAAGCCGATTAATTAATTCAAGCCACTGAAATAGCTTTCCATTAATTAATATCTTTTGTCCTTGGTTAAGGAACGGTTCAACATTATTACTCATACCGGAAACTAGTTCCACTTGCAAGATTTGGTATGATAAAACTTATGAACCTCCCAAGGGGGCAAATCGAACAAGCGTACTTGCACACGATTCTCCGTATTAAATCTTAGCAATCACATGTGACCAATAATATTGCCCAAGATAAAAAGTATTGAATCTCGTTGATTCTCTACCCATGATAAGTCAAAGCAATAGTTACCAACCACACGTGATCCTATTTAAGGAACGAAGATTAAGAAATAACGAACCACTGAGGTCTAATTCTTCCTTGTTCAGTTCTGAAGAATTTGTCCTCCTGTTAGGTCCTATTCAATGCATCAGTCATGCGCTAGTGTAATCTCTTGGTCAAGACAAGTCAATCTAAGCCTTACACTTCAACCCTTCACGGTGGATTGTTCATTTCCATCTAGGTCGTGAATGGTGTACTTTTAGTTACAAGGGAATGTTAATTTAATCTTCTGTGATCTGGTATCACTAAATTAACTACAATGTAACACGTACTATTTATTGAACAGTTATGCAGTAAACATATGTAACATTCAATGATATTTAAAGCATTAGTGATAAACAATTTATTTAAGTAAATAAGTCCGAAATTCAGTTTTTGATTATACAAAGTAAAAGCATACTTTCCAGTATAATCCCAACAACAATGGGGGAGTCAGGGGGTTATTTATACAAAAACCTAGTTTTGGCCCTTCCTGGCCGAAAACCTAGAAAATAAAACTGGGCCGAAAAACCTAATTCCACGTTCAGGCCTGCGACACCGCTCGACCATGGGCCTTGGTCGAGCGGTTCTGCTCGACCTCCTGCCTAGCTCGGCTCTTTGGTCGCGGTTGCAAAGAAGAGGGGGCGCCGAATCGACACACACCTTTCGACCTCGAACACCGGTCGGCGCCTCTCCGCATCTGCATCCCCGTTTCACTCAAGCTCCATAACCCAACATAAAAGAATTTCGCGCAACATTTCTAAATCACAATTAACTCGAAATTCTAGATCAAATCAATCAAATTGCACTGATGAACATACGGAGTGCGGAATAAGAATTTATGTGAGACATATATAGATCAGGATCTCATTATGTGATATAATGGGATTTGATTTTTCTTTGTCTAATTTCAGCAATTGCGTACAATAGAATATCCCAGCAATTGAATGATTAAAAAATAAATTAATTCAAACATAATATTATATAATTATTTACCTACTCTTAATTAGTTTAATATTACATTTAATTTTGGGAATGAGGAACATTGTTGATGGTTTTTTTAGGGCACATTAAATATTTAAACAATTTATCATAATTGAAAATACAAAAAAAAAAAATTCTGTCTTGGCAGAATTTTGCCATGTAGAACTACTCGAATATTAAATACGTTGTTTATATTTTTGGGTATATATTCTAGACATATATTAATTTGGGATCGTTATTGGCTATTGCTTCTTGGGTACACTTTGTTTGTGCTCCATTGCAAGTAACTTTTGACTACCAAATAGTGAAACTTTTTAAGTTTTAAATTTGTTTTCCCAAGTATTGTCGACAATTGATGGATGTTTAATTTGTATTCATTTTTCTATAGTGAAAACACCATGTCACTATCGATCTACGCGGTGAAATTATATTTTCTTTTCTTTCTTAATAATTTTACCCAAATAATCAAGACAAAATCTAGTATGAAAATTTCCATACATGAAAAAACTTTAATTTACAACTAAATTCTGTAATTGATGAAGGTAAGACAAAGTTGAGTGGTTCATGGTTCACTCGGCCCAAGTGATTCATGGTTCACCCGGCTCGAATATGTTATAATTTAGGGTTCATTATTTAGTGTTTAAGGTGTAGATGATTGATTTAGGACAATTTTATAGATTTTCATACATGAAAATTTTCATACTAGACATACTCAATAATCAAATAGCTCAAGTGGAGCGACCTCAAGGTCTTGAGTTCGAGACACAAAAAGGGAGTACATATTCCCTCTTATGGTGGTCCCCTCTTGTGGGGATTGCGGTTTCGATTGCATTCCAAATTGCAGTTTTGTGTGGTCTTCCTCTTGTGGTGCTTGCGGTTACGATCTACAGTGAGAAGAAATTATTTTATCATGTACCGGTGGTAGAAAGAATTATTGTAATGAATTATCTTCAATTTTTTTACACAAATAACTATAATTGACAATAAATTAATTAATATAATAACTATAATGAGGGCATATGATTTTGTTAAAAATTGCCAGCATATTGCATGAAATAACGCTATGACACTACAAAAAAAGCGCGTTTTACCGACGGAATTTAGCGACGGTTACAAGAACCATCGCAAATAGCGACGGTTTTTACGACGGTAACGGTCAAATGGTCAAAGTCAACAATTTTAGCGACGGTAAAGAGAACCGTCGCAACTAAACGAGTTTTTAAAACTGTCGAGAATAATGAAGGTTTTGCAACGGTTTTAGCGACGTTTTGGACTAACCCCTTTAGCGAAGGTTTTAGCGACTTTTTGTTTAGCGACGGTTTTAGCGTGTTTTTTTTTATATATTTAATATTTATTATTAATTATGTATTTATTTTTTTAATGTTTTAGGATTATACTAGGTTTTTTAATTGTTGTTAATGCATCTTACAGTATATTTAATTTATAGTCACTTGGAGAAGAGTTCCACCTGACCGTAATCAGATCTATTTCGAGAAGTTTACGGTATAAAATTTAATTTATACTCCCTCCGTCCCAGACTCGTGTTCCTGTTTACTGTGTGCGCGAGTTTTAAGAAAAAATGATAAAGTGTTAAAGTGTAAGGGGTAAAATGGAGAAATCTACTTTATTATAAAGTAAAAATAACTTTATTAAGTTGCTAATTAAAGCACTAATAAACTGCTAATTAAATCATGCAGCAGTACAAATGACTGACATGCCAACAGTAATTTACAGAGAGAGGTTTAAAATTTGATTTTACTGTTCAATGAACAGTAAAATCTCTAAAAAACACTCCCAAAATTCGGTTCCCTCAAAGATTTTCTCCTATTACATATTTCCCACCTAATTACTGCAAAATATCCCTCCTATTACACATTTCAAATCTTATTACAGTCTTAAAAGCCAACAAACCCTTCATAAATTCTGCAACACCATTACAACCCATCAACACCATAAATACAACTTCATAAATTCTGCAACAAGAAATACATTCAATGTTAGTTAAAAATGGTTCTACATTTAACATGGGAGCAAAAAAACAAAATTGTGCAACATTTATTAACTTAGGTCACTGAATATGCAAAAAACAACACAATTCAACTTCTGGTTTTCACAAAAAACAAACTTAGGTCACTGAAGATGCAAAGAACAACACAATTCAACTTCAGGTTTTCACAAAAAACAAACTTACAATTCAATTTTTGCAAATCTCAGTGGACCCTCAGATTATAACATCATCATAGGGTTTAGTTAAGCATCCTAATCTAGGCTGGTGATCCTAGAGGTTGCATCAACAAATACAATACGAATTAGCACCCGTGTATCACAAATTTCCACCCAATTACAGCCAACAATCATGCTTTGTAAATCCTCATAAATAATTTTATTCATAGGGCTTATGGTTATGCATCCTAATCTAGGAAATATATTACTCCTAAAGGTTGCATTAACACTTCACAAAACAAATTAGCACATGTGTATCCCATACTTCCATATCAACAATCCAGTTAATCACAGAACATCACATGCCATATTTCAACAAGACAATAAATAATGATCAGCATAACCTGTATATCAGCTCTCTAACCGAAGGGATTAGGATAATTAACATTTCAACAAATGACCTTCTGGACTCATGCAACTAATATTCTTTGTTAGAGAACAGTGGTGAGCTCCCAGGCATCGTCTCTGCCAAGGATATTGCATCATCAGAAAGCACATCGGACTTAGGCAAAACATCAGGGGATAGAGAATCCTGAACAACCATGCCGTTATAATCGGGAGAACCCCGATCTGAATCCACTTCCACCATGTTGCTCATATCTGCATCGATCTCACTTGCCGCCTCCATCTTTACCTCTTTCTTCCCATCTTACGGACAAGGGTTTTGAGAATCGAAGCCCTGATTCCTCCCACCAAAGATGTCATGAATGGATTCACTTCAAACTTCTTAAAATCTTATTTGGCCAAGAAGATGAATCGGCGATCGGAGAATTAGGGTTTTTGGGTGGGTTCCATGTATATAGAGACGAGGGAGAAGAGAGAGCAGAGAGCGGTTTAGGATCTAGAGGGTTACAGAGAGCAACAATGGTGAGATGAACATAGAGAAATACAGAGAGCAACAATGGCGAGAGAACTTTCGAGAAGAGAGAGGAGAGAAAATATAGCGGCTTGGGGTTTGGGATGGGATGTGTGCAGAGAAATGGGGGGGTTTAATTTAATTTGGGTTGGGTTACTAATTAAATAGGCTGGTTAGATTAGTTTAGGGATATAAAGTGGGATGTTTAATTGGGTTAAGTGAGTGACATTGGTGTAAATAAAGAGTAAAGTGAAGGGGGTAAATTAAGGAGAAATTTTCATTTAAGGAAATAGGAAAACAAGTCTAGGATGCCCAAAACGAAATACAGGAAAACAAGATTGGGACGAAGGGAGTAGTATATTTAAATATATATATTTACTAAAAGTAGTAATTGTTTAAATGAAAAGTATTACTTGTTTAAATAGAAAAATATTACTTGTTTAAATAGAAAAGTAGTATTTGTTTAAATGAAAAGTAGTACTTGTTTAAATGAAAAATATTATTTGTTTAAATAGAAAAATATTAATTGTTTAAATAAAAAAGTAGTACTTGTTTAAATAGAAAAGTAGTACTTCGTTAAATGAAAATCATTATTTGTTTAAATTAAAAGTATTACTTGTTTAAATGAAAAGTAGTACTTGTTTAAATTAAAAGTATTACTTGTTTAAATAGAAAGTATTACTTGTTTAAATGAAAAGTAGTAATTGTTTAAATAGAAAATATTACTTGTTTAAATAGAAAGTAGTACTTTTTTAAATAGAAAGTAGTATTTATTTAAAAAATAATAATTTTTTAGGATATATACAATTTTAAAAGAATATAATTATTTATTTATAATTTATAAAGTAAAAAATATATATAATTATTATTTTAAAAATTATTAGATAGTTAAATTAAACAAATGAAATAAAAAAATTAAAAAAAAGCATAAAAAAAATTAAAAATAAATAAATAAATAAAATTTTAATATAATACAATTTAATTTAAATTTATAAATTAATAAAAAATATAATTATTATATTAAAATGTGGTTAAATTATTAAATTAGATAATTGAAATAAAGGATTTAAAAAAAATGTTTTTGGACATAAAGAATTAATTTAAATATGTAAACGCAAGAAAGTAAGTGCCCGAGCGGATTGATCGTTTAGGCGCCCATAAGTCCCGTGTTCGGTCCCCCTCTTGGAGGAAAAAATTTGTCTTATTTAATTGAGAGGCTTTGTGAGTTATAAATTAGATGTTTAATGGTTGGGTTCGAGAAGGTCCGTGGCTCAAGTGGTTCGGTATTCACCCGGGCGCCCCTTGGGCTCGGGTTTGAACCACCGTTAGCCATTTTTATTTCGTAAATTCACGATTTAGCGACGAATTTAGCGACGATTTTAGCGATGGATATAATAAAAAATTGATTAAAAAAATTAAATAAAAAACCGTTGCTAATCAGCAACGGTTATGAACCAAAGTAGCGACGGTCACCAAAAACCATCACTACGATTAGCGACGCTCGATTCAACGACGGATTTTTTTCCGTCGCCAAAATCGTCTAATATCATTAGCGATGAAAAACTATCGTTAAAACCCGTCTTTTTTGTAGTGTGATTGCATGGAGTTTTGTACGGGAGGCCTGAGAAAACGTCCAAGTTAATTTAGATTATACGTTTCTTTAAACAGATATCGAGTATATCTTTCTACATTTAATATGGTACACCGTATTAAAAAAATATTATAAGAAATGCACACCAATATCATATCTAGAGGAGGGTAATTGACTGTTATCTCACATCAATTTAATGAAAAAAGATTTATTCTAATATTTAATTAGCGAATTTTAAAGAATTAATTATCCGTGAATTAAATATAGCTCAGACAAAGGAGAAATGGAAAAAAAACAAAATAAAATCTATTTACAATAACACTTTTGATATTTTGTTCATACAAAAATATATATATATATTTTTCATTAACACATATTTATAATAACATGTTTTTTTAAAATATTTAGAATGTTTTATTTTGTCTCTTTTTGGGAAAATTTGTTTGATTCGATTGAACCCAATTTCAGTCCATTTTTTAAATGTGCTAATAATTCATATGAAATATTAATTCACATATTTATTCTTACTCACATGTTTGATATCATAAAATAGATTCTTTAAACAATGATTATTTAGACAAGTTTTTTATTTTATTTTTGAGCAAAAAATATAAATTCATTTTTGGGAAAATTTGTTTGATTCGATTGAACCCAATTTCAGTCCTTTTTCTTTAAATGTTTTTTTTAATTCATCGGTTTTCTTATTAATTCATTAGATTTTTTACCCCTCTATATTCTTAAAGCTTGTTTGATAGCATATATGTGTTAAAGGTATGATTCTTTAAACAATGATTATTTAGACAAGTTTTATATGTATATATTTTGTTTGGTAATTTTTATAAATTTTTAAAAATTTAAATAGTAATTACTATATTTTACCATATAAAAAGGGAATGGAAGCCCTTTTGTCAAATAAACTTTCAAACACCGCCGAAACCATCTCCTTGAAAATCCTTAGGCAATTAACCAACATATTGAAGTTAAATTAATTCCTGTAAAAAAAAAATTAAATACATGAGAAAACCTCATTTTTTAATTTTCTTTAAAAAAGTTTTTTTTTTCTTTATTTATTTTTTCTTTTTTAGCCAAGAGAATTAATTTTGGACAATTACACCCTTAAAAAATTAAAAAAAATTAAAAAAAAAGTTTTTTAAACTGAAATTTTAAAACAAATTTAATTTTAATGGTACAAATTGAATTAAATTATGGTGCAGGCTGAAATATTTTTTTTTCTCAGGGGTTGATAAAACCCAAACAATTTGAAATGATATTTCTGACCAAGTGATAGTGGTGCAGGGGTTAATTGAAGGTGGTATTTTGAAATAATGTTAAGTTGCGTAAGTGATATATATATGGTTAACTAAAATAATGAAAGCATAGAAAAAAGGGTAAAGTTAGAAAAAATTATATTCTCTTGACTAAAAAGGAATGATTATAAATTTTATGACAAAAAAGAAATTTTATTTTTATGTTAGGCTATTTATAAACTCATTCCTAAATACATATAGATAAATCATTTACTGCTACATGTTCCAAGCTTTTCCATCTCTACCAAACCACGAACTGTCTCACCCTCTGCAACCTCCCCTAAACTACAATAATAACATTAAAAAATAAAATAAAATTTATAAATTTGATTATTAATAAATTTCCTTGAAGACCCCATTGGAAGTGTACCCACAAATCAAAACTATTCCATGAGACAATGTCTCTATGCGGCATTCCATCAAATACTTTTTGAGCACACCCCAATTCATCGCATCTTTTTTTTTTAAAATCTATTTGTTTAGATAAAAAAATTTAATTGTATTTTGTAAATGAATTTAAAAAAAAATAAATTAGAAAGTATTAAAGAATATTGATTTTTTTTCAATAAATTAATAAATATATTAAATTTAAAGATAATTAATTAAGTGGCTGAGTTGTTCACGGCAATAAATTAATAAATAATTTGTCTACAAAATTTTTCAACTTGCCTACGGAATTTTCAATTGAAAATAAACTTGTCCTTAAATAGTAAAAATTGTCTACAATTTACCCACAAAATTATCTATTCAAATGTCCATTGCTAAACTACAAATAATTGCGTACGAAAATGTAAATTGTCTATGGAATGATTTATATAGACAATTGTTTGCCTATAGAATTTATAAATATATAGACAATATGTTCATAAGTAATTTATTTGTTTAATAGAATTCTAAAAATTAGTAGGTAAATTATTGTCAATTCTCACTATTTAAGGGTTGAATTATTTTTATTGAAAAATTTTGTAGGTAATTCTTATTTTGTTGCAATGATTGTAATATATTGAAATACTTATACTTTTAAAGAAATATTTAAAATTAAAATATTCTAATGAAAAAGTTTTGAAGAATATGACATCATTTATTTATCAAGAGAAAATATTTGCTTTATTTATGTATATGTGAGAGAGAAAATGCATGAATGTTCAACCCCACTTCAAAGATCTTTCTCCAAAATTAGGACAAAAGGAGAATGGAATGTAAATGTCCATTACTTCATATCAATGGGCCACCATAATGACATCAGCAAACCATTCATGCATACAATATTCCCAAAACTGTGTGCCACTATGTGTACAACAGTAGAAGTACAACTGCTGAAATTAATTTTGTGGCCTTTAAACATAAAAAAAAAAAATACATAAAAAAAAAAATCACAATAATTCATGGTTGATGGATCCCACATCACATGCATCATCTATGATTATTCATTTATTCTAACCATACGATGACAAATTATGAAATCTTAGGTCTCTATAATGAGTTTTGAGATCATCAACGACGTCCTTCATGGAAGATCACATATGATTTGTCTTTCTAGTAAAAATTAGGAGCAAGGAAAATATAAAAAATTTCAATATAGCATATTTATTAAATTGAAAAATATTGGAGATATTAATTTTTTTTGGTAAATTGAAATTTTTGATATGATATGATACTACATCGAATGTTTTTAATACGACAATGATATATAAGATTGACAAAGTATCAAATAAAATGAGACATAAATAATAAATATCCGTGTCAAATTTATTATTTTTTATTCACCTCAACTTCAAAAGAGTATGTCTCTTGTAAAATTGGATCCAAATCTAACTCTTCAGTTATCACAACTAGTACTTTTTTTAATATAAATTATACATTTTAGTTTATTATCACAATTAATATCATTTTACAATATAGTAACACTCCCTTAGTATTATGAGTAATACACCCAGTATAATAATAAGTCATATCTTACGACTAATACACTTTTGGAATACATATATTTTAAATATATGATCCAGTTTCATGAATCTCCATGATGAAAGGGTGTGAAGCTTGTTGGCAGTATATTTTACGACTTAAAGAATGGCCGCAGACTGGACATGTGCATAAAGAAAGTAAGAAACTAATCCTTATTCTATTTGAGAGTTTTTGTAAAGATTGAGGGTAGGATGGAGAAATGTTGTAGTCTTTTCCTTGAAAGGGTGTCAATCTCACATTTAAAGGTGAGAAAGCCAAAAAAAAAAATGGTACAAGAATCTCACAAGCAGCTTAAACTCATTGGAATCTAAAACTATCTAAATAAGATGTTTCAAACACCTAATCGTTCAAAAGGACTAATTGCAAGTGTTTTTTTAAACTTATTTACTTGTTTAGTGAAAAAAAAGTAATGATGGTCCCCTACCCCTAAATACCACCTTCCCCAAATCCTCTAAAAGGGGGGAAAACAAATGAAAGAAGTAAAGTGAAAGTTCCTTTCTCATGATGTTCCTTTGTTTCCAAAAAAAAAAAAAAAAAAAAAAAAAGAAAAGAAAAGTGTTTGGTTCTCTTTGTCTCCAACTGAGTGTAAAGTTACAAAAGCCTCTTTCATGGCTGAAATGTTTGGCTTGGCTTGGAGTATAAAGTTCACTTTCACTTTAAACCTTAAATTGTTTTGCTTTTCTATATCATTACCTAACTTCCTAAGTTTGGGGACATGCATGAAAATGATGAAATCATTAAAGATTAATATGGTATTGGTGGTATTAAATTAGGTTAGTTAAGTACATTTTATTCAGAAAAAAAGTACCTAGACATTTGTACTGAATGAAGGTTGCCGCCTTAAAGAGTACTGCACTCTATATTTCAAGGGGCTTGAATAAATCTAAGACAAAGTCTAGTATGAAAATTTGCATACATGAATTTTTTTTTAATTTACAATTAAATTCTGTAATTGGTGAAGGTAAGCTAAAATTGAGTGGTTCATGGTTCCCTCAGCCCAAGTGATTCATAATTCACCCGACCCGAATAGATCATAATTTAGGGTTTATTATTTAGTGTTTAGGGTGTAGATGATTGATTTAGTACAATTTTATAGATTTTCATACATGAAAATTTTCACACTAGACCTACTCATAAATCATTATTGAATATTATTATTCATATTTGTATGCACTGTATTGGGCTTTAACTTCATGTCTCAGCTTCTCGGTGATCAGTTTCGACCAGAATGTACATTTAGGGTTTTGATCCAATTTCGCTTATATACTCATCTGATTTATTGTATTTATTATCATCGAAAATATTAGTAAATCTATTCTCTCAATTTTTCTATAATTGCAGTTTAAATTTTAATAGTTTGATCGTCAATCAAGTCAATTTTAAATAAGTTTTAACCAATAATAATGTAATTTTTTTTTTTTTGAAGCAACAAGAAAATTACACGCATCTGGTGCAAATATCGAGAAGGCCATCCACAAGAACCGGAAGCTCGACCCAACAATACGGGCTCTCGTGAAGACGAGAAACCCGTGCTAAACTATGTGCCACCGAATTGGCATTCCGATGAACCCAAAGGATCTTAAAACCGAGATGAGTCATGAGCATGTCCTTTATCTCCGTTATGAAGTCTCGGAAGACTGTATCATCCCTTTCGGCAGACCTGGAAGCGTCTCTAACATAAATTGCATCCGTTTCCACAGTTGCATCGTCAATGGCCATATCCGTCGCCCATCGCAGGGCCTCTAAAACTCCCCACGCCTCTCCCTCCAAAACCCCTATTTGATGGAGAGTTTTACATGCGATGCAGCATCCCCTCGCGTCCCTCAACACCATATCCACTCCTGTTTGTTGAGTTTCGGCAAAGAAAGCCGCATCCACAGTTTACAACACTCTACATCATCCCCGAGTTTCCTTTCCCCCCTCCCTGGCTTCTTGAACCGAGTTTCCTTCCACTTTGGCCGGTGACGAACGTGCCCCCTCCCATAATACTTCATTTCTATGCCGCCATATAGCCCACACAATCGCCATGAGCCTCTCGCCTTCCTCCTCTGCTAGCTCCTCCATCGAGCGGAAAAATAGGTCATGGTGATTCGTCTCATCGAAACACCAGCTATCTATTTTCTCCCAGAGGTTTTATCATCATTATTACAAAAAATAAAATTTCTCTTCATAACCTATGGACTATGGTAGCTGAGATTTGGATCTTGTGCAATACACCCATATCCATGGGTTGTAAGTACAAGAAAAGCTGCAAAATCACAAAGTCACTAAAATAAAAATAGAGCATAATTATCAGATAAAAATATTTCACAACATAGATTCTGATGCTTAATTTCCAAAAATGCCAACAATGTTCTATAACCCTGTCCAGTCCATAAATTTCTTGATCTCATCATACAAAACCAAAACAGCTGCTGCACCTGTACTCCTAAAGATATTCGACATCGCCCCACGATAAAACGAAGCGATACCCTCGACTCTATATATCTTCCTCCAACAATCGATCGTGCTTATATACATCGGTTTATCAAGGCCCGACTGCATCATCATTCGTCTCCGAACTGTATCGAGCGGATACGACCACAGCCCAGCTGCTGTCGTTACGGCTTGAGCAGCGACCCATCGTTTCCACAGCGGGACATCCGACTCGGATTCTTTGGCCATCATCTCTTTTATAGTATCGAAACCACCGAAATAAAGACCTCGGTGGACAACCATGCCGTGGAGAGAGGCGGGTAGGCCCCTGTAGACCCCGTGGATTCCTTCTTTCTTATGTATGGTGGTTAGGAAGTGGCTAATGCCTCGGAATTGGCGAGTTTCGGTTCTTCCGAGATCGGCAGCGAGGCGTGTATGCGCTATGTCGAGTGGATAGATGATGATCAGCGTGGTGCAACCGGCGAGAGATCCAGCGATGAAATTGGCAGATGCTCCAGAAAGGAGATCGCCTTCTCGTGAATTTCCACGCAGAATGTTCCTATACAGATCCTGTTAAAAAGATATACATGGTATTAGCTTTTTTTTACTAAAAGGTATTAATTGGTCAGTATTAACTGTTTTCATTAAACAGTATTATTTGTTTTCATTGAAAGGTATTAGTTGTGCACCAGTTGCGACATGCGTGGTGCAACTGGTGCACCCAAGTGTTACTCTTTAAATTATGGAACAGAGAGCACGTTATTTCGAAGATCAGGCTAAAGATATCCATTTCGTTTCAGCAATAGTTATTTTACTTTGTTGCTGCTGGACAAATGAGACAAAGATACCATATGGATTTTACTTGACAGATGTTCCATGGTCCATAATGTGTAAAGCACGAAGATACCACCAAGGAAGAAATCCATCTCAGTAACGTTATATAAAATCCATTTATAGAAGTAAATTAACAGTCTCCTTCTTCAAAAAGTAGTAAATGGTTGATGTAAAGTTGCTTTTCACATATAAAAGGACTACTTTTTCATCTTATTACCCCACAGCTTTCACACATCTTAACTATTAGTACTGAATCTACATTAAATAAGAGGAAAATATTAAAGACTGAGCATCTGCAAGAAGAGCAGAGCATTTACAAAGTGACGTAAACCTCAGCTAGTATTCTGCAAGCATTGGAGAAGCTTTTAATGTTGTGTTCATTCATGAATCTAGAGGAGATTTTGAAATGGTTGCATTCTCACTTTCTGGTGTGGTATTATTTTCTAAATTCTGACAGGGCATAGAGTAACATTGAGGTATCAAAGTTGTTTACAAAACAATGCATCCTGCACGAATAACTAACTTTCACTAATTATAAATTACTACAATTTTCTTTATCTTGCTACTCAATGAATCTGAATATAGCTTGACGGGCAGTATATCCACCAATCAATGGAGCACTCTCAAATGTGGGGCAATAACCTAATACCATTAGCAGAAAAACACTGTATACTTAGACATTATGATCATTCATGAAGTTGCAGTAAATTTTTTGCGGATATAGCATTATATAAAGTGATATCCTTTGGCCCTAATACAATAAACTAATAGCAGAGGTCAGGCCTCATTATTAGAAAGGAAAGAAAGCGAATCATACGGGAGTTAATTTAAGTTGTTCGTTGGTTGGAGATAGTTGGCTATGAAAGATTTGGGACTAAACAAGAAAACCGTTCTAAATGTGAGGTGCATAAACTTAGAACCATATGTAACATTTAAAAAAGAAGGAAGAGTTTCCGAAACAATTGGGACGGGATAGTCACATAGATAAAGCTATACAGAGATGCATGATGTGTTTCAAAGAATGTTGGTAGTAATGGTATTGGTAAGAAAGACTGATACAACCAATCCCACATTTAACCTATGGAAAGCGATAAGATCCAAATTCACGTGGCGGCGGCATAAGGTAATAGAAAAGCTTAGGGGCACCCTGATAACCTTAATGCTCATACAAAATAAATCACCTTGAACTTTACCTTTCCACAACCACTTGCTGAATTAGGACAGAAAAATGTGCCCAAATGTGGCACAAACAGACAATACTGCCTGAACTATTTGAAACAGCTTCATTATTATTTATTAATCTCTTTCTCTATCTCATTCTCTCTCTATCTTAATTTTACATAGAGCAATTGCTGCAAAACCAAGAGTATTTGAACTATACTTTCAACAGGAGTTGCTCCCCATATAATTTCCATCTGAGATTTCAGGCAAAAGCCATATTAGTGCAACACCTAATCAGCCATTACCTTTCTCAGTTATTTGTTTCCCAGAAAACCCCACAAGTTACTAAACACACTTTATGAAAATTCATGGAGTGTGGCGATTATAAAATAACATCAATCATATTGTTTGCAATTAATGGCTACATATTTGGTGTATTCCATGTATCGTCAGGTATCAAGAAGTAAAGGTAAAGCCAGGCACCAGAGCTTTTACTTCTGTTCATCCTCATATAACAAGAAACATCCCATTAATTTCTAAATTAACACGACCCTGACTATTCATCCCCATATTGAAACTTTGGAACCCACTCATGACGTAATCATGGAATTAATCTTCTTAACACTGTATTCTTTCCCATACTGAAACTTGTGCACCCTCTCTACACATTTTTATTGCAACAATCCTCTTAAAACAGCAACACAATTAAAACAGAAAAGCCCATTCATGGATGGGGTTTGATACACTTACACACAACGCTCAGATGGAAAACAAACTAAAGAATTTATTTTATCAGCGAAGTAAAACAAGACATTTGACCGAGCTATAAAAGCATAGCTAAAACCAGTTGCTTTTCCAGCCCCTTGAGAAGTACATTATCCACATGTTTCCTAGGAAATATTCTTCGTATAAACATTCTCAAATTGAAACCAGCAATAACCAAGTACCTTACATGATGATCTGATTTCAAACTATTTCATTTAACTTTTTATTTTGTCCAAAACCCAAACAATCACCTCAAATGATTACACTATGAGTTTTATCATCACTGTTACTTAGCCTAATCATATTCGATCACCTTTCTCAGCACTCATACAATCACAAACAACCAACCATAATCATCTTATAACTTATACATTGTAACAGGAATTATTTCAGTACACATATCTGGCCTCACTAATTCACTAGAGTCTAGAGTAACTACAAACATAAGTAAACATATCACACTCCAAGCCCAAATACCAATCCACCAATCATAGTTTCCAATAAACCAAATCGACTCGATCTCAACCCAAGATAACACTTAGTAGCCCAAACAATCACTGTTTTACCTGACTAATCTAGTTAAAATTTACACACTATCAATCACTATTTTCCCAGCAATTGCCAATCAAAACCAACAACAAACACACATCATACAATCTTCAAGATTACACTTCATAAAAACATAACACCATTCTACACCAACCATATAAAATTCTTGAAACCAATCAAAAGACACAAAAATAAAAAACATGAATGTTTTCAAATTTCAATATTACCTTGAGGGAAAAATTTAGGGCAACAGAGGGGTAATATCTGATGACACTGCTGCCATTGCCTCTCCACAGAGACAATATCCCTTCCTCCCTAACCGTACGGACAATGCAATCCACCATGCCCTTAAACCTCCGGTGGGGCCCGCCATCCAAGATTGCTACGTTACTCTCTTGAGTTTGTAACAGCAACTTCGCCCTCTCTATCGGGGCTACAATCGTGTGCACCACACCCCCCATCACCGCCCCCGTCGTCAGATCTCTCTGGAAATTGGTCAACCAATTGGATGGCCCTGATTGCTTTCTTGCCCCGCCGCTCTTTTCTTCTCCTGAATCGCCTTCCTCAATCGTCCCCACCATTTTTTTTCTTTTGGAATACACAAAAGTATTCAAAATTTCCCCCCTTTATTCATCTGGTGTGGGAACAAATTCCGTTTCTTGAAAAGGGCGTTTGGTAAAGGGAAATATGTTTTTTTTTTTTTTTTTTTTAATTTGGATTTTTCGTGTTGAATTCTTGATTGGGAAAATTAAACTAACTTGCAAAAGGGTTTTCTTGATTCTGTTTCCAACATTGGATATCTTCAAATCAATGCACAAAGTGCTTGATTGGTTGATTGGTTGGTTGGTGTATCTGTTTTCATCTGGTTCTATATACAGCGCCCGTTTGGGTTTTCTTGTTTTCGTTCTGTATATACCATCTTTATCAAAAGCTTGGAGAGTTGCTAAGGAAAGAAAAAAAAAATCACAATTCATCCTATAATTTTGGTCATGTTCATAAATAGTGTAAATTTTAATTTTATCAATTTTAATTATTTTTGTTAAAAAAATTGAAAATTTAATAGAAAAATTGATCTAATTTTTTATTTTGGTCATGTGGATACTCGCCACCACTTTCATTTGAATTGTCCCTCACCAATAAAGTAAAAAACTCTCAATCAATTTCATTTTCTAATTACATTTCCCCCGTGAATCGCGACTTTAATTAAAATCACGAATTTCATCAATTCTCGTGACCAATTGCGAGTGGTATACGTTGAGACGATGGTCAAGAGTCGAGACTTATACTATTCTCTCCTCTCATTGACCCGTCATTTTGATACTTTTTTTGTGTAATTTTGTAAGTTACAACATATTCCCAACCATCTTTCGGTCAAAATTCAAAATTTTATGGCGAAAATGACTAAATTTGATAATAAAAGGACCAAAATTGATAACATAAAAACTTGCAAAATCATTTGTGAACACAGACAAAATTACAGGATCCTTTTTATATTTACCCAGGAGAGAAAAAAATTACAAATGATCATGTATATCTTTGTAATAACCTTACATACATATAGTAATATAAATTGAGAGGTTGTTTCGTTTCTTATAACGAATGACTAGGAATAGCAATGATAATAGTAAGAAATAATAAAAGGTATATTCGTACGGGAACGAGTCAAATTATCCAACAGGGGTCTAAAGCTTGACTTGATCTTTTAAATAAACAAGTCATACCTAGGTTTAAAAGTCAATTTATTTATACATGTCAGACTTAAACCTTTATAACAGTCTTTTAAGCTCAACATATTGACTCGTTTTAACTTTCTTTTTCAAAATATTATTGTTTAATAATTTTAAAAAAGAACAACCCACAAAATCAAATATTTTTTAAATAATAATACTTCAAATGCTAAAAGAATACTCTCTTTGTCCTGATTTTGATTGATCACTTTTCGTAAATAGTCGTGTTTATTTAGTTTGGTCATTTCCTATAAATGAAATAAATCAACTTTCAATACTATTTAATATTATTATTTCCCTCTACCAAACCCACTTTACACTCACAATACCCTCCACAAAACCACTTTATGTACTTTACACAATTTAATATTATTATTTCCCACATTTTCTTAATCTCCGTGTCTACAGTACATGACCAATTAAAATCAGGACGGAGGGAGTACTTCATATGCTCAACAACTACTTGAAAAAAAGTATTCATGTGAACCCGAATTCACAGAAACTGATCCAAATTGATAGATGTACCGAGGATTATAATGGAGATGAGCCTACAAATTAGTAATTTTATTTCTTTAATTTTTTTTAAAGGTCACACGATGACTTCAACTCATGATCTCACCACATAAATAGTAATGCTCAACCCCTTGAGTTACAAGACATCTATGGGGGTTGCTATATTTTTTGATTTAAGAAAATTGAGAATTCTACCTCATTTTTTTTGTTCCTTCATGCATTTTTTTTAATCGAATAAACGATAACTCGAACTTATGACCTCGCGGCATAGGTAGTGATGTTCTTGTTCCTTCACGCTTGTGCTGCGTCAGATTACATCTTATTTGCTTTGGTTGCTTGTGTTTCACATATAATATAAAAATTGCAAAAAGTAAAAAATAAAGAATATGATACTTCACAACCACCATTGAAAAGGTTGAAATAAAATCGGCTATTTAGATCAAAAGGAAACTGCTCTTAAAAGTGGGAGACTTTAGCCATATATATATTTTCTTTTCATATCCAAGAATAAATTCCAGATGATGTCAACGATTCTGCTAACATTTTAAAAGTTGGAACATATATCAATCAGAGAGATTCCTTGATTAGGATCTACATCAAGAAACGACCCGAAGATCGGTTCTTTGACCGGTGTTTGCAATGAAGACCTAAAATAGTTAAATATACATAGCAAACATGTGATAATTAATTCATAAATTAAACTTCATATGTGGATCAAGAAATGGAAACTTGTGTTTGTATCTACCTGCTTTGATCACTGCACATGAGCACAACATACTTCTCACCATATTTGAATATTCGAAAGAAAATCGCCGTTTGTTCAGTCAAGTTATCCGAAGCCAAGACTAGCAAACCAAACGGCCCAAATACGCCTTCCACTGATGCGTTCTGTTGGGTGCACACACGGCGTGGATTGCTCATTTGTTCATCATCGATCAACTCAACTCCCTCAAGATTCGGAAAACGAAACAACACTTCTACATCAGCCTATTATTACATAGATGAATCAGATTCACTAAGACACACTATATATACATATGATCAAAACTACGAATTACTACTTATAATCATATACCTGAGAACCTGTGAACTGTGATTCCTTCAATCTTGTATGAACTCCCACCCTTGATCCCTTTATCCTCTAACATAACGTTCGTATCGCGTAGTTTTTCAACTTCTTCAATAGGCCATTGTATCAACTGTTTTCCAGTTCCATCTAGCACAACAATTCTTGGAAGTGACTGTTAAGTAATACTGGTCAGTGAAAACAACTAATACTTTCCACTAAAACAACTAATACCATTTAAGTTCGTTCATAGATTACCTGAAGACCAGACCACCCCCTTTCAACACCATTAGTTATACTATCAGCCTCAAGAATCCAAGCCCACAACACTCTTCTCTGTTTACGTTCATCATAGAACGATTTGGACGCGTAAAATATGCCATAATCTAACCTCAACTGCACGGTATCGTCCATAAAATCAAACTCATCAACAATGAACTCATCTGTCGTCGAATCATAACTCCCTATCACATAGTCATCGTGCTCATCGAAGCTCACTTTCAAGACATGTTTAACACCCACACCATTGACAGATGTATCAAGCCCTTCATCACCATTAGTGCTAACAGGAAAAAAATCAGGACACTCCCACATTCCCGTTTTGTTCGAAGAATGCAGGGGCTTATCAGCTCTTTTCCAGCTGATAAAATCGCTACTTCTGTACAAAAGTGATGTTCCATGGCCATTAATTTCACTTCCTATGGTCATACACCATGTTTTGTCCGGTTTTTGCCAAGCGGTTGTAGGGTCCCTAAACAAGTTCACTCCTATGTCGCCACCTGGAATCAGCAGAGGATTGAGTGAAGATTTGACCCAACTAATTATACCACCAAACTAATACCTTTTAAAGAAAAAACTAATAGCTTTCAAGAAAACAACTAATACCTTTCAATGAAACAACTAATGCCTTTTAATTAAACAACTAATACTTAAAAAAACAAACAAAATCCAAACCAGTTGCAACTCACCTGGAACCAGCAGAGGATTGAGTGAAGATTTGACCTAACTAATACCTTTAATGAAACAACTAATACGATCAAACTAATACCTTTTAATGAAGCAACTAATACCTTTCAATGAAACAACTAATACCTTTTAAAGAACCTTTTAAAGAAACAACTAATACGATCAAACTAATACCTTTTAATGAAGCAACTAATACTTTTAAAAAAATACACAAAATCCAAACCAAATGCAGCTCACCTGGAATCAACAGAGGATTGTGTGGAGATTTGACCCATTCTCTTAAAAGAGGATCCCATGGATCTTTCGGCATTGCAAGATTTTGAAGCTGGTCATCAGCTTTGTTTGCGCCGGTGTAAAGAATTACGGGTATGTTCTCTTCTGGAAGAATTGTAGCGGAACCGGACCAAAACCATTGATATCGTACGATTCAGTTGGATCGAGGGCGGTGTCGAGATGGATCCAGTCGATGAGGTTGTAAGAAACTGCATGTCCCCATGCGAGGTTTCCCATTGATAGAAGAAGTGGTACACTCCATTGTAGTACATAGGTGCTGTTTGGTTAACATTTTTTTACAATTAGATTATTGCAAATAAATTCATTGAAAAAAACAGTCAATGAAGCATAGTTTTTCTCAAAAAATCTTGTTTTGGTTCATAAAGAACTAAAAGAAAAGAAAACAAGATTTGGATGCAAGTAACCAGAAATACTGCAAATTATTTAGATTGTCCGTTCACTGTTTGACTCGTGTTTTAGCGAGCAATGTGTTTATTAGTATATGAAATGATAAAAATAGTCTTTCATGAGACGAAACTACAATCTCGACTGTTCAACCCAAAAAATGAAAAAATGAGATTGAAACCCATTTTCAAAAGATAAATTTTGAGCATAAGTTTCACATGTGCACATGATGCACAACTAATATTGTTTAATGAAAACAATTAATATTAAAATCGACCAATATAAGATCTACAAATCATTAAAGTGGTTTAATTAATTTCTCCCAAAAAGTTGGAACCTTTCTAACAAATTGGAGGTAATGAATGTAAAAACATCATCAAATCATTATTCATTATGCATAAGAAACTGAAAGCAGAGAAATCTGAAAAACATTACCATTTGGATCTTCAAGTTCATAGGCAAAGAATCATCATCATTTCCACCAACAGATATATGAGAATAAACATAACAAAACAAAAGGGAATGTCAAGATACTTCGGCCCCCCAAAAATAGAAGGAAAAAAAAAAGAGAGAAATTTGAATGAAAAAAAAGTACCATTCATCCAGTTTTTGGGTGGCTGAAAATGGAATGCAGTTCTATATGGCTGTTCTTTAACAATGTTACCATCTTCTTGGTCAATGCTTGCAACTCCATAACCTGTCATGATAACCTCAATAAACAGTATACTTATCACAGATCTCTCAGTATATTTTTTCCAGAAATTCAGTTCAATGTACACAGATTATACCTAGCTATAATCATATGTATATATATATACACATGTGAGTCTCTTGTTGTATTTTTTAATGATGAGTTGCTTGTCAAACCCAACTTGCAATAATATATTCTTTGTATGATGATTAATGAATAAGCAATGACTAGCTTAGTCTTAAGATAATTATCTTGGAATTGATGAATAAACAATGACTACATTAGTCTTCAAATTAATAGTCTCCAAACTTCTGCCAAAATGATGTTATCCGTTATAAGACTATAAAAAATAAATAAATTAACTATTTTAAGAATAATATGAATTGATAAATGAATAAAGGGATAGTTGCTAATTTTTATTTTTAAATTTTAGGGAAAAATGTTTTTGTGATATTTTTTCATTTTTTAATTTTGAATTTAATCATGTTAATTTTTAGATACGGTATTTAACCCGCTTTAACTGGTCAAAAAATTAAAAAGAAATTCACTAGACAAAATTCCATTTGAGGAAGGCGAGTGTTGTGTAACAAATTATGATGAAATTAACTAGTATTGACTAAATTATGATGAAATTATGATGAAAGACTTGAATACTGAAAATGACACACAAACCAAATAAAGTGAGTTTTAGTGGGTTTGGGTGGAATAAAATAAGGGTGTTGTGAGTGTAGTACTATTATGTTTATTTCCATTTTGAGAATGTTCAAGTAATGTTGAGACGTCCAAATAAGACAATTGTTCAAGTAATATTGGGACGGGGGAGTATATGGCCCCCGCCTCACATGGAATTTTTCTCACACAAAATATTATACGATTATATTTGTTCGAGTCTGGACTTAAAAGCTGGCATAATACCATTTCGTTGCACTCATGACGCATGCATGATACATATGTTAAGTTGAGCTAGATTTAGGTGGTGTTTTGAGCCTCAACTTGCACTATATGTTGATGAAAATTAAATAAATGGATTATTCTTAATCCCTCTATAAGTTCGAACTTTCTTTCATGGTATCAGAGTCTCTGATCAGCACAGATCTTGGATTCGATTTCCGTGGAAGGCATTTCACCCATTTAAAATTGTTCACTCGTTGGACCTCTTCTCCAGAGGGCAGAGACAATGATTCGGTCCACGAGTGGGGGGAAGTGTTGAAGAAAATTAAATAAACGAATTAATTCTGCACCTCTCTATAAGTTCGGACTTTTAGATGAGACAAAATTTTTTCATGGTATAACAACCTACTCGTCCTTTTGCTCTCGCATGTGTCCATTTGATGTCCAAACAAACACCTAGGTCTACCATCAATGTCTTGAATAGTGATGGTACATGTGCATAATAATGATATTTAAAAAAAAAAAGTAAGCCACTAAACACATCCCATAATCCTCCATTCCCACCCCATAATTTTTAAGATTAAAATAGACATACACAGAATAACTATAATGCCCTTATATAAATATGTATCAAGTTAGATTTTATTTACACCATTAATCTGTAAATCATAAATGCTAAAACATTTATTTCTTGAAATTCACGCCCATAAACCCTTTTATCTTTTTGATCCAATTTCAATAATCATTGTCATGGAACATGAAAGTTCAATCGAGAACATTAATATAAGTGTTTTTATGTTTTTTTTTTTTACTTTTTAATAGATTTTTATGCAAAAGCTTTGGTATTTTTAGGGTATAATCGCACCACTGTTCGGCCAAAATCGCGGCTGAATGTAGGCGAGATTACTCGGCATAAATTGTCGTAAAAAAAAAAAAGACATTGGTAGTGTTCGGTCCTAGATGACGAACGGTAATGAATCTGTACATGACTATCTGGAAGAACATTAATGAGACTGTACATAACCCTACGGCCGACACACACATGAATTTGTGCACAACGACTTTTTTGTCCAAATCGATTTTCAGTCATTGTCCATGAATTCACCTTCAATTTTGTTCCATGAGAATTAAAGTGGAAGACCTTTTTTTCTTCTTCTTTCTCGAGGGAGTTAGAACGCACACTGTTGTTTTGGAAGGGGAATAAGTTATTTTATTTTTTGGGGAGAAGGTATAATGGTAATGGTTTGGGTGAGTTTAGTAATACAAATTAATTTTAAATTTTTAATGGGGTGTGTTTAGTAGATGGGGTGTGAATGGAGGATTATCAGGTGTGTTTAGTGGCTCCTGAAAAAATAAGAGCTCACGTGAATCTAGGTTCACTAGAGATCAACTCTTAAACTAATTAGTCATGCTCTTGCAATCATGGACGATCCTTTTATGAGGCTAACGAACCGAATGTTGGGGAATGAGTTGCACAGCTATTCGGGGTGAATATTTAAATACAAATTTAATTCATTAATTATTACTAGCATGAATTAATCCTATATTAATTCAAATAATAATTGCAACAACAAATCATGCATATAAAAAGCCACGTAAAACCCACGACGCGGAATCTACGGGTTTACGTGAACGCATTTCCGGGATGGCAAAGTGGCTTTGGTGGACGGACTAACCAAAAGGACTTCCCTAAGTATTCCCTTAGCCCTTGCTCGACAATCCGGTGGAAGGATACTCGCATGAACAATTAACAAAAGGAAAAAATAAACTTTGTTGCACCACTTATGTGGATTTGCTAATATTTCAAAGACATGGAATTGTACTTGGGAATGAACTAATCATCCCTATTTATAGGAGGGGGTGAACGAAATTTTTTGTGTTTTTTCAATGTGGGAAAAGACTTTTCTTGGTCACCAAGAAATCTTGAATATATCCCATATATTCTTTTTCCCATAATTAAAATATTCCACAAAAAATCCACCTCCTCTATTTTATGGAATTTTCGAAAAATAAGTGATGCAAGAATCCAAGATTTGGATCTTCTTGAATTTATGAGATATTCTTGTATTTCAAGAAATACATATCTTCCATAATATCTTTTCAAGAAAATCAAGAAAATCTTTCTTGTCCACTATATTTCCAAAATTTCGAAATTTCTTAATGAATAACCAAGTGGGAGATTTCTTGAATTTAATGAGATAATCTTGTATTCCAAGAATACATATCTTCATTCCATAACAAAATTCAAAGAAAATCTTTCTCCCTCTTTTATCCATAATTTCGAAAATAATTAGAGAAATATTAAGCAACAATATTTATTTTATTTTAATCACCTTTTCAGTTATTGGACTATATGTTGGGCTACTCAGGGGGCCTTTAGGAGAATTAAGATTGGACCTTCTAATTGATCTTGAATATCTAATATTGAGCCACAATATAATTCAAGCCCATAAATATTAATTAATCCCACTACATAATTAATATTGCACTATCCATCTTAACCCATATTACAGTCAATATGGCTCCCGGTCATTATTTCCGTGTTTAAGATTATCTAGCCCATTAATTAATTCAAGCCCTTTGAAATAGCTTTCCATTAATTAATATCTTTTGTCCTTGGTCAAGGAACGGTTCAACATTATTATCCATACCGGAAACTAATTCCACTTGCAAGATTTGATATGATAAAACTTATGAACCTCCTAAGGGGCAAATCAAACAAGCGTTTTTGCACACGATTCTTTCAGATAAATCTTAGCAATCACATGTGACCAATAATATTGCCCAAGATAAAAAAGTATTGAATCTCTCTACGATTCGCTACCCATGATAAGTCAAAGCAATAGTTACCGATCCCACGGATCCTATTTAAGGGGACGAAGGTTAAGAAACAACGAACCACCGAGGTCTAATTCTTTCTTGTTCGATTTCAAGAATTTATCCTCCTCAGAGGGTCCTATTCGGCGCATCACCATGCACTAGTGTAATCTCTTGGTCAAGACAAACCAACTCGAGCCTTACACCTCAACCTTTCGCGATGGTTGTTCATTTCCATCGAGGTCGTGAATGGCGCTTTTTTTAGTTACAAGGGATTAATTTAATCTTCGTGATCGGGTATCACTAAATTAACTCATGATGTAACACGATTTAATTATTGAACAGTTATGCAAAGAAATATATATAACATTCAATCATATTTAAAGCATCAGTGATAAACAATTTATTTCAGTAAATAAGTCTGGAAATTCAGTTTCGATTATACAAAGTAAAAAGCATACTTTTCAGTATAATCCCCAACACCGAATGTCCCATCCCTTGAGATTTGACTGCTGACATTAATTAGAGAAAGTAAATATATTTTAATCCATTAACTACATTGTGACGTGAAGTGAAAATTGTCATCTAATTTAAATGAGACACACTTGCATGAGACCGTCTCATGGTGAAACGGAGTATAAGTTGGACATTGATGTTTTAACATTTTGGGAGGAGTGAGTGCAATTTATGCTAAGTTGTACCCCGTCTCATGCATAAGACCGTCCAAGACCGATCCTATGAATTATAGAGCCTGAGTCGACTCTAAAATTGGGCCCATTTAATATATAACATAATGTGTATTGCATATTTTTATTAATATTTTCACATGTAATGAATGTGCATAGGTTTTTAAGTAGATAGAGTATGAATAATATTTGCACATTTCATGCACGATCTGTTGCACGCGCACATATCGTGCAAATTTTGTGCAAAGTACTTATGGGCACATTTCGTACAGATTTTGTGCATGGTTTGTACATGCACGGTTCGCACGTGCACACTTCATGTTTATATTAATAAATTTGTAACCATATAAATTAGCCAGAGGAGCCGGTTCCCTGTGTGGCGATTGTGTACCTCTCGTACCGCCGCCACCACCCTCCGCCGCCTCCGCTGATGATGGTGAATGCTAATAGGGGCGGTAGTAACCCTAAAAATTCACCGTTCGCCGATCTCATCGTTGTACGTGCCGCACATGCTGACGGCGATCAGTCAGGGTGGCGGCGGTTCGATCTCCGCGACGACCGAATCATTGCCTCTGCCCTTTGGGGAAGAGGCCCAACGAGTGAACAATTTTAAATGGGTGGATTGTTTTCCACGGGAATCGAACCCAGGATCTGGGCTGAGCCAAAGGCTCTGATACCGTGAAAGAATTCCATCTCATCTGAAAGCTCGAACTTATAGAGAGGTGCGAAATAAATTCGTTTATTTAATTCATTTGAATAAGTGCTTCTAACTATTCTAATTGTGTTCTAAAATAAACACTTAGTTTGGAATTGTCTCTTTCAATTACAAGTAAAATTATAAATTTGCTTGTTACTCCAATTCTAAAATGAGATTATAGTTTTTTTTTTAAAACTAAAATGAGATTAGAGTTAGATAATGTAAAAGTTGTTCTACCCATAAAAAAAAAAAAAGACAAATTGCAAAAACACGATTTATCTTTGTCACTAATTGCACTTCGATGATCGAACTTTTGACTTTTGTAGAGTAGGTACCGAACTTTCACATTGTTACAAAAAAGGGTCTCGAACAAATTCGATTAATGCAAAAATACACCCTGCAAATTTGACGAAAATAACCTCTGTTTTGACGGAAATAAGAAACCGAATTATATGCGGGAGCTAATTTAAGTTGCTTTCACTTGGAGATAGCTGATAATGACAAAATTAATTGAGACTAAACGAGAAAAAACTTTCAAAATGTGAGGTGCATAAACTTAAAACCACATTTACATATGAAACATTTAACATACGAAGAGTTTCTGAAGCAATAAGACGAGATATGGGTTATTGTTGAGAAGGGAAAATTGTTTTTTTTATTTTGGTTATGTTGATTTTTAAATTTTGATTTTCGTCCTATAATTTATTTGAATTAAAAAAAAATTGGTAAACATGACGAGAATCAAAATTTAAAAGTAAAAAAAACCAAAAAATTGAAAGTGTGTAAATTACAGGACGAAAATCAAAATGTAAAAATCAATAGGGCCAAAAAAAAAAAAAAATGGTAAAGTTATAGGACCAAGAATATATTTTTCCCTTGTTGAGAAATATAGGCTACAGTGTGACTTTGATATAAGAAGACCAAGACTGAAGGGCATGTTTGCACTAAGATTTTCCATCCAACAGACTTATGATAAATTAAATTGCAAAGGAATAAGACAAAAAATTATATATATTTGGTTCATGCTATGAACCTTGTTTTTAATTTATAGGCATTTGAATTTATAAAGATATGATAAGGGTCAAATTTAGTAGACTAAAAAAATGTGTTGAAATAAGTGAAATAAATCAAATAATTATTCAAATTCATAGCATATACTTGTTTTATGAGAGACCAATTCAAAGGATAAAAGAATGTGATATTCACAACCTCCATTAAAAAAGGTAGGAAAAAAAATGGTGACTTTAGCCATATGTTTCTTTCATATCCAAGAATTAATAAATTCCAGATGAGGTAAAAGATTCTGCTAACATAGTAACATTTCAATAATTGGAACATATATAACTCATAAAATGGTAAATGAAATTTCCCGGTAAATTATATATTGTAGCTACGCATTAGTATCAAATATAAGTGCTTAGTCCAATATTATAGAGACTTAACATTATTTTCTTAAGTTTGGTGGTTTTAAAAATTAATCCAACTCCTTTTACTCCCCAAGTTTGGAGTATTATTCTTGAATCCCCAAGTCTGGATAGATTTCACAAAGTGGTACGTCACGTGGATCAGAGGATATTGTCGAACATCCCTGAAAATCTGAAAAATGTTTATAATTAGATTAATATAAATCGTATTGTGAGCAAACAACATCAATTTTTAGTAAAAGAAATATACAAAATTCATATAAATTAATTAAAATACAAGTAAGATTATTCTGAATTAGGTCTATACACGAACTCTATCCTTTTAGTGTTTCATAATTTAATGTATTCCATAACCAAAATTATCTTTTAATCAGCAGAAGCAATAAGCATGCATTCCCACAGGTCCAAAATCACTATAATTTACCCCCAACCCACATATATGAAAGAAGAGGTAATTTAAGAAATCTACAGTAAGCACTTTATCACCTAATTGTGCTACTGTAGCGCACTACACATAAGAACCATGACACGCCAATAAATACATACCATCGGATCTGACTTTGCGAATCATACGTAATAAATAAAAGTTCGCAAATAATAATTTAAAACAAATCCCTAATTTCAGATCAAAATTTATAAAAATTCTTCCCAAAATTTCAAAAAAATCATGTATATAGTGGCTCTGATACCATTTGTTCGAAATTTCTTTATTAGATCCAAATAGCATCTACGATGATTAAACAAAACATGAAGAATATTAATCATAAAAGCGGAAGTGTACCTAAATCCATAAATTGATTTGTGTCTTACGCTAGTTTGGTTTCCCAAACTATCAATTTCACCCTTCTTCACTTTTCTGTAGAGAAAATACAAATTGCGAAATGAACCTACTGATGTTTTGGGACCATAACCCTAACTTATAGAATAAGTTTTCTATATTTTTTATTTAATCCCTTAACAAATAGAAAATCACTTAATGATTTCTACACCTATAAATCCCATAATTATTTTAATACTCATATTAGTTCATAACTTAAACTTTAGTGAATCACTTTAATTGGGTCACTTTAAGACAATCATACACATTTAATTTGACACGTGGAAGCCCAATATGTTGGATTTTTGAACAGTCTATACATGAACTCTATCATTGTTATATGTAAAAATTATCATTGTTATGTATAAAAAAATTTATTGTTTAAAAATATAAAGTATTTTTTAAATAGTGAGAAGTTTTATGCATAACAGTAATAGTTTTATACATAATAATGATAGTTTTTATACATAACAGTAATATTAAAAAAATTGTGTATAAATTTCGTAAAATTTGAAAGTGCATAAAATAGGGTGTCGAAATTGTTAACAGTGTGAAAAGCTCGAGATACCATTTTTATGTGTTGGGTTTACAGGTAGGGAAAAAATATTTTCCAAGTAAGGAAATTAAATTAGAAATTTGAATCTCTTGTGAAAATCTTAAGAGGTTTTAATTGGAACATATTATAACTATACATTCCGATGATCAAAGAAAAAGCAGTAAAAGTAATGTCAATGGATATTGTAATTTAAGGAAGAATCATCAAATTAGATGCCATAGATGGATGGTTAATGTTAGGGTTAGAGTTAGTTTGTAGTAATAGACAAACAAGTTTCTTGTTAGTTAAACTGCAGGTAGTGTTAATGATTCTCAACTGATTGAAGGCTTTCTTCTTGTATGAACTAATACACATTTGAGCTTGGACAGCTGTGAAAAATGACCTTGGAGAGCGGTTATAACCGCTCTAAAAATATTTGGTCCAAGCTTGGATAATGATAAAAAACCGTTGTCCAAGAAATCGCACTTGGACAGCGGTTTACAACCGCTTTGCAAGATTTTGCTTGGACAGCGGTTGATAACCGTCGGTTATCAACCGCTGTCTAAGTTAATATATATTTTTTTTAATTTCGTTTATATGTTACATAGACAGCGGTTATTAACCGTTGTTCAATATCTTTTTTTTTTAATTATTAATTTATATTTTAAAAATCCTATAATAAAACAATAAACCAAAACTTATATATACGTCCAATACCATATACCAGTGTTTTCAAAAACCGGTTGAACCGCCCGGTTGAACCGATCGAACCGTGAACCGCTCATGTCGCCGGTCCAATTACTCCTTAAAAACGGTTAATTCGATTTTATTATTTTTATTATTTATTAAATCACTTTTTTTATTTTTTTATTTTTTTTTTCTAAACCTCTCTATATAATGTTATTGTTTTTATCTCAGTATCATTTTTTCTCAAATAAATTCATTCACAAGTCATTAATTTCATTTAATCTCTTTATCGTCGTCACATATTGTGTGGAATTAATCCACAACGTCATCATCTCTGGTCTCCAAACTCTATTGTAGTTATTTTAATATAAGATTTATAAGTTATAAATTAGTATAATTTTAATATTTTATGAATAAATATTTATTTTTTAATGTAACATACAAAATATAAAAGAAATATGCATAAATCAATTTAACGGTTGAATTGTCGGTTCAACCGGTCCAACCGGTTGGACCGGCAACCGATGCCTAGACCGGTTTGATCTCCGGTTCGGTTATGAAAACACTGCCATATACCATAAACCAAAAAATCATATAATAAAACCATAAACCACATATATATATATACCAAAACATCAAATAAATTAATAAACATACACATCATGAAATAAATAAACATACAATCATAAACATACGTCCAATACACCAAAAACATGAAATATATATCATCACAAATATATAATTTAATTACATGCTACCAATATTTCAAACAACATTCACTCAATATCGTATGAATATAAGAATCGATTGTAAAAGGTAAATCCAATCGTTTTTCCATTTCTCCAGTCTTTTCTTAGAGTAAGACTTGAGCTCACGTTCATAGACAAACTGCAAACAACGAATCAATCAATATAGTATGAATTTTATTCAATCAATAATAATTTAAATAAATCGATAAATTGACTTACATTGAGAGGAATGTTCGTTAGAGAAGCGCGAATTATATCTTCTATAAAGCAACACACAAAATGTCCACAATGGTCATTATCTTGTTGCCTCGGAACCTGTTGATTAACAATTATAATCACGTATTACAATTATGATTTCTTTCTATTAATTAGTTTGATAATTTACTAAATTAAATTTACCTTAATGTTAATCCAGTTCACTTTATTTAACTTAGATCTTGAACCTTGACTCAAGGCGACTCGATACATCGTCATCACACTATTATTATTATAATTAAAAAATAAAAAATAGATTAAATATGCATAATTTTAAAAGTAAAACAAATCATTGTATAGAATATTAAAATTAAAATGAACTTACGCCCATATATGAAACGAGATCGTATGATTTGAATAAACTCCATCATGAGTTGGGTCCATAAAATACACACTTAATGTATTCATGTGTATGGCGACCAGTACCCAATGTTTCCTATATTATATTGAGAATATTAAAATTAACTGCAAATTTAGCATATATATGTGCAAATATTATAAACATGAATACAAATTTTAATGAAATGTTTATCACTCACCCCACATTTGTTGGCAAAAAAAATGAGATGATCGCTTCCCAATTAGATTCAAAGATATGATTAACTAACCCATCCATGGTCTGCCACTTATCACCCATTATGCAAGACACTTGGGGGAGACGAAGGAGTACATTCCACTTGCTCGGTTATCTCCGGAGAGATATACTCACCCAAATATCTTTAACCAACATATATACGCTTAATTAATATTTAAAAAGAAAATTAAACTATACAGAAAGTGAATATTGAGAATTAGTAAACGATACCGAGGTAAAGGGCTATGGTGGTTGCACTCAACCACTCGCTATTCAAGACTTCGCTCACATGTTCCTCACCGACGTAATTCTTGGAAAGTATTCTGATGAAAGTGAGCTAGCATGGGGAGCGTGACGATCTCGAAAGCATTAGACGATACCATCCGTGCACCCTATACTGTACATGATCATCGCGGATCTAAGTCTCGGTCATGGGATAACCAAGTCTCGAGCGCAGATGGAGTCCTCGTTCTCCCTCCGATCGCTCACGACACCCCTCGATTTTCTCTTTAGCCTTTTTGTGGTGGTGTCGCCGATTCTACAATTAATTTGCAATATTGTTTAGAACCACAAATAAGATAATGAACTTTAATAACATATATTTTACCCTCATGGTGCTAGAGACAAGTTGCTTTCGGCCATTCGATGAAGTGCGGACCGCCGTTCCGACCGTGAAGGTTTATCGATTGGTTTTGCACCAATGAATCCTCTTGTCCGACACGGGTACATCGAAAGTGTGACCCTCACGAAAACCATGAGTGATGGGTTGACCATGAATCATTCCATGGGAGCAGGTAACGCGTTCTGGGCCACCAACCGTCGGGATCCTCCAAATAAAGGTAGCAAAAGGTCGTTGGTCGTTTCGAATAAGATATTTAGTTAGAAAATTTTAATACACTAGTCTTTAATTAAAACAAATGTGAGACATGCATATCGATACCGAGAGACGTTTTGAAGTGCCTCAATAAAGTCGTCCCCAGGGGTTAAGTGAAAATATAGCATTAGCGACACTATGTTCACAAACTTTGCTCCACTCGACGACATTTTGTGGCTCGTTCTTCTCTCGGACCACAAACGTGTTGGGGATTTTACTGAAAAGTATGCTTTTTACTTTGTATAATAAAATGAATTTCGGACTTATTTCTTCAAATAAATTGTTTATCATCGATGCTTTAAATATGATTGAATGTTATATATATTTCTTCGCATAATCTGTAAGATTAAATTATGATCCCTTGTAACTATCGTCGCCTATTCACGACCTAGATGGAAATGAACAACCATCGCGAAAGGTTGAGGTGTAAGGCTCAGATTGGTTTGTCTTGACCAAGAGATTACAGTAGTGCATGATCTTGTTGAATAGGATTCCACTGAGGAGGATAAATTCTTGAAATGAATAAGGAAGAATTAGACCTCGGTGGTTCGTTGTTTCTTAACCTTCGTCCCTTAAATAGGATCACGTGGGATCGGTAACTATTGCTTTGACTTATCATGGGTAGCTTAATCGAGAGAGATTCAATACTTTTTTATCTTGGGCAATATTATTGGTCACATGTGATTGCTAAGATTTAATACGAAGAATGGGTGCAAAGCACGCTTGTTTGATTTGCCCCCTTGGGAGGTTCATAAGTTTTATCATACCAAATCTTGCAAGTGGAATTAGTTTTCCCAGATGGATAATAATGTTGAACTGTTCCTCGACCAAGGACAAAAAGATATTAATTAACGGAAAGCTATTTCAAAGGGCTTGAATTAATTAATGGGCTAGATAATCTTAAAACACGGGAAATAATGACAAGGAGCCATATTGATCGTAATATGGGTTAAGATGGATAAGGCAATATTAATTATGTAGTGGGATTAATTAATATTTATGGGCTTGAATTATATTGTGGCTCAATATTAGATATTCAAGATCCATTAGAAGGTTCAATCTTAATTCTCCTAAAGGCCCCCGAGTAGCCCAACAAATAGTCCAATAACTAAAAATGTGATTAAAATAAAATAAATATTGTTGCTTTATATTTCCTCTCAAATTTTGAAAATTATGGATAAAAAAGAGGAGAAAGATTTTTTTTTGAATTTTGTTATGGAATGAAGATATGTATTCTTGGAATACAAGATTATCTCATTAAATTCAAGAAATCTCCCACTTGGTTATTCATAGTGAGATTTTCAAACTTTTGGAAAATAGAGGCGAGAAAGATTTTCTTGATTTTCTTGAAAATATATTATGGAAGATATGTATTTCTTGAAATACAAGAAATATCTCATAAATTCAAGAAGATCCAAATCTTGGATTCTTGCACTATATTTTTGAAAAATTATGCCATAATAGAGGAGGTGGGATTTTTGTGGAATATTTTAATTATGGGAAAAAGAATATATGGGATATATTCAAGATTTCTTGGTGACCAAGAAAAGTCTTTTCCCACATTGAAAATTCACTAAAATTTCGTTCACCCTCTCTCCTATAAATAGGGGATGATTAGTTCATTCCCAAGTACAATTCCATGTCTTGGCCGGAAATATTAGCAAATCCACATAATGGTGCAACAAAGTTTTTTTTTTCCTTTTGTTAATTGTTCATGAGTATCCTTCCACCGGATTGTCGAGCAAGGGCTAAGGGAATACTTGGGAAGTCCTTTTGGTTAGTCCGTCCGACCAAAGCCATCGCCATCCCGAGAGGTACGTTCACGTAAACCCGTAGATTCCGCATGCGTAGGTTTCACGTGGCTTTTTATATGCATGATATGTTGTTGCAATTATTATTTGAATTAATATAGGATTAATTCATGCTAGTAATAATTAATGAATTAAATTTGTATTTAAATATTCACCCCGAATAGATCTGGCAACTCATTCCCCAACAACCGTATCGAGCCTTTGTTTTGACTCTCAATTTTTAAATTGTAATTTAATTCATGACATTAAATTTGAAATTGGATAGTAGAACTGTTAGATCTGTTTTGCGGTGTATCCAATTGTCATGGATTTTAATGTTTTATTTTGCATGCATATAAATTGTGGTTTTTTTTAATTCGATTCGCTCGATTTGTTTTGCCTCGTGAGAAAATCCACGAGTAGGCTAGGATTTGTTTGATTTGATCAATGTAATAGATTAGTCTAGATTAGGTTTATTTATTTTTTGTAAATAAATTGTAACCGGATCGGAACTAAGAAATGAAGAATTAAAGGGACTAAATCCGTAATCAGCGAGAGGCGGGCTGGCGCTGGCCGCACACGCATGGGCGCAGGCGTAGGCAAAAATGGCCGCGCGCGTGGGGAGGGGGTCATACAAGACAAAGCGGCGCTTCCGCCCAGCCGAAGTGACGGGCGGTTGTGAGACGCTGGCGCTATATGAGACGCGAAGGCCGCCGAGGTCGCTGGGCGGAGGCGGAGGCGGGCGGATCATGGATCTGGATGCTGTCATTTCGCCGCCTCTCGCCGAGGCGCTAAGGGGCGTCTGCCAAGGATCCGAGGAAATCTATCTAAGGCCAAGGATCGGTCGGATCGCGGGCGTGCATCCATTACCGCGAGTTGGCGTGGCGATTCGAGACGAAAGTATTTTTTTCGAGATGAACGAGTGGGAGAAATTCGAGGCGTGTTTCTTCAAGATCAAGCCAAGAAAAATCAAACCATGACAATTGGGTAATTTGTGCCCAATATGTTTATTTTTTCTTTTTGCTTGATTTTTTTGGCTATCTTATGCTTTATTTAATTTGTTTTAAATGTGTTTGCATGAGGGTTGCCAAATTGAAAAATCTCAACTTCAAAATTACTAAGTATGTTTTAAATAATTAATTGACAATTTTATTAGGATAATAAAATTGAATTAATTTTGACCTCCATGATTTATTTATTTGTGAATTCTTTTGGAGAAATTCCTCCTGGGGACGGTCAAAAGATAGGTTTCACATGAATGAATTCGAACGGATGATTGTGGGTTATTACTAATGGCGGCGATGACCCCCCACGAGGCTCGATCAAAGTTTAAATAGTAATCTCAGATTTAATCATGGTTATTACTTAGGTATAAAATTGATATGCATATACTTCCCCAAGTCCCCGTCAATTTTATATTGGTGGTCGGGAGCCAACTATTAATCTGGATATTAAAGGTTTGTAATCGTTCTTGTTTGTAACTCGCTTTGAATGTGTTTAAATAATGACCCACCCCACGTGGCTTATTTAAACTGTTTTGAGATGTTGGCTGATGCATTGTTCATATTTTTTTTTTAGATTTTAAATATGATGCATGTGATCGAATCTTGTGATATACTTGTGCTTATGCATATAGTTATTTATTTGATTTCAAAGATGTCGTTACCTTTTAATCCTTTGTTATTATACTTAAAGTCAATACAATATGTATGGAAACTATATTGATTGGAAAATTATAATTGTTCTAACTGCACAAAAGCACAAGTGGATTTTGACACACAAAAATCAGATGAGCCAACTGACGAGTCAAAACATGCGGGACTAGTCAGATCACCTTGCGAGAGATGTCGTCGCTGAAATGGTGGAGGGAAAACCCGTAAGGGGTTACGTCCTCAAAATAGATGGCCCATCTGAACAAACTTGAGATTCTGAGTGCAGATTATGATCTGGAGACTCAGATGAATTTGGTACTTCACTCTCTGCCCAAAAAGTTTTTGAGCATTTTGGCCTCGCTAGCTAATTTGTTGCAAGCTTTTGGTCTCGGCAGAAATGATGAAGAGGCACCAAACTCAAGTTTTGACGGCAAGTGGTCCGTCTTCATTTTCTAGGCCAAGGGTAGGCAAGATAAAGAAGAGGACCAAAGACCATAAGCAATAAAACTCAATTGTTGCCAAGGGCAATGGTAAGATGAGGAATGCTTGTTGTGTCAAGGAAAATCCAAAGAGGAAGTGCTTAAGATGCGGTGAGAGAGGACAATGGAGGATTTGCCTGTTCCAACCCCAAAAGGGACGGAAAGAAAGGTAATTCTCACGCACTAGTTGTTGAAACTTGTTTAGCGGCGTATACTTCTCATTCGTGGGTGGTTGATACGAGATCCACTAATCATGTTGGCTTCACGGGTTCTAAATGATCCAGCAACTTAGTGGGAGTGAGATCCTCATCACATCGGGTAACGTTATTTAAAGTAGAAGACATTGCAATGCTACGTAAGTGGCAGATATTGCAATGCTACGATAGTAACGATTATTGCAATACTACGCAAGTAGCAGACATTGCAATGCTACATGAGTGGCAGTTAAAGCAGTGGGAGAAGTGCACCTATCTTTTGAAGATAAAGTTTTTTTTGAGATTATCTTTATGTCCCCAGTTTTAGAAAGAATTCACTTTCAGTTTCTAAAATTCGATTAAAGGACACTAAGTTTCTTCTAATAAGAATGACATCATTTTTGAAATGATGAGTGTAATTACACGGGACATTGATAGAAAATCTCTATACAATTAACTGTGCACACCACTCATGAAATGCATCCTATAACACATAAACTATTTCCGACCAAAGAAAGCGTGAACGAAATACTTCTTTGGCATCTAAGATTAGGTCATATAAATCCAAAGAGGATCCAAAGGTTGGTAATAGATGGTTCACTGGAGCGTCTCCAAGTTGAATCGATTCCAACTTGCGAATCATGTTTGGAGGGTGATATGACCAAGATGGCATTTGGAGCCAAGGGGAATGGGGCTAAAGAAGTGTTAAAGATCGTTCACACAGATGTATGTAGTCCAATGTCAACCGAAGCAAGAGGAGGTTATGAGTAATTTTATTGATGATTACTCAAGGTACATTTTCCTTATGAAGCATGAATATGAGCTCTTTGAGAAATTCTAATAATTTAAGGCTCAAACAGAGAATCATAAGGAAAAACGTATCAAGTCTCTACGATCTGATCGTGGAGGCGATTACCTCAGCAATGAGTTTTTGAACTACTTATCTGATGAAGGGATTGTATCCCAAACCATCGCACCGGAACCCCAACAAAATGGGGATCGCAGATTAAGTAATGTAAATTCTTTTGGAAATGGTTAGATCAATGATGAGTTATACGGATCTTCCCGAGTCGTTCTGGGGTCATGCCTTGGAAAACTGCGACTTACATTCTAAACTTGGTGCTATCCAAATCAGTTCCCAGAACCCCTAAAGAATTGTGGACCGGGCTCAAGTCTAGTATGAGACACATGAGAACTTTGGGGTGTCCTACCACGTGTTGGACAAGGAAACCGTAGAATTGGATCCTCGATCGTAATTAAGGCTATTTTGTAGGATACCCCGAGGGAACAAAAGGGTGAATGTTCTATAGTTCCAAAGATCAAAAGGTGGACATCCGCACCCACTTTAGATTTTGGAAGAAAACTATATGAACCAAAGAAAACCCAGAAGTGAGATTACCTTAAATGAGCTTAGAAGGCAAACCTCTTTAAATCAGATTAGATGATATACCAAACGATACGTTTTCACACAAGGAACCTCGTTATAGTGGGAGGGTTGTTAGAGACCCCGAGAATTCATGGGAATAGGAGAGAGTCCGGGACTTGATTCCTAATCGCACCCATGGACATACGACGAGGCACTCTAAGATGAGGATGCGTTTCTTGGCAAACAAAGAATGAAAGTCGAAGTGGGTTCTATGTTTTCATAATAGAGTGTGGGAGCTAGTCGAACCACTTAATGGGGTCAAACCCATTAGATGCAAGTGGGTATATAAGAGGAAAAGAGGATCGGACGGGAAGGTTGAAACCTTTTAAAGCAAGACTAATGGCGAAAGGTTATACTCAGAAAGAAAGGGATCGATTATGAGGAAACTTTTTTCGCCCAGTAGCCATCTTAAGTCCATCAGATTCTCTTATCGATTCTTCTGCAAGATTTCGACGCGTTGAAATCTGGCAAATAGATGTCAAGACGACTTTCCTTAACGGAAGTCTTGATAAAGAGATCTATGTGCAACAACACCAAGGTTTCATTGAAACAGCCAAGAACACCTAGTTTGTAAGCTCAAGAGGTCCATTTACGGACTCAAACAGCATCCGAGCTTGGAACCAAAGTTTTGATCATGTAATAAAGTCTTATGGGTTTGATCAAAACGAGTTTGAAAGTTGTGTGTATAAAAAGCGTGTCGGAATCGCAGAGATTGGTATTCTTAGATCGACGTCGTAGATCACATTGTGATCATCGGGAACGATGTGAAGGTGTGATCGGGGCGTAAGGGCATGTTTTTTCAAAAACAGGTTTGATATAAAGAATTAGGGAAAACCGGACACATCCTTGGGATCAAGATCACAAAAAATGATGGTCGGGGTTATCGCAAGTTTCATACATGATTAATCGGTTTTGAAACAATTCAAAGATGCAAGATTCCAAGAAAGGATTCAGACTTTTTCGGACTTGGAATCCATCTATCCAAGAAAATGTTCCCTAAAGACTAAAAGGAGATAGATGACATGAAAGGTATTCCTTGTGCTTCTACCGCCGGAAACCTTATGTATGCAATGTCAGGTACGAGACCGGATATATGCTTTGCCGCAGCATGGTAGCAAGATATCGAGTAACCCCAGGAAAGCGAATCGATTTACGCTTAAAAACATTCAAGTATCCGAAAAGAACTCGGGATAGAATGTTGATTTATCGGTCGATACTCCAATCCCCATCGGCCACATTACTAACCGGATTTCCAATCGATATAGATTCGTAAATTATCCGCCTCGGTTAGTGTGTTTCCATTTGGGAAGTGTAGCCATCAAATGGACGAGTGTGAAGCGTAAATGCATCACCGACTCAACCATGGGACTCGGGTAAGTAGTTTGTGAAGCAAAGGAAAGAACCGATTGGGCTCTAGATCTTCTTAGTGGACTTGGATGGTGTTCTCAATTTGACTAGCAATATCCGCTAGGGGGCAGTAAATTCAAGAGAACCAAGAGTTCACGAGTCAAACAAACATATTAAAGGAAAGACATCTTATACGAGAAATCGTTAAGAGAGGAGATATAGATGCGGGCAAAGATAGCGTCTGGGATCAAACTAGCTAGCGAGATCCATTCACAAAGCGTGCGCCTCTGAAATACATTCGAGAGACATGTGAGTGGAATAGGTGTCAAGACCATTGCTAACTGCTTTGAGTATAAGTGGGAGAAATTATTAGGTTCGTGTAGGTGACATTAGATGTCACGGACTACTCGAGACGTGTTGTAGTATACTTAAAAGCGGACTTTGAGTATAAGTGGGAGATTGTTGGGGATTATTTGAAAAGTATGCTTTTTACTTTGTATAATCTAAAATGAATTTCCGGACTTATTTATGAAATAAATTGTTTATCACCGATGCTTTTAAATATGATTGAATGTTATATATATTTTCGCACAATTTGTTCAATAATTAGACGTGTTACATCAGAGTTAATTTAGTGATACCCGATCACGTAAGATTAAATTAATAAAGTCCTTGTAACTATAAGTACGCCTATTCACGACCTAGATGGAAATGAACAACCATCGCGAAAGGTTGAGTGTAAGGCTTCGGATTGGTTTGTCTTGACCAAGAGATTACACTAGTGCATGGTGATCTTATTTGAATAGGACCTACAGGAGGATAAATTCTTAAATGAATAAGGAAGAATTAGACCTCGATGGTTCGTTGTTTCTTAACCTTCGTCCCCTTAAATAGGATCACGTGGGATCGGTAACTATTGCTTTGACTTATCATGGGTAGCTTAATCGTAGAGAGATTCAATACTTTTTATCTTGGGCAATATTATTGGTCACATGTGATTGCTAAGATTTAATACGAAGAATCGTGGTGCAAGCACGCTTGCTTGATTTGCCCCTTGGGAGGTTCATAAGTTTTATCATACCAAATCTTGCAAGTGGAATTAGTTTCCGGTATGGATAATAATGTTGAACCGTTCCTCGACCAAGGACAAAAGATATTAATTAACGGAAAGCTATTTCAGTGGCTTGAATTAATTAATGGGCTAGATAATCTTAAACACGGGAAATAATGACCGGGAGCCATATTGACTGTAATATGGGTTAAGATGGATAGTGCAATGCTTGAATTATATTGTGGCTCAATATTAGATATTCAAGATCCATTAGAAGGTTCAATCTTAATTCTCCTAAAGGCCCCCTGAGTAGCCCAACAAATAGTCCAATAACTGAAAAGGTGATTAAAATAAAATAAATATTGTTGCTTATATTTCCTCTCAAATTTTCGAAAATTATGGATAAAAGATGGAGAAAGATTTTCTTTGAATTTTGTTATGGAATGAAGATATGTATTCTTGGAATACAAGATTATCTAATTAAATTCAAGAAATCTCCCACTTGGTTATTCATAGTGAGATTTTCGAAACTTTTGGAAAATAGAGGGCAAGAAATATTTTCTTGATTTTCTTGAAAAGATATTATGGAAAATATGTATTTCTTGAAATACAAGAATATCTCATAAATTCAAGAAGATCCAAATCTTGGATTCTTGCACTATATTTTCGAAAATTATGCCATAATAGAGGAGGTGAGATTTTTGTGGAATATTTTAATTATGGGAAAAAGAATATATGAGATATATTCAAGATTTCTTGGTGACCAAGAAAAGTCTTTTCCCACATTGAAAATTCACTAAAATTTCGTTCACCCTCTCTCCTATAAATAGGGGATGATTAGTTCATTCCCAAGTACAATTCCATGTGCTGAAAATATTAGCAAATCCACATACGTGGTGCAACAAAGTTTATTTTTTTCCTTTTGTTAATTGTTCGCGAGTATCCTTCCACCGGATTGTCGAGCAAGGGCTAAGGGAATACTTGGAAAGTCCTTTTGGTTAGTCCGTCCGACCAAAGCCCGCCATCCCGAGAGGTACGTTTCACGTAAACCCGTAGATTTTCATCGCGAGGTTTCACGTGGCTTTTTTATATGCATGATATGTTGTTGCAATTATTATTTGAATTAATATAGGATTAATTCATGCTAGTAATAATTAATGAATTAAATTTGTATTTAAATATTCACCCCGAATAGATCTGTGCAACTCATTCCCCAACAAAACGTTCCACATCTTTAGACAACTTGGCAACCTGTTCTGTTAGTATACCCACCATATTCATGGCTTGAAGACCAGGTGTCATTGCTAAAGACGTCTTCGTCACGCCATATCCGACACTTCGTAGGCGGCCGGGATGCTCCTGGCGACCCATAGCCCGTCCAAACAGATCATCAGGGCCGAACATGCTTATGTCGTCGGGCGTCATGGTTTGAGATAGACGCTCCTGAATCACAAAAACAAAAGATTATTATTTAATTATTTGTTTATAAATAATAGTTTGTAATTGAAAGATAAATTAATGGATAGATTACCACTTCTTCGATGATGTGTTGTGCACTGGGATCGTGAATATTCCCGTCTCGACCCTTTCTGGTAGTCTGAAATAAGTCGAAACGGGTAACAATATGCTCTCTCTCCAAATTTTTCTTTTTTTTTTCTTTCTACGATAGTGATGAACGTGTCCCTTTATTAGATATATTAAAAGTGAATATATAAACAAAAAATAAAAGTTAGGATTTTGATCTCACCATATTTTCTCATATTCGTGCATAACCTTTGTTCGATCCACGATATCGCGCCTCCATCGACTTGGCTTGATCGCGATTTTTATTACTTCGATTCTACAGTATAATAGAAATATGATAAACACTGAAAAACTTAGGGCATTAGAAATTGAGGAAATGACATTGATCAATTTTACCTGGAAATCATCCTCCATAGCTCGCTCACAAACTCCTCCCAAAGATGGAGCCACCATAGGGCTATTCGACACGCCGGAGGTTAACTAGCCAGTAAAGACCGGTTTCGGATCTCGTGTTACTTCTCAACCAAGTCCGAAAATTCTTGGCCATTACTCCAACTTATGCGATAATATTTGCTTCTTCTTTGTGTGGTCAAGACCTCTGAATGTAGTCTATACGCATATAACATAACAATTTAGTAAATTTAAGGGTCATACCACAACTTTCAATAAATATATAATTAACATACCGTAAGCTCGTCCCATAATCTTTCCTTCAAAGCGAGTCGGTTTGAAATTACGCCATGATCCTTAGTTTGGCAAAAGACGATAGGATCACGCCTCGATTGCGGCTCCAATGTAGAAGGACAATGACTCACTCTCTTTTCCTATTGCTTGTCCAAACTCATTGAATGATAACTGCAATAACATAGTATTTAATTAGGTTCAACGATCAATCAATATATTTATCGATTTCAAACTGTGCAATTGTAATAAAATTACTCAAGTGTTTTCCCTTGCTACGAGCTCTCTTAATAGATGACATGGTGACTATACCCCCGAAAGTGTGCTTCTCCCCTGAGTCGCGCTAGTGGTGGTGGGAGCATCAGTGTCACACTCTCTCAAGTCATCGGGATGCTGTCGATCATATGCACCATGATCATATGCGCCATGATCTCCATCAAAATATCCATCATCATCTCCATCATCTCCGGGATATGGCAAACGAGACATGATCCTGTAAAGCAGAAGAAACAACATTTAATAAACAAAAAACAAACAATATTCAAAACTATGCTTAAATCCTCACACAAGCATATTATCAAACACCTTGAGTGCATAAATTGTTCATATCTAAATTAGCATAAAAAATCAAGCCAAGCCACACAATATGTATTCATCTCTAACAAGTTGTTCATCTCTAACACTAACAACATTAATCCTAATAAATTAACACTAATTTATGTTTAAATCCTCATCTAGTAAGTTAACCGTGTGGTTATACTTGTACAAACTAACTGAACATATCTTATACTTGTACTCATCTCATCTATCAAGCTAACTGAACATGTTTTATTCCCAATTTTGAATTGTCCAATCTACAATTTCTCATTACTAAATTGGTTTACACATTCCTACTTATTTGAAGAAGCATTGTAAACCATAACCATACCCAATAAAACTATAACCATACATCAACTTAGTGCTCAATCTCAACTATGCTTCTGGTGGACGTTAATGGCACCAATATCTTCTCATTTTCCATATAAAAAATTAATGGCAACAACAACCACAACAAAGATACACGACCAAGGACTTGTAAATAGACTCGGCAGAGCTCTACATAAAATTATCTAAAAATTATTGGTTCAGTTACTCTATAGATTGGATTGGACAGTAACTCTATAAATTAGGGCTTACATCTTTAAATTGCACTTACACATTAATTTAAAAGAGAATTAAGTTTTTGCGATTAGAAGGGATAATAGGCGTAATTTGGATACCGGGCCGTGGCGTTCGATGACCGGAAGGTTTATGGATTAATGTCCTTTACCCCTTAACTTAACCCTTAACAAGTAACCAAAAGCACGAAGAAAAGGAAAAGCACGAAGAAAAGGGATAAACCAAAACGAAGAAGACATCAAATAAGAGATAAATAGAGAAAATACCTAGAAACTTTGGTGAACTAAAACTGAAAACGGCGGCGGGGGGAGGGGAGGATTTGCCATGATGGTTCGATTTGGGGAGAGGAGGAGGAGGAGGCTAGGGCTTCGATCGATATATATATCACCGGTTCAATTCGCGATTTGGGTGTATATATATTATTATCCGAACACTTGACAATGGTTCATAACCACGTCAAATTTTACCTTGGACGGGGTTCATAACATTGTCTAAACACTTCTGCACAGGGTTCTCAACCGCTTTAAGTATTAAACTTGGACAAATGGGGTTTTGAACCGCTGTCTATCTTTTTTTTTAATTAAAACCGCTCTCCAGTTTATAGCGGAGATTGCTTGAGAAAAGGGTTGTCCAAGTCTTGGTTGTCTGCAAGCTCAAATGTGTAGTAGTTGTGCAATTTGAGCTTTTTTCATACTCCAACCGCTAAGGCTCGAAATAGCAACACTCTTCGCCCCGTTATTGAACACGTAAATATGGGCGTTTTCGAAAGTTGCCAACTTTGGATAAGCTCTAGAAGTGATGCAACTCTTTCCTTTTCCACCAAAACTCTCGACTATGGAGTGATCCACCTACGTACACACGATCATAGAGCACGTTTAAATGCCTTGAAACACATGAGCTTCTGTATTCTGTATCATACTTTAGTCTCGTATTTTAATCTCAGGAATTGTGATTAAGTGATATGTACCAAAGTTCTTAGAGAGATTTCTTGATAATTAGGATCTACATGACCCAAAGACCGGTTCTTTGACTGGTGATTGTAATGAAGACCTAAAATAGTTCAAGAATTGAGATGATATTATTAAAAGAAAAATGAAAACAGAACACTTGCACAAAATTGACTCAAAAGAAATAAAACATTGTGTATGTACATACCTGCTTTGATCACTGCACATGAGCACAACATACTTCATACCATGTTTGAATATTCGAAAGAAAATCGCCGTTTGTTCTGTCAAGTCCTCCGAAGCCAAGACTAACAAACCAAACGGCCCAAACACGCCCCCCACTGATGCGTTCTTTTGGATGCATAGACTGTGTGGATTGATCACTTGTTCATCATCGATCAACTCAACTCCCTCAGGATTTGGGACACGAAACGACACTTCTACATCAGCCTATGTTATTACAGAGATGAATCAGATTCACTAAGATAGATACATATGATCATAAGTAGGAACTAATACCTATAATTATATACCTGAGAACCTGTGATTCCTTGAATTTTAAATGAACTCCCACCACCCTTGATCTCTTTATCCTCTAATGTAACGTTTGTATCTCGTAGTTTTTCAACTTCTTCGATAGGCCATTGTATCAACTGTTCTCCAGTTCCATCTAGCACAATACTTCTTGGAAGCGACTGTAAAACAGTTTATAGTAAAACAATTTCACCATACAACTAGTTCGTAGCTATCACTTTATATATAACCACTAATACTTTTGAATGAAACAACTAATACTATTTAAAAATACAAACAAAATACCTGAAGACCAGACCACCCCCTTGCAACATCATTAGCTTCACTATCAGCCTCATGAATCCACCCCCACAACACCCTTCTCTGTTTCCGTTCATCATAGAACGATTTGGACGCGTAAAATATGCCATAATCGTACCTCAACTGCACGACGTCATCCATAAAGTCAAACTCATCAACGCTAAACTCATCTGTCACCGAATCATATCTCCCTATCACATAGTAATCATGATCATTAAAGCTCGCTTTCAAGATTTGTTTAACACCCACACCATTGACAGATGTATCGAGCCCTTCGTCACCAGTAGTACTAACAGGGAAAAAATCAGGGCACTCCCACATTCCCGTTTTGTTCGACGAATGCAGGGGCTTATCAGCTCTTTTCCAGCTGATAAAATCGTTACTTCTGTACAAAAGCGCTGTTCCATGACCATCAATTTCACTTCCTACGGTCATACACCAGGGTTTTATCGGTTTTTGCCAAGCTGTAGTCGGGTCCCTAAACAAGTTCACACCAATATCGCCACCTAGAATCAGCAGAGGATTGAGCGAAGATTTGACCCAACCAGTACCAGTAAACTAATACCTTTCAATAAAACAACTAATACCATCAAACTAATACCTTTTAAAGAAACAACTACAGTAATACCTTTTAATGAAGCAAGTAATACCGTCAAACTAGTACCTTTTAATAAAATCAACTAATACCTTTCAACAAAATAAGTAATACATTTCAATGAAACAACTAATACCTTTAAATGAAACAAAGTATACTTTTAAAAAAGGAGACACAAAATCCAAACCAAATGCAGCTCACCTGGTGTCAACAGAGGATTGTGTGGGGATTTGACCCATTCTCTTAAAAGAGGATCCGATAGATCTTTCGGCATTGCAAGATTTTGAAGCTGGTCGTCAGCCTGGTTGGCGCCAGTGTAAAGAATTACGGGTTTCTTTTCGTCTGGGAGAATTGTAGCAGAACCGGACCAAACACCACGGATATCTTACGGCTCTGTTGGATCAAGGGCTGTCTCAAGATGGATCCAGTCGATGAGGTTGTAAGAAACCGAATGCCCCCATGAAAGGTTCCCCCATACAGCAGCATATGGATTGTATTGATAGAAAAAGTGGTACACTCCATTGTAGTACATAGGTCCTGTTTGGTTAACATTTTATACATTTTTCATTAGATTATTGCAAATACATTCACCATAGAACCAATCAATGAAACATAGTTTTTGTCAAATGAATTCTTGTTTTCCCTATAAGTCAACTTCCCCAATATAAGATCTACAAATCATTTATAGTGGTTTAATTTCTACCAAAAAGTTGGAACCTTTCTTATAAATTTGAGGCAATATGAATGTAAAAACATCATCAAATCATTATGCATAAGAAACTGAAAGCAGATAAATCTGAAAAGCATTACCATTTGGATCTTCAAGTTCATAGGCAAAGAATCATCATCATTTCCACCAACAAATATGACAATAAACATAACATGAAAACAAAAGGGAATGTCAAAATACTTTTGGCCCCCAAAAAATAGAAGGAAAAAATGAGAAATTTGAAGGAAATAAAAGTACCATTCATCCAATTTTTGGGTGGCTGAAAATGGAATGCAGTTCTATATGGTTGTTCTTCAACAATGTTTCCATCTTCTTGATCAATGCTTGAAACTCCATAACCAATCAAAATAACATGTAGAAACAGTATTATTATTACAGATCTTTCCATGTATTTTTCCAGAAAAGCAGCTCAATATACATAGGTTATACTTGTGATCTATATATATATATATATGTATATGTGTGAGTCGCTTTGTTGTATTTTTTTATGATAGAGTTGCTTGTTTTCTTGCCAACTTGCAGTAAAATATACTTTGTATGATGTATAAACAATGACTAAATTAGTCTTAAATATTATTATCTTGAAATTGATGAATAAACTATGACTACAATAGTCTTCAAAATAATAGTGAAACTGTCTGCAAGTATAATTTTTACACACCCTGACACGCACATAACTACACAAGTGTACCAAACGGAGTGTCTGCATACTTTCACCAAAATCAAAATGATATTAACATTTATTTATAAGGCTATCAAAATTAATATATATACGGGTAAATTACTAATGTGTTGTTTAATTTTAGGGATTTTTTTAAATCTTTGTTTCCCATTTTTTTATTTTAGGATACCATTTTCCAATTGAATTCCGTCAATTGATTTTAAAAATTCCACTTTTTAGTTGAACGATCGATTTTGATCTGATTTAAGTTTTCTTTTTTCAATTTCAATGATTTAAATTTTTAGAACTGAATTTTAATCTTCTGTGATACTGATCAAAGAACTAAAAATATAAATTTTAAAATTTACTAGATAAAATTCAATTATTCGAGTGTTCTAATAAAATGATCAAATTAGCATGACTCTATATATAATATTATAATTATTATTTCTTTGTGCCTCCTCCTCGCACCTGGATTTTTCTCACAAAAGATTGAGTCTTATGTGCATTCAGGTGAACCGTGTACTCATGATATGAAAAATAATTGTAAAATTCAATATAAACAAATTGTATATTTCAGTATAAAAAATTGCATGATTTTAAGATGCACTATTAAAGCACGATGCACTTGAATAAACTTACTCCACTTAGCCTTTTAATAATGCCATTTCTGTTAAGTCGAGGTATATAGTTTGGGATTCGTCCGTCTCAATTACAAGTAAAATGAATTTTTTTTCCATGATAATCCAAAATTTAAAGGAGACACCCCATATATCAATTTAAATTAGTGCAATTAAATTCAATTTTAATTTGGATGAACTATGAACTCTAAACTCTAATCCCTAAACAATGAACTCTAAATCGTATAATGAATCATTCGGGCCGGGTGAACCATGAACCACTTAGGCTGAGTGAATCATGAACCACTCGGGTCGAGTATTAAAAGAAAACTGAACTTAAAAAAAAAAAAAAAAAATTAAAATTGAAAAAAATTAGAAAAATTACATAATGTAAAAGTTGTTCTAAATATCATAAAAGGAAAATGGTTCTGTCCTATTTTTCATGGATTCATTTATTTTCAAGACTCAAAAAAATATCACTATTTCTTTTGTTCCTCTGCCACTCCCCCTAATTCCCCCGGAGATTTTGATCTGCATTGCCGTCGCTCTTGGAAATAAACATGGATTTAAGGCATCTTCTCACTGAGGTTTGCTGCAAAGTTTCTATCTTTTGATGTATACGATATTTAGATTTTAGAGTAATTGTCTTTACTGAAATTTGAGGTTTTTACGAGAATTTTTATTTGCTGTTGATTTCCCGTTTCTGTGAAATGTGTACCGTAAAAAAGCCCTAATCTCGAAGTTCATAATTTGTTGAATTCGAATTTCTTTTCCTTCCTGTTTTTGGGTTTTCTGAAGGGATTTTCTCCTCGTTAATTATGCATTTATGCTGGAGTTCGTTGCATAAAATATTAAAGACTGGGTTTTTTATTGGCTTAATTGGAATTATTGGGGATTTATCAGGTTGTAATTAATCGATCACACTCTGTTGCCATTGTAGGTTTGATGCATTTTTTTATTTCTTTATGCTTTTGAATTACATTGAAATGACATTTGATTATGGTCCTTTTAAATCTAAGTATATCGTCTTGAATTTATGTTTTTCTGTACCACGTTGTGCAATGTTAATTTAGGTCAAAAGGCAGGGATCCCAGCTGAGACAGTTAAGCAATGTGGCTGCTCGATCTTATCGAACTTCACGATTCTCTGGAGGAGCTGGTATATGCATCATTCTGTTGACTGTCATGAATTTTACACTACAGTTGAAAGCATGGAGATTTGTCTAAGTGTTTTGTTACATTTTAATTCATTACGGAGTGACCTTTGAGGCATATGGCTTTTAATAACCTAAGTTTGTTTAATATTGTTTCTTAATTTGCTTATATTTTAAGAGTCATGTTCTGGGTTTATCTTTTTCAGATCATTTTTTCGTACATGCTTGTCATTATTTACATCATATCCTGCACTTTGTTTAAATTGTTCAATGGGAATGTAATGAGAACTATTGAATAATAGACTACAATGAAAGTGATGGTTACATTGTTAATGTTTTGCTCTAATCTTGGAATACGTGGGGACAAAAATGATTGTTGGTTGAGGAATAGTGGAATGATTGGGAGAAACGACTATAGCAGGGTAGGTGGTTAATCAAAATGAAGTTATGATTAACTTATTTTGAGTCTCAATACCCCGTACGAAGTATGATGGAGGTGAATTGATCTTATTTTACTCTCATTAACCATCATATGTACGTTATGCTCATCCTCATTTACCATTCTCATTGAGGAATTTTGAACCGAATGCCCCCTTAATTAATGTTTTTTGATAACTTAATCTATGATTTTATCATATATGGATAAGTGTGCACTAAGTACATATACAGATCATGTAGACTGCAATGACTAGGTTATCTGTGTTCAAATTGCTATTCTATTTTATACTTATTTTAAAAAAATCTAAACCGGACCAGTGCAATCATGCTGGTTCAATTTGTTAGAGTGTCAACCGCTGTTAATTGCCATGATGGAGTAACAGAAGACATTTCATCTTATAAGCATGCTGCGAAAAAATAATAGGTCTTACTCTTTTCTATAGTGCCCAAGCTTTGGAGGAACATGGGAACAAGTACGTTTGGAGGATCTGGTTATTTTGGTAGTTCAGCCAGTAGATTCCATAATACTGATGGACCAAGTGATGCTGCATATCTAAAGGAGTTGTACCATCGGAAGGATCCAGAGGCAGTCATAAAGCTGTTTGAGAGTCAAGCTTCGTTACGTTCTAATCCATCAGCAGTTGCTGAATATGTCAAGGCGCTGGTCAAGGTTGATCGGCTCCACGAAAGTGAGCTGCTCAAAACATTACAGAGAGGTGAGCACATACAAAGTTCCACCTTTCAATCTTTGCACCTGATGCACAACTAATACTGTTCAATTAAAACAAATAATACTAATCAACTAATACCTTTTAGTAAAATAACTAATAACATTTAAAAATGTGCATAGAAGTATTTGCCTTAACCTTGGATACTTTATAGGGATGTCGGGAGCTGCTATGTCACAGGTGGACGAAGAAAGTCGTGGAGCCTTTTCAGCTTTTAAAAATCTGGGGAGATCTTCAAAAGGTGGGGCTATCGGTACTGCTAGTGCTCCTCTACACATGGTTACTGCCGAAGGGCGGAATTTCAAGGAGCAGTTATGGAGCACTATCCGGGCTTTGGGCCTGACGTTCGTCCTAATTTCGGGTATTGGGGCCCTTATTGAGGATAAAGGAATTGGTAAAGGTAATGATGTAGTTACTATAGTGTTGATTCCGTTATATCCCTGGCAGAATATTAAAAATTTACTTACCTTCATTGCCTGCTCTTAACAGGGCTTAGTTTACGTGAAGAAATTCAACCGACTATGGAATCTAATACTAAGTTTAGTGATGTGAAGGGAGTTGATGAGGCGAAAGCTGAGCTGGAAGAAATTGTTCACTACCTACGTGATCCTAAGGTACCTGCATCATGGGTTTAACATGTGTAAACTTCTTTATCCACTCACACAATAATGAATTTAACTTGGCATACTGCATAAAAAGGTCCCTGAACATTTTTTTAAAAAAAAGAAGCAATTTAGGCAACAAAAATTTATTTCACGAGTTCCTTTGAGACAAAAATTGACAAAAAAATTTGATTCACCTTAATGGTCCTGTCAAATAATGTAATTGTCAGCTTTACTTAATCTTAAATATACAGATGTATTATTTGCAAACCATTTTAAGTACCTATCACTTGAAGTGTTGGGGTTAAAATACCTTGCACAAAACATATCTGGATATTAATCAAATTATCAGACGTATTATTTAACGGGACCGTTAATATAATTAAAAAGCTCTCAATTTTCATCTCGAGGGAGCTCCTGAATTAAAATTTCAATACTTGGCTTTTTAAAACAAAAAATAGTTAAGGACCTATCGAAACAAAAGTTGATAGTTTAGGGATCTGTTGATGCACTATGCCTTTAAACTTTCATATGCTAATTGCAATTCATTTCCATAATCAGCAAATTGTTCCCTAGGTGTCAAACATATGTGTATTCTCATTTAGCCTTCATGCCATTTCAGCGGTTCACACGTCTAGGTGGCAAGCTTCCGAAAGGTGTACTTCTCGTGGGGCCCCCTGGCACGGGAAAAACTATGTTAGCAAGAGCCATAGCTGGAGAAGCTGGCGTGCCTTTCTTTTCATGCAGTGGGAGTGAATTCGAAGAAATGTTTGTTGGCGTTGGAGCTCGTAGAGTGAGAGATCTCTTTGCTGCTGCTAAAAAGACATCACCTTGCATAATTTTCATCGATGAGATTGATGCCATAGGAGGAAAACGCAACCCAAAGGATCATCAATACATGAGGATGACTTTAAACCAGCTGCTCGTTGAAATGGATGGCTTCAAACCAAACGAGGGGATTATTGTGATCGGAGCTACTAACTTTCCACAGTCTTTGGATCAGGCACTAGTGAGGCCTGGGCGATTCGATTGCAATATTTCTGTTCCGAATCCCGATGTTGAAGGGCGTAGGCAGATATTGGAATCCCACATGTCTAAGGTAATTGCTTTTTGACTAATTAAGGTCAAATTTGTTAAATCTTATTCTGGTTAATGTTTGTATGCCCAAGTTGACCTAACCTTATGTGGTACCTTCCTTTTCTATTTGACGACAAAAATGATTCATGAGTGCCTTGTCCAAGTGAAGCATAGATGCTCTGTAGAGGGGTCACCTTTTTCCCTTGACTAGGGGTTTTGCCCTAATTTTTCCCTAGCAAGGTTTTTGGGGCCCCGGCCTCTGGACCGACCTGTGGTCTTATGGCTCTAGGTTTTTTTCATTTTATTTTATAGACTAGTTATTCGCCAAGTGAAGCATAGATGTTCACGTATTTTTTTGGCTTAATTGCTGTAAAATCACGTCCTCTGACTTAATTGCAATTTAACCAAACTTTTGGATAATTGCAAAACAAATAACGACTTTAACATGTCAATTGCAATTGAGATAACGTGACAGTTTGGGCCCCGACCGATATACAAATGATGTCATTAACTTAATGATTTTTGTTGCAATTATCCAAAAGTTTGGTTAAAGATGCAATCAAGTCAAAAGCCGTGAACTTTTAATGTCGTGATTTTTCTTTTTGCAGTTATCCAAAGGTTTGTTTAAAATTGCAATTAAGTCAAACATCGTGATTTTTAAGGCAATTATGCCTATTTTTCATCTTATCGTGTCAAAATATAAATAATGTAGTCATTCATGGTTTTACGATATTGAGTCCATCTTTACTTTGAATTTCTTGCCATCAGGTTCTCAAAGCAGAGGATGTTGACCTCATGATCATTGCAAGAGGAACACCAGGTTTCTCAGGTGCTGATCTGTCAAACTTGGTCAACGTTGCCGCTCTTAAAGCTGCAATGGATGGTTCCGTAGCAGTTACCATGGCTGATCTTGAGCACGCTAAGGATAAAATCATGATGGGAAGCGAACGCAAATCTGCAGTAATATCTCCTGAAAATCGTAAAATGACTGCTTACCACGAGGGCGGTCATGCGCTCGTTGCCATGTATACGACTGGGGCATTACCTGTCCACAAAGCAACTATCGTTCCACGAGGCATGTCTCTCGGGATGGTTACCCAATTGCCAGAGAAAGATCAGACGAGCATTTCACGCAAGCAAATGCTCGCTCATCTCGATGTTTTAATGGGCGGAAGAGTTGCAGAAGAGCTCATATTCGGGGAAAGTGAAGTTACATCCGGTGTATCGAGTGACCTCTTTCAAGCAACCAAGTTGGCTCGAAGGATGGTGACAGAGTACGGGATGAGTCAACAGGTGGGAGTCGTTACCCACAGCTATGACGATAATGGTAAGAGCATGAGCACCGAGACGAGGCTCCTAATCGAACGAGAAGTGAAGGAATTATTGGAGAGGGCATATGATAACGCTAAACTCATTCTCGTTACTCATAGTAAGGAGCATCATGCTATTGCTAATGCTTTGCTTGATAAGGAGACTCTTACTGGTAGTCAGCTTAAGTCCTTGCTCGCTAACGTGAACTCTCAGCAAAAAACGAAAGAGATCGTTGCAGTGAACGTTGCTCCTCCAAGTGCAGCCGCGGCTGCTGCCAAGTCGACTGGTGGTGTTGCCCCTTAAGCTCTTCACGGCTTAACAGAGAGAGCGGTGGGAAGTAGGCGTTCATCAGCTCAGATGTGCATATGGTTAGTTTTTTTAATAAGCCATATTTTTCTTTGGGAATTAACTGAGGGATTAATTTATTGTTAGCCAGGAGGTAATTATTTTTTCTTAATTTTTAGAAAATAAAACAGGATATCGATTTGAATGAGGTGTAGGTGAGTTCTCAAGGACTTTCTTGTAGTAATAATTCAAATAATTATGAAGTAGATTAGGAATTTAGGCATGATTTTGAGGCGTGAGACCGTCTCACGGTGAGACGGGGCATAAGTTGTCATTGACGCTTTAACACTTTGAGAGGGGTGGATGTGATTTGTGTTAGGTTGTACCCCGTCTCATGTATGAGACCGTCTCATGAGTTTTTTTTTTTAATATTTGGTCATGATTTTCAGTTGTCTTTGTGTTACTATTGAGCAATACTCATATGGGGTTTCATATATGCTACATTAGTGGTAAATGATGTAAAACGTGCTTGCATTATCATAAAAAAGATATTGGACTATTATGAAGTCTTGCATTAGGTGCTTGATGCCTTCTATATTAGTACGTCAGGATAATAAATCAAACTAAATAATAGAGAGAATCAAATTCCGGCACTATAAATTATTCCACACAAAAAAATTATTTAGATTGAGCCCCAATCAAATCTCTTTGTGTGTATTGTATTAACTAGTAATTGTACCCATGCGATGCACGGTTATGATTGCACAATTAATTTGTATTAAATTTTTATAAATATTCATATTAAAGTATTTTTTTTTTTAATTTTGAAGACACAATACTTTTTTATTGATAATATTTTTTTTTAGAGAAAATATTAATATTTTAGAAAATTTAAAGTTAATATAAAATGAAAATATTTGTTATTGTTGAAAAATTTAAATAATAGTTTAGGTTTGTAGGGAAGAGAGATAAGAGAAAAAAAATCCATATCCAACATTTTTTTTTCAATCTTGACTTTGATGATCTTTATTTTCTTTAAATTTGAACTTTTTATATCATTGTCAAAATTAGATATAAGTTTTTTTTTAAGCAAATTTTAGTAACACTGAAAGTGTCATTAGAATTTTTTTTTAAGTTTAGGCATCTTGTATGGAATACAGATATACAAATAACATAAAACTTCTGATTTCGAATTTTTTGTAGACGCTGCCTTCGATAATTTTCATGTGATTTAACACAAGTATTTGACTTTCTTCATCAGATATAAATAACATACATACACATATTAAGAATCTTGTATGAAAACAAATATCAAGAAAATAATATAGTATAGCTTAAATAAAATAGATCTGTAATTTTAGTGAGTATTACCTGCAAAAGAAACCATTAAACCATTAAAAATTGTATAGCAATCAAATAAATCAACATTATGTAGAACTCTCAATCCTCCAATCCACTTTAAAACCCATCAAAATTATAAGTTAATTATATTCTCACATTCCACAAATCACAATATAAACTCACATCAAATACAAAATCATCAACAGACAGATCTTTTTAGTAAAACACTCTAATGAAATAAGTTCTCATAAACAAATAGACGGAAAACAAAATCATTCCCTCATCGATCAAAACAAACAATCCAAATATCAATTTAATGACCTAGCAACAAATACATACACGTATCGATGACAAAAATCTAATTACAAAAAAAATTACTAACATGAAAGCAATAAATATTAAATTAAACTTAGAAATTCTGATTAAAAAAAATATATATTAAAAAAAAATACTAGGTGTGAGTTTCTGGCTTGATGCTTCTAATGTGATGAAAGTAGAATGACTGATGTGTATATATATATATATATAGATAAGGAAAGAATTTAGGAAAATAATAATAAATTTAAAAAAATCTAATATAAGATTTTTTTTAAATCATGATTTTATTTGGAATATACTGATTTGATCATAATTTTATTTGGAATATATTATAATACTAAAATATACTCCCTCCTTTTTTATTTACATGTCGTTTTAACATTTTGAATTATTTGTGAAATAGATGTCGTTCTGGTATTTTATTCCCTTTATCTCATATTTACCCTTAATATTGTAATTTTAAATTTCAAATTTCCTACAAATGTGTTGTGTGTTTAATTTTTCAACCAATAGTATTTATTGTTAAGAATATTTAAATAATATTAATTAAAATTAATTTTGGAAAAAATATGTCTTTAATTTGTCTTAAAAAATTCAGAATGACATCTATTAAAAAAATGAGGGAGTATTTTATTTTTTATATGGAGAAGTGGTGTGCGAGAAGAATTAAAAACTCTAGAATGATTTTTAAACTAAAAAAAAAGAAGATAATAGAATAAGAAGAGAATCCCTCATCACTTGAACAAAATCGAAGACGAAACTTGATAGAATATACATCATTTATAGTGTATACATACATGTTATTTGTGAATTATATTTTCAGATTAGATGTATTAGAAAAAAATATTTACTAATTATTTAAAATTTTGATTTGGATTCAAGTTTGGTCAGTGACATTTTCTTTCGGGATAGGGTACTAGTAGATTATAGTGATCTTCTCCTCTGGAGTAATATACACAAATATATTTGTATTATATATATATATATCAAAATTTTTTAGAATAAATCTTATAGAAAAATAAAAACAAAGAATAAATCTTATAGAAAAATATAGACATATAAATAGAATAAAAATTACAATTTGATCGATAACTTATTTGAATTATATATATATATATATATATATATATATATATATATCATAAATTTTTAAGATTTATGTATAATAAATTTTAAAAATAACATTTGTTATACAATTTAAAAGAGTTATGGTAACGCACCCCCTGAATTCATGAAAATGACACTTTATGAAATTTAAGATTAACGTTTCCATTCGTCCTTAGATTGGCTGTAGTACTTCCTACACGTGTTGCTTTTCGGGCTAATAAGAGTGCTAGGATTAGACTTTGGTTACCATTAAACGTTAAATTAGGCAATTTAGACTTTTTATGGTAAAATAATTAATCCCCAATTGTACAAATAAATAAAAATAAGAAATATTCCTATCTCTAGCTATAAATATATATAGTTGATAACACTCGATTTTATTTAAAGATATTTCAAATATTTTTTTTCAATTTAATATTTAAGATTATTTAAAAAGATATTTTTTAATCCATTATTATTTTTTAATATTTTTTTCAAAAATTTGTCTCCCAATTTGACAATAATTTTTGGTGGAAAAATCTAACGATTTTCAAATTTGGGGCGATTTCTACTTTTATATATATATATATATATATATATATATATATATGAAAGAATTTGGTGGCAGATTCTATTCTTAACGATATTTTAGACTGGTGGTGAAATTGATTTAAGAAATTTGTCTTGGGTGGAGCGATTTGAAAGAAATACTTTTTAATGATTCTATTTAAGCAGAACTGCCCATTTAACATCTCCCTAATAATATATTAAATTAATATATACATTTTTTAGAATATGATGATGGCGTATTTCTTAATTCAAAATCTTGAAAAAACTTTTTCTTTAAATTCTGATTCTAATTTTTCAAATAAAAATCTTAATTATCGAATTGAATAAAGAGTGAAAATATAAGTTCTTGACATCAACAACGTTTCCTTATGCATTAGAGGGGCGTTTGGTGAATCTTGCATTGAATATGCACAAGCGTCGGAACTTGGGCAGTTTATAGTTAGCCGTCAATTTGGGCCATTCGATCAAGTCCTAAATTGGGTGGCTGCTTAATATGTCTCTATGCAAGATTCTTCCTCTTAAAACAAAAATATTAAAATAACTTTAAACTAAAAATGTGCGAGTATATATAAAAGCTTGATTTCTTTTCTTTTTTAAAAATTTTTTTTTTAAATGACGGCTTGATTTTTTAAGCCCATATTTCATGTTACATTACATTCAATGAAGTATACTAGGTGACTGTCCCATGAACTATGTATTTAATGTGCATTTTTAAATATTGATATACGACACTCTAGATTTTTTTTAGTTAGTAGGGGGTTTAATTGAGACAGTCTCATCTATGAGATGGAGTTAGACTTAAAAATTTATCTCAGTTTTACTTTAAAACGTGACTTGAATAAGATCATAAATCTATTAATCATATAATACATATGTAATATATATCTCATACAAATTTTTTTCTTAGTTTACTATTGGTGTAGCTATTTCTCCACATCTCTTCCAAATTCATCCCCATCTATATTCTCGAGAAACTCTTATTTTTAATTAATAATATATCTTTTAGGATTTATTTCTTTAGTCTCTTAGAGTATGTTTGTTTTGAGATTATTCCGAATGGACTTTGGACTTTACAATTCCACATACTCATTTAATACAATACTAAAATCAGGATTTCAAAATTCAATTTAAAACATAATCTAAACCCTACATCTGCACATATTCCCATTAATAATAATATTATCACTTTTACACAATTTCCAACACAATACTCAATCATTCAATCATTACTATAATAATATAATAATACAAATCAATTAATTTTTTTACAATCCTATATAATCATAGCCTACAAAATTTCAAAACAAACACACACTTTTACTATTCATTAGAATTTTAAAATCCTAAATTTCAAAGTTCAGGATTTCCCCACCCACTATAAGCCCAAAACAAACACACCCTTAATCTCTTACGCACCTATTGCACATACTTTAGATACATGCACTCACCGCATTTTATTTAAAGTTAATTTCATATTTTCTTTTACATTTTTAATCAAATTTACTGTCACGTATTCTATTCGTTTCAATTAAAGCGTGTCATATTTTAATATAAATTGATCACTTTTCACCCCCTATGTTCAATTGCACGGTACTCTCTCCGTCCTATTTTTGATTATCCGGTTACTGTAGACAGGAAAATTAAGAAAAAATAAGAGATAATAATATTAAATAATGTAAAATGAGTAAAGTAGGTTTGGTGTAGGAAATAATAATATTAAATGATGTAAAGTGGGTTTGGTGGAGAGAAATAATAATATTAAATAATATTGAAAGTTGTTTTATTTCCTTTTTAGGAAATGACCAAACAAAATTATGACGACTATTTACGGAAAGTGAACAATCAAAATTATGACAGAGGGAGTACAATTTATGTACAAGAGTATGATTTTTCAAATAATATTAGTTATTTCATTCAAATATATTACTTTGTTATGATTATTTACTTCCTCCGTCCCAACTCTTTTTTCATCTCACATTTTTTCTCGTATTTTAGCAAACGATTTATTTATTAATATTTAAAATGATAAAACGATAATTAAAAAAGGGTATGATAAATCTATCTCTGCTCTATTATATGTTTTTTAAAATTACTTTACCATTTTAAATACTAATAAAAAATTAATTCGCTAAAATACAAGAAAAATGTAAGTGTAAACAAAAAATTGGGTCGGAGGTAACAATTATTTTCTTAAAAAAAGTTTAATTATTTTATTATAATGTGATAATATACGTGTGTATATATATTAGTAAAAAAAATACTGTTCAGTTTAATCTTATAACATCGAGTTCACATTCCTTTTAAGTTTTACGTATATTTTTTAACTTGTAAAATGATTGATTTTCTTTTAAAGCTAAGTTATGGAAAAATAAAATATATATGACCTAAACTAAGAAGTCGGAATTTGGAAATCATCTAAAAGAGCAAGTATTCGGTGAATTGTATTCATAATATAATATTTATATTATTAGATTTAGAAATTAGTATCACAAGACTTATCAACTATACTTTTATTATTATAAATTAATATAATAGTGAGTTTCATGTGCATTCATACTACATTGTAGAATCATACAACTTATTTATACTGAACCGTGCAATTAAAAATATGATATAATTTAGTATAATAAGTTATATGGTTATAAAATACACTATAATTGCACTGTACATCTAAATTTATACAAAACAAAACTTAGCTGTTCATATTATGAGCAACTTTCAAGGAATAATTTGTTTTTAAAAAATCCTCAAATGAAAATTATATATGATAATCCCCATTACCATAGAACGAAAATATCTTAGATACTCCTAAATCATTTATCAAATATAAGAAGTTAAAAATGATTCCATTTTCGTTTTTTTTTGAGGTGAGAAATTAAGATAAGCCAAATGTGAAAGATAATTTTCCAGGTATGCTTCTCCCCTGCACATCCCAATTTTCGTGAACCAAAATCCAACAAAAAATTCACTGCACAAAACAAATTTCTCATTTAATTTGATCCACTGAATCTCAATCCCTTCCCACTCATTCCCTTCCATACATTCTCAATTTTCTCAATTTTGCACATTTATGCAGAGAGATTAGATTTTACCAGAAACCATTGGTTTGCACAACATCAAGATTTGAATGTGAACCCAAATCCATGTTGTTTTCCTCAAGTTGGTGTCGTGTCAGCTTTCTGTACACCCTCCATTAACCCACCACCAGATCTTGAAATACACACACATATATATATAATACACAGAGTGTGATTTCAACAAACCCATTACCACCACCCACTTTCCCCGGATTATGGAATAGTGAACAAGATTTACTGAAAGGCCAAAACCCCTTTCTGCATTTCTTGTTTTCTTCCATTTTTCTCTTCCAATTTGCAGCAAAAATGGATGGAGCAAGAAAATTAGCTAGCAGGGCAATTCTGAGGCGCCTTGTTTCAGAATCGAAGCAGCAGCCCCTGTTCAAATCTTCAAGGTATGTTTCCTCGTTGTCTCCAAGCGTTGTACATGGTGGAAGTAATACTGTTTCTCATAGAAGTTTATCTCAATTTATCGCCACACGGTCTATTTCCATTGATGCCCTGAAACCTAGTGACACTTTCCCCCGCCGCCACAACTCCGCCACGCCGGAGGAGCAATCCAAGATGGCGGAGTTTGTGGGGTTCAGTAGTCTTAATGAGCTAATTGATGCAACTGTGCCTAAATCTATTCGTATTGATAACATGGAGTTTCCTATTTTCGATGAGGGGTTAACTGAGTCACAAATGATTGCACATATGCAAGATTTAGCCTCGAAAAATAAGGTTTTCAAGTCTTATATTGGAATGGGGTACTATAATACATATGTGCCCCCTGTTATCTTGAGGAATATTATGGAGAATCCGGGGTGGTATACACAGTATACCCCTTATCAAGCTGAGATTTCACAAGGAAGGCTCGAATCCTTGATGAACTTTCAGACCTTGATTACGGATTTGACCGCTTTGCCCATGTCGAACGCCTCATTGCTCGATGAGGGGACTGCGGCTGCTGAGGCTATGGCTATGTGTAACAACATTCAGAAGGGGAAGAAGAAGACGTTTGTGATTGCTAGCAATTGTCACCCACAAACGATCGATATTTGTAAGACGAGAGCTGATGGGTTCGATCTTAAGGTGGTCGTTTCTGATGTTAAGGATATCAATTATAAGTCGGGTGATGTTTGTGGTGTTCTAGTTCAGTATCCGGGTACCGAGGGTGAGATTTTGGATTATGGGGAGTTTATCAAGAATGCTCATGCTAGTGGGGTGAAGGTTGTGATGGCGTCGGATTTGTTGGCTTTGACGATGTTGAAGCCGCCGGGTGAGTTGGGGGCTGATATTGTGGTGGGATCCGCTCAGAGGTTTGGGGTTCCGATGGGCTATGGAGGCCCTCATGCTGCTTTCTTGGCTACGTCGCAAGAGTACAAGAGGATGATGCCCGGGAGGATTATTGGTGTGAGTGTTGATTCATCAGGAAAGCCGGCTCTTCGTATGGCTATGCAGACGAGGGAGCAGCATATTCGTAGGGATAAGGCCACTAGCAACATTTGCACAGCTCAGGTGACTGTATTTCTGAATTGTTTTCGTTTTTCGTTCTAGTTGTTTAACTTAAAAATATTAGTTGTTTTTGTACTAAGGTATTAGTTGTTTTAACTGAACAGTACTAGTTGTTTTAGTAAACGGTATTAGTTGTTTTACTAAAAGGTATTAGGTTGTCAGTATTAGTTTTTTTAACTGAACGGTAGTAGTTGTTTCCATTGAACAGTATTACTTGTGCACCAGTTGCACTGTGCAACTGGTGCACCCCTGTGTTACTCTTTACAATAAGCTGCTTTGGTGGATAGATTATTGACATTTATCACTATTGTGTCCTCATCTTCGTATTTTTTTGGCTTGGTAATTAAATACTTGATCATGTCTATGAAAACTTTGCTCTGTCTCTCTCTCATGAATATGGTTCTGCTATGTAGGCTTTGCTGGCCAACATGGCTGCCATGTATGCTGTTTATCATGGACCAGAAGGCCTTAAAACCATTGCTCAACGAGTGCATGGTTTGGCTGGAGTATTTGCTGCTGGATTGAAAAAGCTTGGAACTGTAGAAGTTCAAAACCTTCCATTCTTTGACACGGTTGCTGTAAAATGCGGAGACGCAAAGGCCATTGCTGATGCTGCTTACAAAAATCAAATAAATCTGCGTATTGTTGACAACAATACGGTGAGCTTACCCTACACATATTTATTGTAAATTTCAACCATTTGGAAATATCATAATCAATTAATCATACACTTCTTTTTGTCTTAGATAACTGTTTCTTTTGATGAAACGACAACATTGGAAGACGTGGACAAACTGTTTGAAGTCTTCGCATCGGGCAAGCCTGTAAGCACTAGTATTTCTTTTGCGACATGTTAAATTTAAACTTAAAGTATATAGATATATCATAACTTAGGTGTTGTGGTCATCAGGTGACATTTACAGCTGCATCTCTTGCACCAGAGGTTCAAAACGTGATTCCGTCGGGACTCGTGAGGGAGAGCTCGTTTCTAACTCACCAAATATTCAACTCGTATGATCATTTCATCTTAAAATAAATGGTTAGGATTATTCGTTGTGAAAATGGAATGCAACTATTGCTTTGATGTTGTAGGAACCACACGGAGCACGACCTTCTTAGGTACATTCATAGGCTTCAATCGAAGGATCTCTCTTTATGCCATAGTATGATTCCACTGGGATCTTGTACGATGAAACTGAACGCAACGACAGAGATGATGCCAGTCACATGGCCTGCGTTTAGTGATCTTCATCCTTTTGCCCCCACAGAACAGACTAATGGTTACCAGGTTATAATTAAGAATCTATTTGAAAATTTACCTCTCTTTGTTAGGAAGTTATGCCTTTGTTGATTTTATAGTACTGAACCATCGTGTTATTCTTGCAGGAAATGTTCAAGAATTTGGGTGAACTTTTGTGTAAGATTACAGGCTTCGATTCTTTCTCTCTACAGCCTAATGCTGGTGCTGCTGGAGAATATACTGGACTGATGGTTATTCGTGAATATCACAGGGTATTTATACATTTTAAATTATTAAGTGTAATTATACGTAGAAGACTGATGGAAGTGGATACTTTCAGTAGATTGATAAGAATATATAAGAGACCATTTTTTATCAAATTTTAATTTCATTTAAAATCTGGTGAACTAATGATATAGGCGAGAGGAGACCACCACCGGAATGTATGCATCATTCCAGTGTCAGCACACGGAACGAACCCTGCAAGTGCAGCCATGTGTGGGATGAAAATCGTGGCCATTGGGACAGATTCTAAGGGAAACATTAACATTGAAGAGTTACGAAAGGCTGCAGCAGCAAATAAGGATAACTTAGCTGCTTTTATGGTATGAATCAATTATCTTTATTGATACCCTCTGAATGTGCTGTTCATTGCATCGATAAAAACTCTCTTGTCTCCAGGTTACTTATCCTTCAACTCATGGAGTTTATGAGGAAGGTATTGACGAGATTTGCAAGATTATTCATGACAATGGTGGACAAGTGTACATGGATGGAGCTAACATGAATGCCCAGGTATAGTTAATTCACAATGATATGTGTCTTGAATTTGTAATAACATTCGAACTACATAGAAAACTGATAAAAAATCTTGTACGCACTAGGTGCACCGTACTACTCACGTGTACTTTTAAATGATATTAGTTATTTTACTAAAAGACATTAGATGTTTTCATGGGAAAGTATTAGTAGTTGTTTTTACAGAAAAGTATTAATTGTGTTTAGTTGCACCATAAACTGGTGTACAAGAGTGTTACTCTTTCCTTATCAATATTTTGTGCGTACAGGTTGGTTTGACTAGCCCAGGCTTTATCGGTGCTGATGTTTGCCATCTCAATCTCCATAAAACATTCTGCATTCCTCACGGTGGGGGTGGACCTGGTATGGGGCCCATTGGGGTCAAGAAACACCTAGCACCATTTCTACCATCGCACCCCGTGGTACGTAAAAAATCAGCAGTAAAAAATTCTTTTGTATATGTATTAGCTCGATGGTAGCTGATACTGTATCGTTTTATTGTTATCTGCAGGTAGCCACTGGAGGCATACCAGCACCCGATGAGGCTCATCCCCTTGGTGCCATTTCTGCTGCACCTTGGGGCTCTGCCCTCATTTTGCCCATATCGTACACCTACATTTGCATGATGGGATCAGCAGGATTAACCGATGCATCAAAGATAGCTATCTTGAACGCAAATTATATGGCCAAACGTTTAGAGGTCTCCAATTCTTTTCTCTGCTTGCTATACTCTTTTGTGGAGTTTAAAAATGTTTTTTGGTCCCAAAAAGTTTAACCCTTTCAATTTAGTCTCAATGTTAAAAAAATGTCCAATTTTGGCCTCAAGATCGCTAAAACTGTGAAGTATTGGCCTTTCTTTCTCTCTTCATTAACATGCTATGATTTCCATAAACAGAAGCATTATCCAGTTCTTTTCCGTGGTGTCAATGGGACAGTCGCCCACGAGTTCATCATTGATCTGAGAGGCTTTAAGGTGGGTCCGACTCAACACATTTTCGTTTAAAATTTTCAGCAATAATAACTTTTTTGATAAAAATGGTGATTTCTGTAGACCACTGCTGGGATCGAGCCTGAAGACGTCGCTAAACGTCTCATGGACTACGGATTTCACGGGCCGACCATGTCATGGCCCGTTCCCGGTACACTCATGATTGAACCGACTGAAAGCGAAAGCAAGGTAAAACCAAAAAAAAAACTCCACACAAAATTGTAGTTCCTCTCACTTTTCGATTCTCAACTTCCCTTTGTTCTGTTTACAGGCAGAATTAGACAGGTTCTGCGATGCTCTTATCTCTATTAGAGAAGAAATCTCGATGATCGAGAAAGGAAAAGCTGACGCTCACAACAATGTTCTCAAGGTATTCGATGAAAGCAGGGCAGGATTCAGCTTTCCGCTTCTTATTTTTTTGAACTGTTTGATGCATTCATTTATTACATTCTTGTTTTTGCCATGATTTTAAAAAGCTCATTACGATTCTGAAATTCCAGGGTGCTCCTCATCCACCATCGCTGCTTATGGCTGATGCTTGGACGAAACCATATACTCGAGAATATGCTGCCTACCCTGCTGCATGGCTCAAGACTGCCAAGTTCTGGCCAACCACAGGTATTGATAAATTTTTCGTTCTCTGGTTAGTTGAATTGAATGATTCCTCGACAAGAAAAATTCATTCATGCTGTCCCATTTAGGAATTGTTTTTGATTAAAAATATTCATTCATATTGATGCAATATCATGTTTAAGGAAGTGATTTTAATTGATTCTTTTAGGAAAATTAAAAGTAGGTAGTGTATGAAACTTTAAAATTTGGTCTACGGCTGCTTCTCTTAAAAGCTATTCATTTAATCACTCAAAAGAGTTTAAAAGTGGAGGGGACATGAACACTTATTTCTAAAGCCGTCCTTTCACAACTTTAGCTTCTGAAAAGTGCTTCTAAGTTGTGAGTAGAATTTGCAAACACCCCTCAGAGACTGATTTGCCTCGCCTTTCTACTTTTATGCTAATGAGACGATTGGAAAATCTTAATATGCAAAAGAGTAAATGAGTCATTTTTCCATCTCAGGACGCGTTGACAATGTGTATGGTGATCGCAACCTGATCTGCACCCTCCTCCCGGTGTCACAGATGGCCGAAGAGGCGGCCGCGGCGTCTGCTTGAAGCTGCAAATTTGCTTCACATATGTGATACCACTACCTTTGCTTTTATCCTTTTGTGTACATATACAATTATTTATGTTCAACTACTTGATCAAATACATGCTTATTCTTGTCTTATTTCCCCTTTGCAGCAAATAAGCATTGTTGCTGATTGCAACTTTCATATGCTGTGAATTGTAATTACCACATCGTTTCTTATTCTCACTTCTATATATGTGATCTTCACATCTTTGAATTAAGACATCATAAGCATGAGGGGCATTTTCCTAGGTAAAGGAACGAGTAGGTCCCTGGATTAAGTCAAGATTAGAAGGAGATTAATCAATAACGAAGATTTATGAAGCCCATAATTGCTTTTTTATTAGGTTAATTGCATTTTTAGTCCTATAAGAATCTTGCCTCACGAAATTGGTCCCCTGTTCACCAATTTTGGCCCCGTAAAAATTTTCCGTTCAAAACTAGTGTATGTTGAGATATGCACACCATTAGGAATCTTTGATCAATTTTGGTTCCATAGAAATTTTAATATTCTAGTAAACTAACGAATTTTGTCAAACAGTTAACGGATTGGACCAAAATTGAAAATGTCAAATAGTTATCAGTTTGGACCAGAATTGAAAAAAAAAGGACTATGTTTGAATATAATACCAAAAGTGTTTACGAAAAATTCATGTGGGATAAGTTTTAAAATTTACACATAATATTTTATACTAGCTGCTTTTTGTGTGTGGGAGTTATCATATGTAAAAATCATATCCAAATTTATTTGATATAACTTAGCAAACAAAGTTCATTCCAGATTAGAGGATTGTTTAAGGGCTTGATTTAAATTATTCAATATGAATTATTAGTTTATTTTGAATCTCATTATCTTCGTACGAAGTATGATGTAAGTTAATTAATCATCTTTTATTCCATTAATTACCACACATTTACTCTAGATTAATTTTTATTATTATTCCTATCGAAGAATTATGAACCAAACGATCACTTATATTGAATTTCATTACCTGTACAAAATTTGTTAAATTGAAAACTTTTGAACCAAGCCCTCCCTAATTTATGTAAACTATGGGGTGGAAAATCGTGTAATCATGTCGTTTATTGTGTCGAGACGATAACGATATAACACGATAAGGTGAAATCTGAATACAATATGAAAAAAAATCAAAATTGAAAATATTATAATTCAAAATTGTAACTGTAAATATTAAACTTTGAGATTTTTTTTTTTTAAATATTTAATTTAAAATTTGAAAACTTAGCGTGTCATTATCATGTTTTAGTCGTATACGTGTTATCATCAGATACGTATTATTGGATCATTAATAGGTTAACAAATTGCTAATAAATTATTGTGTCATCTGTTAATTTTATTCTGTTCAATGGGTTACATGACACGAACATGAACACGACACAAATTTTTTATGTCATTATCAGGTCGACACGATAAGAACACGAATATGATAAGCCCAAATATTAACTCGCAAAGTTCGTATCATCTCGGTTTCGTGTCCGGAATTGTCATCTCTATTGTAAACCCTAATCGCATGTTCCAAAACCTTGTTAAAATCCGGAAAACCTACTATAAGTTTCTATTTTCAGCTCCCATTCCAACTCCAGTACTGGAACAATTAGTTCCGAGCTGGACACTATAACATGGCTTGTAACTTTGCGCAAGTCTAGATGAAAAAATATAAAAATAAAAGTGGACTTTTGAACTTAATAGTTGAATGAGATAGAATCGGGATTAAATCTTAAACGGTCCCATAATTTTGTACATTTTTTTTGATTTAGTCCCATATAACTATTTTTTGAACGATTTAGTCTCATTACTACTAGAACTGCTTAATTTCCGTCTTATAACTATTTTTTGGAATGATTTAGTCCCATAACAACTAGAATTGCTTAATTTTTGTCTTATAACTATTTTTTGGTATGATTTAGTCTCATAACTACTAAAATTGCTCAATTTTAGTCCTACATTGATGGAAATCACCCAAAACGACGTCGTTTCACTAACGTGTCAATCATGTGCCATTTTAAATTGGGAACTCCGGCGAAGCTCGTGTTTTAGGCACTGACACAATTTAACACACTTGACAATTAAATGAAATACACATCATTAATAAATAAAAAAGAAATATTATTGAAACAAATCTAAAAAAAAGGGACGAGATTAATTCTCCCCAATTCTCTGAAATCACATCCCGTGATTTAGTTTGGGGGCGGGAGCGACCACATTTGTAAATTGAGGTTGGAAAACTGTTGTTCTTCGCCAAATTGAGTTCTTGCGGATTTATTTTTGAATATTGGCAGAATACCAGATTTAGAGAATTAGGGGCATTTAATTTCGTCTCCTTTTAAAGATTTGTTCCAGTAATTTTTCAATTAATTAATGATGTGTATTTTATTGATTTTCAGGTGTATTAAATTGTGTCAACTTAACGGAGAAAAAAAGTTTTTTGGTCCCATAACTTTCCTGTAATCTGTTTTTGGTCCCAAAATATTTAACTATCCAATTTTGGTCCCATAACTATTGCGTTTGTCCAATTTTGGTCCCATTTTCGCCGGAAAAACAAAAACGACGTAGTTTTCGTTCAAAAATTGGGAAACTCCGATCGCGCGTGTGTCCAAATTGTCGTTTGTCCAATTTTGGTCCCATAACTATTGTGTTTGTCAAATTTTGGTCCCATAACTATTGTGTTTGTCCAATTTTGGTCCCATATTTGTTTCTTTTAATTTTAATTTTACTTGTAGCATAATTTTAGTTACTGCATAATTTTAATTATTCTTTTAAGTTGCTGCATTTAATCTTAATATTAATTAATTTTTTTTTTTAAATTTATTGTTTGAGTTACCTAGGAGTGAAAAAAATGAAAAAAAATAAAAAATAAACAGTTAGCGTCCACGTCACACGCGCAATCGGAAATTGGACGTGTGAGGTCATTTTCGTTCAAAAATTGGGGATCTCCGATCGCGTGTGTGACGTGGACGCTGACTGTTTATTTTATTTTTATTTTTTTACTCCATTTTATTATACACCTAGGTAATTCAAACAATAAATTTTTAAAAAAAAATTTAATTAATATTAAGATTAAAATGCTGCAACTTAAAAGAATAATTAAAATTATGCAGTAACTAAAATTATGGTACAACTAAAATTAAAATTAAAAGAAACAAACATGGGACCAAAATTGGACAAACGACAATTTGGACACACGCGCGATCGGAGATCCCCAATTTTTGAACAAAAACGACGTTGTTTTTGTTTTTCCGGCGAAAATGGGACCAAAATTGGACAACCACAATAGTTATGGGACCAAAATTGGATAGTTAAATATTTTGGGACAAAAAAACAGATTACAGGAAAGTTATGGGACCAAAAAACTTTTTTTCTCCAACTTAACGCCTCGAATACGAGCCTCACCCGGATCCCCAATTTATAATGACACTTGACCGACACACGAAACAACGTCGTTTTGGGTTATTTTCGATAACATAGGACGAAAATTGAGCAACTCTAGTAGTTATGATACTAAATCATTACAAAAAATTATTATGGGACGAAAATTGAGCAATTCTAATAGTTATGAGACTAAATTGTTCTATAAAATAGTTACGGGACTAAATCAAAAAATGTACGAAGTTATGGGTCCATTTGAAATTTAATCCCGATAAAATCACAAAAGGTCCTGTAACTTTGCCTGTGTCTATAAATAGTCCTTTAAGTTTTACTTTTTAAATTTTGGTCCTTTTTTTCTCAATTTTGATGCTTTCTAGAGAAAATATTTCATTTTGGCCAGAAAAGCGCATGTGGCCTGAAAAATTTGGGGACTCAGGCGAGTTAGTACACTTGGCTGCCAACATATTAAAAATTGCCTCTGACCGATGGAAAGTTGTCGCCTGGGGTAGAGAGATCGATTTATTGTTGTTCTTTGTAGACATCGTCTTTTACGTCCCCCTTCTCCAATTTTGCTATCCTAGCTCATGTACAAATTAAGTCGCCGGCTGGGGTAGAGTGATCACAAACCGACCTTATCAACGACGAAGGCAACAGTGAAATTTTGATTAGTTTGGTTGATTTTTTGGAATGAGAATTTGGTTAATTTTAGATGTTCAGGAATGAATTTTTTGTTTATTTTTTCAGATTTTCTTGATTTTGGGAATTAATCTCAAGTTATTTATGGTGAAGCGAAAGGGTCGAGACTTATATTATTCTCTTACTCTCACTGAGCTCTTCATTTCGATACCTTTTTAGTGCTATTTTGTATGCTACAACTGATTTTCAGCCATTTTTATGTAACATTTCCAGCAAAAAATAAAAAAAATTCACAGAAAATGACCAAAATTGATAAAATAAAAACTTACAAGACTATTGATGGATACAGACAAAGTTACAGGACCATTTGTGATTTCTCAAGTTTTTTTTAAATTCTACATTTTGGATTTTTTTAATGTGTCCGACATGAGGTAACATTTTCCAATGTGTTGGTAGCCAAGTGTACCAACTCCCCGAAATCCCAAAATATTTAAAGTCACGTGAGTATTCTTGCAGGATTCAAAGACAGATTTGAATCCCAACACAGATTCTTGCAGGTGGTAGAGTTGCTCGTAGTTCAACTTGTCGATGCTCAATTGGAACATTTGGTTGAGTTCCCTATTCCGTTGTCTCTCGCGCTTTAGGAGCCCTTCCGAGTGGAGGAGCTCTTGGTTGAGTTGGTGATTGCTTTCTTCGTGATGAGAAACAAGCAACGGGTTAGACGATGGTGTGGGCCCAATTTTTGTGTTTAGAAACCTATTTGGAATGGTTTCTACGCTGGGGTGGTCGTATGAATGGGCCTTTTCGCTTGGAGAGAAGACCACTAGGGTGCTGAGTTCGTTGGCCATTTTAAAAAGGCCAGCACGTTTCTTGGAGAACGTGTCCTGGAGATTTGTCTCGTCCTCTATTTTCTCCGTGCTCAGCTTTTGATGATCCTTTCCCTTTTGTTGGTCCTTTGACTGGAAAGGGGTAGGGTGTTTCTCATTTGGATTGGTTCCATCTAAAGCATTCATGGTGAAATATAAAAGTATTTTTGTGAAATGTATGAAAATGAGAAAGCAAATTGAAATCAGAATGAGAGCAAATTGAGTTGAGTGAACAAATCATGAGAAGAAGGGCTATATATTTATAGGAGTAAATGCATATACTATTTTTTTGGATACTATTGTATTAAATGAAATTTGTTGTTGATTGAAATGAGTGAAAGAATTAAATCTCATCTAAAGTCTATACTTGTAGATAAATCTGAAATTAATTCAGTTATATTAATTCTCTAACACTTCTCCCCACTCACTAGGTTGGAATCACAATTCTACCCTCTGGATAGAAGGTTCAACAAGTGGACAATTTAATATGACTGTAGTGAATTTCAGCGGTACAGAACGTGGGCGTGCCTAAAGATGTGATACCATGAAAGAATTTCATCTCATCTAAAAGTTCAAAGTTGTAGAGCAGTACACTATTAGATAACGATTATTTATTTCTTATTTCCCAGTTATTATAAAGGCAAATTTTACGGATATTCTTGCAATTAATTGTTAAATATATATTACATACACGTTGGTCTGCTAGTGATTTGATTGTCAAAAATCAACGAGTGATGATTTAATATGATTGGAGTTAATTTTAGTGGAATTTGAACTCGGGATGTGGGCGTGCCTAAAGCTGTGATACAATGAAAGAACTCTATCTCATCTAAATGTTCGAAGCTGGAGCAGTATATTATTAGATAACGATTATTTATTTCTAATTTCCCACTAATTATAAAGGCAAATTTACGGATATTCCTGCAATTGACTGTTAAATATATATATTACATATACGTTGGTCCGCTAGTGATTTGATTGTCAAAAATCAAAGAGTGACAATTTAATATGGTTGGAGTTAATTTCAGCGGAATTTGAACTTGGTACGTGGGTGTGCCTAAAACTATGATACCATGAAAGAACTTCATCTCATCTAAAAGTTCGAAATGGTAGAACAGTACATTGTCAGATAACAATTATTTATTTCTTATTTCCTAGTTATTGTAAAGGCAAATTTACGGATATCCTGCAATTTATTGTTAAATATATATTACATGCACGTTGGTCCGCCAGTGATTTGATTGTCAAGAATCAACGAGTGACAATTTAATATGGTTGGAGTTAATTTCAGCTGAATTTGAACTCAGGACATGGGTGTGCCTAAAGTTGTGATACCATGAAAGAACTTCATCTCATCTAAAAGTTCAAAATTCTAGAACAGTACATTATCAGATCACGATTATTTATTTCTTATTTTTAAGTTATTGTAAAGGCAAATTACGGATATTCCTGCAATTGATTGTTAAATATATATATCATACATGGACGGTCACCATAAACACACGGCAAATACATTTATGCATCAATTACACCATGAAATTCAAGTGTTTTTTTAAATAATATTAATTATTTTTTTAAAAGGTATTAATTGGTCATTATTATATATTTTCTCTTAATAATATTAATTATTTCATTAAATAGTATTAATTGTGCACCAGGGATCCAAATCCACTTAAGTGTTACTCTAAATGCACAGTTTGAATCTTTAATAAAAATAAAAAACGCTTTAAGCATATTCCTGCAATTATACTAGATTTTGTGTGAAATTAGTTCTAAATATATTTTAGGGTGGTGGATTATATAGACTAGGTATATATAAGTAATTTTTGGAGAGGAAAAAAATATCATATTAAGCAACACATTAATACATATAAAATTACAAATGATTTTGTAATTTTGATTGTGTCCATAAGTAGTCTTATAAAGTTTTATTTTATCATTCATTTTGTTCTTTTATTTTCAATTTTGTCCATTTCCGCGGTTGGGGTTATACTGGAAAGTATGCTTTTACTTTGTATAACCAAACTGAATTTCTGTCTTATTTACTGAAATAAATTATTTATCACTGATGCTTTAAATATCATTGAATGCTACATATATTTACTGCATAATTGTTCAATAAACAGTACGTGTTACATTGTAGTTAATTTAGTGATACCAGATCACAGAAGATTAAATTAACAGTCCCTTGTAACTAAAAGTACGCTATTCACGACCTAGATGGAAATGCACAATCCATCGTGCAAGGTTGAAGTGTAAGGCTCAGATTGGCTTGTCTTGACCAAGAGATTACACTAGTGCATGACTGATGCACTGAACAGGACCTACAAGAGGATAAATTCTTCAGCACTGAACCAGGAAGAATTAGACCTCAGTGGTTCGTTATTTCTTAATCTTCGTCCCTTAAATAGGATCGTGCATGGTTAGTAATTATTGCTTTGACTTATGACGGGTAGAGAATCAATGAGATTCAATACTTTATATCTTGGGCAATATTACTGGTCACATGCGACTGCTAAGATTTAATACGAAGAATCGTGTGCGAGTTCGCTCGTTTGATTTGCCCCCTTGGGAGGTTCATAAGATTTATCATACCAAATCTTGCAAGTGGAATTAGTTTCCGCTATGGATAATAATGTTGAACCGTTCCTTGACCAAGGACAAAAGATATTAATTAAAGGAAAGCTATTTCAGTGGCTTGAATTAATTAATGGGCTGGATAATCTTAAACACGGGAAATATTAACCGGGAGCCATATTAACAATAATATGAGTTAAGATGGATAGTGCAATATTAATTATGTAGTGAGATTAATTAATATTTATAGGCTTAAATAATATTGTGGCTCAATATTAGATATTCAAAGTCCATTAGAAGGTCCAATCTTAATTCTCCTAAAGGCCCCTCAAGTAGCCCAAAGATAAAGTCCAATAACTGAAAAATGTGTTTAAAATAAAATAAATTATGGTTGCCTATTTTTCTTAATATTTCGAAAATAATAAATAAAAAAGATGGAGAAAGATTTTCTTTGAATTTTTTTATGAAATGAGAATAAGTATTCTTGGAATACAAGTTTATCTCATTAAATTCAAGAAATCTCCCACTTGATTTTCTTGAAAAAATATTATGAAGATATGTATTCTTGGAATACAAGAATATCTCATAAATTCAAGAAGATCCAAATCTTGGATTCCTACTCTTTATTTTCTAAAAATACCATAACAAGAGGAGGTGGGATTTTTGTGGAATATTTTAAATATGGAGAAAAGAATATATTTGATATATTCAAGATATCTTGGAGACCAAGAAAAAGATTTTTCCATCTTATTCACGCATAAAATTTTCGACCAACACCCCTCTATAAATAGGGGATGAATTATTCATCCCCAAACAATTCCATGTGTTGGAAAAATTAGAAATCCACAAAGGTGGTGCAACATAATTTTTTTTTTCCTTTTGTTAAATTGTTCGCGAGTTCCTACCACCGGATTGTTGAACAAGGATAAGGGAATACTTGAGAATGTCTTTTGGTGTGTTCGTGTGAACGGGATCCATCTTCTCGTTGTCACTCCGAGAGGTTAGTTCACATAAACCCGTAGTAATTCCGCATGCGTAGGATTTATGTGAACTGTTTATATGCATGATTTGTTGTTGAATTATTATTTGAATTAATATAGGATTAATTCATGCTAGTAATAATTGTTAGAATTAAATTTGTATTAAAATATTCATCCCGAATAGATCCTGTCAATTAATTCCCAAACAAGTGGTATCAGAGCCTCGGTTTTGGGCTCTGAATTTTAAATTATAATTTAATTCGTTTTCATTAAATTTGAAATTGGACATTAGAATTGCTAGATCTTTTTTTGCAGGTATCCAATTGTCATGGTATTTGATGAATGTTTATATTTATGCATGCATATAAATTGTGGTTTTAATTCGATTCGTTCGAATTCGTTTTGCCTCGTGAGAAAATCCACAAGTAGATTAAGATTTGTTTGATGCGTTCAATGTAATAGACTAGTCTAGATCTAGATTTATTTATTTTTTTGTAAATAAATTGTAACCGGATCGGAAACGGAGGCGGAGACGAAGAATTAAAAGAGCGGGATTCGAATCGGAATCGGCGCGGCGTCGTCGCGCGAAACGCACAAGGCGGAGGCACGCACGCGACGCGACGCTGCAGTGCACACGGGCGCTGGGCGAGGCCGGGCATCCGAGCGCCGTCTTGGATCGAGTTAGGCGACGACGCGGCGAATCGCCAGCGGCAAGGAAAGCCGAAAGCAAAAAGCGAAGGCAGCGATGCGGGCAGCGAGATAGAGGATGGGCATGGGCGCTGTGGCGAGCACTCAGCAAGCAGCGCTTCTGTACGCGGCGCGCTGCCGAGATCTCGCCGAGCAATGCCGAAAGCACCTTGGCGGCGACGTGCGGCTCGGGCGCTTAGGCACGCCAAGACAAAGCGCCGTCGACATGGCCGGGGAGTGCAAGGCGTGCACTCCGACACGTGAGTGTTGGGGAATGATTTGCACAGATCTATTCGGGATGAATATTTAAATACAAATTTAATTCTTTAATTATTACTAGCATGAATTAATCCTATATTAATTCAAATAATAATTGCAACAAAGTATCATGCATATAAAAAGCCACGTAAAACCTACACACGGAATCTACGGGTTTACGTGAACGTACCTCTCGGGATGACAGTGACTTCGGTCGGACAGACTAACCAAAAGGACTTCCCAAGTATTCCCTTAGCCCTTGCTCAACTATCCGGTGGAAGGACACTTGTCGAACAATTAACAAAAGGAAAAAATAAACTTTGTTGCACCACCTTTGTGGATTTGCTAATATTTCCAGCACATGGAATTGTACTTGGGAATGAACTAATCATCCCCTATTTATAGGAGAGGGAGTGGTCGAAATTTTAGTGATATTTCAATGTGGGAAAAGACTTTTCTTGGTCACCAAAAAATCTTGAATATATCCCTTATATTCTTTTTCCCATAATTAAAATATTCCACAAAAATCCCACCTCCTCAATATATGGAATTTTCGAAAATTTGGAGTGCAAGATTTCAAGATTTGGATCTTCTTGAATTTATGAGATATTCTTGTATTTCAAGAAATACATATCTTCCATAATATCTTTTCAAGAAAATCAAGAAAATCTTTCTTGCCCTCTATTTTCAAAATTTCGAAATATCCCTTATGAATAACCAAGTGGGAGATTTTTTGAATTTAATGAGATAACCTTGTATTCCAAGAATACATATCTTCATTCCATAACAAAATTCAAAGAAAATCTTTCTCCCTCTTTTATCCATAAATTTCGAAAAATTTAGAGGAAATATAAGCAACAATATTTATTTTATTTTAATCACCTTTTCAATTATTGGACTATATGTTGGGCTACTCAGGGGGCCTTTAGGAGAATTAAGATTGGACCTTCTAATGGATCTTGAATATCTAATATTAAGCCACAATATAATTCAAGCCCATAAATATTAATTAATCCCACTACATAATTAATATTGCACTATCCATCTTAACCCATATTACAGTCAATATGGCTCCCGGTCATTATTTCCCGTGTTTAAGATTATCTAGCCCATTAATTAATTCAAGCCACTGAAATAGCTTTCCGTTAATTAATATCTTTTGTCCTTGGTCGAGGAAGCAGTCAAAGATTATTATCCATACCGGAAACTAATTCCACTTGCAAGATTTGGTATGATAAAACTTATGAACCTCCCAAGGGGGCAAATCAAGCAAAAAGATTTTGCACACGGTTCTTCAGATTAAATCTTAGCAATCACATGTGACCAATAATATTGCCTTAAGATAAAAAGTATCGAATCTCCGATTCGCTACCCATGATAAGTCAAAGCAATAGTTACCAATCCCACGTGATCCTATTTAAGGGACGAAGGTTAAGAAACAACGAACCATCGAGGTCTAATTCTTCCTTGTTCGGATTCAAGAATTTATCCTCCTGTAGGTCCTATTCAAATAAGATCGGTCATGCACTAGTGTAATCTCTTGGTCAAGACAAACCAATCCGAGCCTTACACCTCAACATTTTCGCGATGGTTGTTCATTTCCATCTAGGTCGTGAATGGCGTACTTTTAGTTACAAGGGACTGTTAATTTAATCTTCTGTGATCTGGTATCACTAAATTAACTATAGTGTAACACGTACGAATTATTGAACAGTTATGCAGTAAATATATATAACATTCAATCATATTTAAAGCATAAGTGATAAACAATTTATTTCAAAGAATAAGTTCCGAAATTAGGTTTCGATTATACAAAGTAAAAAGCATACTTTTCAAAGATAATCCCAACAAATGAGTCGTCGATCGATGGCTTGGATTTGACTTTTTTTTTAAAACGGTCAAGTGGGAGCTTTTCGAGACGAACGATGAAGGCTATGAAGACGATTTCTCGAGATCAAGATATGATAAAAATTAACCGTGACAATTGGATATATGTGCCCAATGTGTTTAATTTTTTGTTTTGATATTTTGCATTTATTTTGTGCTTATTTAAATTGTGTTTAAATATGCAATGCATGAGAATATGTTTTGAAAAATCTCACCTTTGAAAATTACTAAGTATGTTTAAATAATTAATTGACAATTTTATTCCGGATAATAAAATTGAATTAATTTTGACCTCCATGATTTATTTATTTGTGGATTCTTTGGGAGAAATTCCCCCCACGTGACGGCCAAAAGATAGATTTCACATGAATAAATTCCGAATGGATGATTGTGGGTTATTATTAGTGGCGACGATGACCCTCCCCACAAAGCTCGTTCAAAGCGAAGTAATAATTCTGTATTTAATCATGGTTATTATTTAGGTATAAAATTGATATGCATATACTTCCCCGAAGTCCCTGTCAATTTTATATTGGTCAAGTGGGAGCCAACTATTAATCTGGATATTAAAGGTTTGAAACTATTTTTTGTTTGTAACTTCTTGAATGTGTTTAAATAATGACCCACCTCACGCCGTGGCTTATTTAAACTGTTTTGAGATATTGGCTGATGCATGTTCATATTTTTTTGAGATTTTAATATGATACATGTGATCGAACCTTGTGATATGTTTGTGCTTATACAAATTGTTATTTATTCCAGTTCAGCATGTCGCAACCTTTTAATCCACTGTTCAATATACTTAAAGACAATTTGCTTACTGGTGAAAACTTCGTTGATTGAAATCGTAAACTTACTATTGTCCTCACTGCACAAAGGCATAACTGGGTTCTCACTACACCTAAACCAGAAAAGTCAAATGATGAGTCTACAAAAGTGGTTAAGAAAGAGTATGCTGACTGGGAGCGTTCCAAACGAAATGGCAAAGTGTACCATTTTGGCTTCAATGTCAGATGTGTTGCAACACCAGCACCAAAACGTTGAGACCGCTGCAGACATCATGACTAGTCTTAAAGCAATGTTTCAACATCAGAACCAGGTGGCCCGTCAGATCACCATGAGGGACTTGCTCTCTATGAAAATAGTGGAGGGAACGCCCGTAAGGGAGCACGTTCTCCAGATGATGGCTCACCTTAACAAACTTGAGGTTCTTGGCACTGAATACGATATCGAGACCCAAATCGATTTCGTGCTCCATTCTCTGCCAAAAAGTTTTGAACAGTTCAGGTTGAACTACAAAATGAACAATCAGAATTTCTCGATGCCTGACTTGTTACAAGCTTTAGTCTCGGCAGAGGCGATACTGGGGCAAAAGAGCCAAGCCTTGGTGGCAAATGGACCTTCTTCTTCCTCTAGGCCAAAGGGCGGTAAGAAAAATAAGAAGGACAAAGGCCACAAGCAAGTGAACTCAAGTGTCGCAAATGGCAAAGAAAAGGTGAAGGGAGGTGGAGGAGTGAGTAAACCAGCTAAGGGGAAGTGCTTCAACTGCGGTGAAAAAGGACATTGGAGGTCAGCCTGTTCCAAACCCAAAAGGAATGGAAAGAAAGGTAATTCTCACGCACTAGTTGTTAAAACTTGTTTAGCGGCGTATGCCTCCCATTTATGGGTGGTGGATACGGGATCCACTGATCATGTTTGTTTCACTTTACAGAGGTTCAAGCGGACCCGGCAACTTAGTGGGAGTGAGATCCTCATCACACTGGGCGATGCTACGAGAGTGGCAGCTGAAGCAGTGGGAGAAGTGCACCTGTCTTTTGAAGACAGTTTTAATTTTAAGAGATATTCTTTACGTTCCTAGTTTTAGAAATAATTTAATTTCGGTTTCTAAACTCTACCTTGATGGATATTCGGTTACTTTTGATAAAGTTGTTACCATTTCTCTTTATGATAAATTTATCTGTCATGGAACGTTGTTGAATAATCTCTATACAATTAACTGTGCACACCACTCACGAAATGCATCCTATAACACATCAACTATTTTCGATAAAAGAAAATGTTCATCAGACGTGAACGAGACACTTCTATGGCATCTTAGATTGGGACATATTAATCCAAAAAGGATTCAAAGGTTGGTAGAAGATGGTTCATTGGAGTCTCTCCGGGTTGAACCAATCCCAACTTGCGAATCATGCTTGGAGGGTAAAATGACCAAGAGGGCATTCGGAGCCAAGGGGAATAGAGCCAAAGAAGTGTTAGAAATCGTTCACACAGACGTATGTGGTCCAATGTCAATCAAAGCAAGAGGAGGTTATGAGTATTTCGTCACCTTCATTGATAATTACTCAAGGTACGACTACATATTCCTTATGAAGCATAAATCTGAGACCTTTGATAAATTCAAAGAATTTAAGGCTCAAGCAGAGAATCATAGGGAAAAACGTATCAAGTCTCTATGATCTGATCATGGAGGCGAGTACCTCAGCGATGAGTTTTTGTACTACTTGTCAGATGAAGGGATTGTATCCCAGCAAACTGCACCCGGAACCCCTCAACAAAATGGGGTTGCAGAGCGAAGAATCATAACTCTTTTAGAAATGGTTAGATCAATGATGAGTTATGTGGATCTACCCAAGTCGTTCTGGGGTCATGCCCTTGAAACAACGACTTATATTCTGAACTTGGTGCCATCCAAATCGGTTCCCAAAACTCCCAAAGAATTGTGGACCGGGCGCAAGCCCAGTTTGAGACACATGAGAATTTGGGGGTGCCCGGCCTACGTGTTGGACAAGGAAGCCGAAAAATTGGATCCTCGATCAGAATTAAGGTTGTTTATAGGATACCCCGAGGGAACAAAAGGGTGTATGTTCTATGGTCCCGAGGATCAAAATGTGGTAATAAGCATCCACTTTAGATTTTTGGAAGAAGACTATATGAACGAAAGAAAGCCCAGAAGTGAGATTACCTTAAAAGAGCTTAGAGGGCTAACCTCAGTGCCAACTATACAAGATGACATACCAAACGACACACTTACACAACCGAAACCTCGACGTAGTGGGAGGGTTGTGAGATAACCCGAGAGATTCATGGGGATAGGAGAGTCCTCGGACTTAGTCCCCGGTCAAGATGAATCAGACCCATGGACTTACGACGAGGCAATCCAAGACAAGGATGCGGTTTCTTGGCAAACAACAATGGAAGCCTAAATGGGTTCTATGGATCATAACAGAGTGTGGGAGCTAGTCGAACCACTTAATGGGGTCAAACCCATTGGCTGCAAGTGGGTATACAAGAGGAAAAGAGGACCGGACGGGAAGGTGGAAACCTTCAAGGCAAGGCTTGTGGCGAAAGGTTATACTCAGAAAGAGGGGATCGACTATGAGGAAACCTTCTCACCTGTAGCAATGCTCAAGTCCATCCAAATTCTCTTGTCGATTGTTGCGCATCTCGACTTTGAAATCTAGCAAATGGATGTCAAGACGGCTTTCCTTAACGGAAGTCTTGAAGAGGATATCTATATGAAACAACCCCAAGGCTTCATTGAAAAAGGCCAAGAACACCTAGTTTCCAAGCTCAAAAAGTCCATTTATGGACTCAAACAAGCATCCAGAGCTTGGAACCAATGTTTTGATCAAGTAATAAAGTCTTATGGGTTTGATCAAAATGAATACGAAAGTAGTGTGTACAAGAAGCGTGTCGGAACTGCATTGGTATTCTTAGTACTATACGTAGACGACATTCTGCTCATCGATGATGATGTAAAGGTGCTGTCAGACGTAAGGGCATGGCTTTCAAAACAGTTTGATATGAAGGACTTAGGGGAAGCCGGGCACATCCTTGGGATCAAGATCACTCGAGATCGCAAGAAAATGATGATAGGCTTATCGCAAACTTCATATATAGACACTGTCTTGAAGCGATTCAGCATGAAGGATTCCAAGAATGGCTTCGTACCTTTCAGGCATGGAATCCATCTATCCAAGGATATGTGCCCTAAGACACAGAGAGAGTAGATGACATGAAAGGCATTCCTTATGCTTCGGCTGTCGAAAGCCTTATGTATGCAATGTTGTGCACGAGACCGAATATCTACTTTGCCGTTGGCATGGTGGCGAGATATCAAAGTAATCCGGGAAAAGAGCATTGGGTGGCAGTTATGAACATTCTGAAGTATCTGAAAAGAACTCGGGATAGAATGTTAGTTTATCAGTCAGACAGTCTAATCCCCATCGGTTACACAGATTCAGATTTCCAATCAGACTTAGATTCCAGAAAATCTACCTCCGGTAGTGTGTTTTGCATGGGGGGAGGAGCCATGACATGGAGAAGCGTTAAGCATAAATGCATCGCCGATTCTACCATGGAAGCCGAATACGTAGCTGCTTGCGAGGCAGCGAAAGAAGCGGTTTGGCTCAAGAACTTCCTAGTGGACTTGGATGTAGTTCCGAATTTGCCCAGCACAATCACTATTTACTGTGATAATGCCGGAGCAGTTGCAAATTCAAGGGAACCAAGAGCCCACAAGGCCAACAAACACATTGAAAGGAAATACCATCTTATACGAGAAAACGTTAAGAGAGGAGATATAGAGGTGGCAAAGATCGCGTCAGAAGACAACCTAGCAGATCTATTCACAAAGGGTCTGCCTCAGAATACATTCGAGAGACATGTGTAAGGAATGGGTGTCAAGACCGTTGCCAATCTTCTTTGATTATAAGTGGGAGATATTATTAGGTTTGTGTAGGTGACATTAGATGTCACGTATTAGGAACTACACGAGATATGCTGTAGTATACTTAAAAGCAGACTTTGAGTATAAGTGGGAGATTGTTGGGGTTATACTGGAAAGTATGCTTTTACTTTGTATAACCAAACTGAATTTCTGTCTTATTTACTGAAATAAATTATTTATCACTGATGCTTTAAATATCATTGAATGTTACATATATTTACTGCATAATTGTTCAATAAACAGTACGTGTTACATTGTAGTTAATTTAGTGATACCAGATCACAAAAGATTAAATTAACAGTCCCTTGTAACTAAAAGTACGCTATTCACGACCTAGATGGAAATGAACAATCCATCGTGAAAGGTTGAAGTGTAAGGCTCAGATTGCTTGTCTTAACCAAGAGATTACACTAGTGCATGACTGATGCACTGAACAGGACCTACAGGAGGATAAATTCTTCAGCACTGAACCAGGAAGAATTAGACCAGTGGTTCGTTATTTCTTAATCTTCGTCCCTTAAATAGGATCGTGTGTGGTTAGTAATTATTGCTTTGACTTATGACGGGTAGAGAATCAATGAGATTCAATACTTTATATCTTGAGCAATATTACTGGTCACATGCGATTCCTAAGATTTAATATGAAGAATCGTGTGCGAGTACGCTCGTTTGATTTGCCCCATTGGGAGGTTCATAAGATTTATCATACCAAATCTTGCAAGTGAAATTAGTTTCCGGTATGGATAATAATGTTGAATCGTTCCTTGACCAAGGACAAAAGATATTAATTAATGGAAAGCTATTTCAGTGGCTTGAATTAATTAATGGGCTGGATAATCTTAAACACGGGAAATAATAACCGGGAGCCATAGTAACAGTAATATGGGTTAAGATGGATAGTGCAATATTAATTATGTAGTGGGATTAATTAATATTTATGGGCTTGAATAATATTGTGGCTCAATATTAGATATTCAAAGTCCATTAGAAGGTCCAATCTTAATTCTCCTAAAGGCTCCTCAAGTAGCCCAAAGATAAAGTCCAATAACTGAAAAAGGTGTTTAAAATAAAATAAATTATGGTTGCCTATTTTTCCTAATATTTCGAAAATAATAAATAAAAGAGGGAGAAAGATTTTCTTTGAATTTTGTTATGGAATGAGAATAAGTATTCTTGGAATATAAGTTTATCTCATTAAATTCAAGAAATCTCACACTTGGCTATTTATCTTGAAATTTTCGAAAATAATGAAGAAAATAAGGAAGGAAATATTTTCTTGATTTTCTTGAAAAGATATTATGGAAGATATGTATTCTTGGAATACAAGAATATCTCATAAATTCAAGAAGATCCAAATTTTGGATTCCTACTCCTTATTTTCGAAAAATACCATAACAAGAGGAGGTGGGATTTTTGTGGAATATTTTAAATATGGAGAAAAGAATATATTGGATATATTCAAGATTTCTTGGAGACCAAGAAAAGATTTTCCCATCTTATTCACACATAAAATTTTCAACCAACACCCCTCTATAAATAGGGGATGAATTATTCATCCCCAAGCAATTCCATGTGTTGGAAAAATTAGAAATCCACAAAGGTGGTGCAACATAATTTTTATTTTCCTTTTGTTAAATTATTCGCGAGTTCCTACCACCGGATTGTTGAACAAGGATAAGGGAATACTTGAGAAGGTCTTTTGGTGTGTTCGTGTGAACGGGATCCATCTTCTCAACGGTTATCACTCCGAGAGGTTAGTTCACGTAAACCCGTAGTAATTCCGCATGCGTATGATTTATGTGAACTGTTTATATGCATGATTTGTTGTTGAATTATTATTTGAATTGATATAGGATTAATTCATGCTAGCAATAATTGTTAGAATTAAATTTGTATTTAAATATTCATCCCGAATAGATCCGGGTAATTAATTCCCCAACATACGCTAGTGGGACTCCTGACCGTGTTCGGGTCGATTCAGCCAGGTCATTTCCGGGCAGTCGACGAGATCCTCTCGTTGACGAACATCATGGGTGCCCACGCCGAAAGAGATGGCTGGTATTATGTGCGGGCTCTCCTCCACAATAAGATAGTGGAGGACGTTCCGAATAAAGTGGACGGGTGGAAATCACGATATTGGTGGGTCTCCGGGGATTGGCGTAGCCCGGTGGAGGAATCCGGCCGGGGTGGTCGGATCAATATCAGGACCGAGTTCTGCTTCACCCAAAGTAAGTTCCAATATTTCTCTCTGCTTTCTAGGTCGCTGATTTGACTTCGCTTTCTTTTTGCAGTTAAAATGTTGGAGGAGCCGCTTTTCTCTAATTTTCTGGCCTGTGCCGTTGTGGTGTGTCGGAAGGATCTGCCCCATAGGTCGCTGAAATTCTTGGGGACCACAAAGTCTCTCCGTAGCTCGGGCTTGCTAATCGGCCCCAATCATCTTTGAGTTTTGAACCCTCGAGGTACTTTTCTCTTCCCCTGAAGGTTCTCATAGATTTATAGCTCGACTGACTTCGATTTTGTTGACAGTGGAACCTCCCCTCAACCTCCCCATCATCCAAACCCCTTCCGAGGTTGAAATCATGTCGTCCTCCAACCCCGCCGCAATGAAGAAGAAGAGGATCAGGCAGCTCGCCGAAGCGAAGACGAAGCAAAAGACGGATAAAGCGGCTCAGGAACTCGCCAAGGCGTCCCTTACCGAAGGGACCTCAGGGGACCAATAGGCCGGGGGGCCCGAGATCATCGCCACATCGGGAGCTGATCAGCCAACAGCTCATCCCGCCGCGGGCCAGCCTCCGTCAGATAAGGGTAAGAAGGTGGCGAGCTCATCCAAACGCTGCGACCACCAACCCACTGACGATCCCTCCAAGCGGAGCCATCGGGGGGACGAACCCAGGGGGTCGCCCCTAGGTGCCCGCTCTTTTCACCCCACGAGCTCCCGGTCAGGCCACATTTTGGAGGAGAATGATCGAAAAGACAACCGGGACCATTCGATGGGCGACGCCCAGGTAAGGATATCTTCGCCAGGTAGTTGTACAAACTCCCCAAAAACTATATCCCTATATTTTAACACCAGAATTTCGTGACAATCGCTGACCGCAGACTTCGCTAAGGCGAAGCATCTCGCCTCGCCACCTCGCTCTCTACAGGTCTTCCAGACATATACGCCGGGCTGAGCCGCTGCCAGTGTCGCGGACGCCCAAGATGGAGAATGGTCAGGGGGGCCGCCCGCGGCAACATCCGGATGGCAATGGTGTACGCAGGCCGGCTGGCTGCTACGATGATGAAGGCTTCAGAGGACTTCACCACCTCCGACGAGCGGGTCTGGTTGGCATTCGAGGAGAAGTAGCAGGCATAGAAAGCCCGGGAGGAGGTCGTGGACGCCAAGAACACCGCCCTCGGGGTGATCGAGGGTCTCAAAATCCACCGATGGCTCGGCGAGGATCCCGGATCTGGAGACTCGTGGCGGGAATGGACGCCGAGTCGGGCGCCAACCGACGGAGGTCAATTTCTGAAGGCCGAAAGCCGATGGAGCGGCAGGGCGCCCTCCTGCGAGAAGGACGAGCGACCGGTTCGCGGGTCGCACTTCGGGAGAAGGATCGTAAGATCGTCACCAAAGGAGGACAACGCCGTCCTGGATGGCCTGGGCAACTTTGCCTTTGTCGAGGCCATGGTGAAGTGCATCCACCTCGCTCGCTCCTTTCCCGAGGGGTTGGCCCTTAAGAAGGCCCTGGTCACCGAGTTGTCGGCCTTCTTCGATCACAACCCTGCCAAACCCGGTGAATCCTTTCCAATTGCCGATCTGGGGCATGATGGGTTCGATGAAGTCGCCTGAGGACATCGGAGACCTTGACTGCTTTGATCCCGCCGATCTTATCCATTTCTACGCACACAAGGGGGACCCAATGCCCAATGGCGGAGGATTGCCTAGGGAGGACGACAGAGTGGATGGGTCAAACCCCGAGATGGAGCCCCAACCGAAGGATGGCAATCAGGCGGTGGGCCAGGCCCAAGGCTGAGTTTGTTATTCCTGCGGGGTTTTGAAAATGTATCTTTTTTTTTCTTTTGAATCATTTCGCCCTAAGGGGCTTTTCCTTGTATCCACCCTTCTTTCTCAAAGAAATGAAATTTACTTATGAGGTCGCTTCCAATTGTTTATCTCGCTCTGCAGTGTCGTCTAAATTGATTGCGACTCGGCGATCTTAATAATCGACTTTCAACTTGTGAATTTGTCTAAGTTATCTATCTCGCTTTAGATTGTCGTCTTAATTGATTGCGACTTGGCGATCTTAATAACCGACTTGCAACTTGTGAATTTGTCTAAGTTATTTATCTCGCTATAGATTGTCGTCTTAATTAATTGCGACTTAGCGATCTTAATAACCGACTTTAAACTTGTGAATTTGTCTAAGTTATTTATCTCGCTTTAGATTGTCATCTTAATTGATTGCGACTTGGCGATCTTAATAATCAACTTTCAACTTGTGAATTTGTCTAGTTATTTATCTCGCTTTAGTGAGGAGCGCGCTCTTGGTCACCTATGGTCATTTTTTAGACTGGCTAGGAGACCTGTGGACCCATACTTCGCCTTTCGATCTCATTTTCTTAGAACAAAATTGGAAACAAGGACATAGATGGGAAAATTGGAACTTTGTATTCATGTAGGATGAAAATACTACATTTATAACCGAAGTAAGTTCCTATTAATAATACTAATCGAGCTAGCGGGGAGCTCTTACTAATAGTACTTCTTCAAAAAGGTCGCGTTCCATGGGTATTGTATTGGGGTGCCATCGATATTCTCTAGCTCGTATGCTCCGTTGGGCAGAATGTTGGCGACCCAGAATGGTCCTTCCCACGTCAGGCCAAAAGGACCGTTATTCCCACTTTGCACTCTTTTAAGGACGAGGTCGCCCCTGTGAAACTGGCGGACTCGGACCTTTGAGTTATTGTATTTCTCAGATCTCTGCTTGTAAATATTGTTGTGAATGTTCAAGTTCATCCGCTTTTCTTCGAGCAAGTCGAGGTTGACTTCTTGAGCTCGGTCGTTCTCTTCGTCGATGGCTTGCAATGTCCGATATGTCGGGAATTGGAGTTCGATTGGAATGACTGCCTCCGTCCCAAAAGCAAGTTAGAAAGGTGTCTCGCCGGTCGAACTCCTGCAAGTGGTCCGATACGCCCAAAATATCTCGGGCAATTTGCTCGCCCAGGTGCCCTTGGCACCCTCGATCCTTGTCTTGAGGGTGCGCTTAATTATCTTGTTGACGGACCTCGACCTGGCCGTTTGACTGCGGGTGATATGGGGTTGAGAAAAGCTTTGTGATTTCCATCTCTTGAAGAACGTCCTCACCTCCCATATGTCGAACTGTGGCCCGTTGTCTGACACAATCGCCATTGGGAGCCCAAACCTGCAGATAATATTCTTCCATATGAATCTTATTATGGCTGATTGATCGGTACTTCCCAGGGCCTCTGCTTCCGCCCACTTGGTGAAATAATCCACTGCGATGACTACGAACTTGACTGACCCCGGTGCCGTTGGTAGGGGGCCGATAAGGTCGATTCCCCATTTAGCAAAAGGCCAAGGACTATAGATCGGGGTTAGTTCCTCTAGGGCGACCTTGATCCTTGGGGTGAACACCTGACATCGCTTACAAGCCTTGGAGTATTCGAGGGCGTCCCGTTTCAGGGTTAACCAAAAATATCCTTGTCGCATAATCTTGTGAGCGAGGGCTTGGCCTCCCCCGTGGCTGCCACATACCCCCTCGTGGATTTCTTTCATGATCCTCCTGCCGACCTCCGGGGTAACACATTTTAACAAAGGGAGAGCGAAACCTCGCTTATACAGCTGATCGTCGATGATTGTATACCTGCCCGCCCTTACTAGAAGTCGCTGGGCTTCGACTCTGTTTTTAGGGAGCTCGCCGTCTCGGATGTACTTCATGATCGGGGTCATCCAATCGTCCCTCCCTGGGTCGACTTGTGCAATGATGGCCTGGCTGCCTGATGGGGCGGTGATCCGAATGATCGTGATATCGGACATATCGGTGCTCCCCTCAGAGGTCGCTAGGCGAGCTAGAGCGTCTGCTTGAGTGTTTTCCTTCCTGGGGATCTGGGCGATGTTGACCTGCTCGAACTTCGAGATTAACTCTCGAGCAATTTGGCGATATACGACCATCTGCTCGCTTCTTGCTTCGTATTCGCCCGTCATCTGGAAAACAACCAATTACGAGTCGCAGAAAACGTTTAGCCACCGAACTCCTATCGCCATCGCCATTTCTAGCCTGTTGATTAGAGCTTCATACTCGGCTTCGTTGTTTGTGGCCCAAAAATCGAACTGCATTGCCGTGGTGAACGATTTCCCTTCGGGGCTAATTAGTACGACTTTGGCCCCAGCTCGCTCGCAGGTCGAAAAACCGTCGACATACAGTTCCCATGACTGCCTTACTATTTTGACCTGCCCGGTTGGGAACGTCAGCTCTACGAGGAAGTCGGCCAGGGCTTGCGCCTTTATTGCTGTCTGAGGTGCATAAGTTACCCCGAACTGACCGATCTCAATCGACCACTTGAGGCATCTTCCTGCTGTATCGGGTCGGTGGAGGATTCATCGCAGCGGCAGTGAAGTCAGGACCTCGACGTGATGATCGAAAAAATAAGGGTGGAGTTTCCTGACGCTCATGACGAGAGCGTAAGCCAGTTTTTCTAAAGGCGGGTACCTTAGCTCGGCATCATTTAGGGCCTGACTCATGAAATAGATCGGCCAGTGATCTTGCCCCTCAACTCGGACCAATACGACGCTTAGGGCGGTCTCGGAGGCTGCTAGGTATAAGTATAACGTTTCCCCCGGGATCGGCTTGGTCAGGATTTAGGTGTTTGACAGATATTTCTTGATATTCTCGAACGCGAGCTGGCTCTGGGCAGTCCACTTGAATTTCCCTTTCCTGATTGTATCAAAGAAAGGTTTGCATTTGTCTCCCATGAGCGAGATAAATCGATTCAGCGCGGCTAGACGCCCTGTTAACCTTTGTACTTCCTTAATGCTCCGGGGCGCACTCATATCTTGAATCGCCTTGATTTTGCTCGGGTTTGCTTCGATCCCACGTCGGCTTACCATATGCCCCAGGAACTTTCCCGATTCCACGCCGAAGTTGCATTTCTTGGGGTTCAACTTCATCTTGTACTGTCTTAGAATGTTGAAAGCTTGAGCGAGGTGCCCCAGGTGGTCTTCTTTCCTCTCGCTCTTCACCACCAGGTCATCTATATAAACCTCCATGGTTTTACCAATCTGCTCCGCGAACATGCGATTGACGAGCCTTTGGTAGGTCGCCGTGGCATTCTTTAGCCCAAACGACATGCGCTTCAAGCAGTATACATCCTTTTCTATTAAGAAGGAGGTGTGATTCTGGTCGTCCTCGTGCATGGCTATCTGGTGATACCGGCGAAAGCATCCATGAAGGACATTGCTTCGTGCCCCGCGGTGCTATCGATCAAATGGTCAATATGCGGCATGGGGAAGTGATCCTTGGGACACGCCGCATTTAGATCAGTGAAGTCGATGCACAATCTCCATGAATTGTTAGCCTTTTTTACCAAAACCGCGTTCGCTACCCACTGCGGCTTGTCGGCCTGCACGATGAGCTTGTTGTCTAGGAGTTTCTTGACCTCGTCGGCCAAAGCGACATACTTCCTGGTCCGAACTTCCTTCTTTTCTGGGAGACGGTCTCCTGCTGGGGTCGATATTGAGCCTATGGCAGGCAACCTTGGGATCAATACCGATCATGTCCTCGTGCGACCACACGAAGACATCCAGGTTTTCCTTGAGGAATTCGATCATCTGACCCCTCATCTCATTTAGCAGAGTCGTGCCGATGATTACTTCCATGTCGGGTCATGACCCGCTGATCGGGACCCTCTCTAATTCTTTTTGATTCGGTGTATCGGGCCGCCCCTAGGCTCGCCTCGGGGTCATCGACGCTCATATCCGGGCTCTATATCTATATTTCGGGTAAACCCGTGGTTTGATTTGCTCCTTCCACGCTGTCTGTGACCTTCATCTTTTTGCTAGACTCATTCTCATGTACCGATGTTTGGTCGTATGGTCGGTCCCGCGAGGTCGTCATTACCGTCTCCATGTAGCACGTTATATAGGCGGTACCCGGATTTAGATCGGCCTGCAACATGCATCCTCTGGACATTGCTTGGTTCCCTTTTATCGTTCCCACGGCCCCTCCCTAGGTGGGGAACTTTATACAGTAATAGTGCGATGAGGAGGCCGCTCCAAACTCGTGTTCGAAAGGCCTCCCCAGGAAACCATTGTATGTCGAGGGTTGGTCGATTATAATGAAATCGAGCTGGCGAGTTGCCTCTATCTCGAGATTCTTATCCGAAACCAGCTCGACAGCCAGGCGGATGATCCCGTAGGGCCTGACTGTGGAGTTCCCAAACCCTTTGATGATAATTTCTCATGGCTCGACGTAGTCACCGAAGCTCCCAATCTAATCCAAGGCACTTTTAAATAGTATATTGCAAAAAGACCCGTTGTCTATCAACAGGTGATGGACCATTACTCCTATGATCTTGGTTGAAATTACGATCGGGTCGTTGTTAGGATACTGCACGCCATGTTTATTCTCGTCCGAAAAGGCAAGTGAGTTAGATGCCCCGGCGGTATGGTTGATCGGGCAACATATTTGATGGACATTGCCCATGGTGAGCAATTCATCCTTCCGTCGTTGGTGAGAGAGATTCAGGGACGGAAGGATCCCACCGATATTGCCCCCCATCAGCGCGATCATCTGGACGGCTCTCCCCGCGGCATTGTTCGAAAAAGGAGGGACCTACCGATTGCCGTTTTCCGCGGGCTTCGCCTGAGGTGGAGCTTGCTGCTGGTTGTTTCCTTGTCATTTTTTTACGAACTCGTCCAACTTGCCTTCCTCGTACAACTTCCATAACTGTCTCAAGAGGTCTCGGCACTCGCTCGTGTTGTGGCCGATGCTCTCGTGATAATAGCAGTATTTGTTCAGATTCATCTTTCCGTCCATCTTCACGATTTTCCTGGGTTCTTCCAGCAGCTTCTTGTCCTTGATCTGGTTGAAAACTTTGTTGGGGGTGGTGCTCAGGACCTCCATCAACCTGACCTCAATCTCGACCCCGAACGGTTTGAAGTTGTTCACAGTCTTGTGCTGGTTTCCACCTATTTTATGCGAGCTGGAAGGTTTCATCTCGGGTTTTTTGCCTCATCTTCGGTGACTCGCTCCCCGAGTCGCATGGCCAGCATCTCGGCCTTGCTGATATGGTTACCCGCTTTCCACCGAAACTCGGCGTACGAGCTCGGATATTCCTTGTACATCAACTTCCACAACTTTGTGTTCAGGCGTAGACCTCGGACTGCCCCCATGACTTTGGCTTCGTCTCCCATGGGCTCGCCTTCTAGTAGAAGATTATCGACCCGTTCGATGTAATCGTGATCCGACTCAGTGGGTCCTGTTGGACATTAGCAAAGATCTGCTTGCTGATGGTCTCGGCGCCATTGTGGCGAAGTGGTCGAGGAAGAGGGTGGCCAGTTGGTGAAACGACTTGATGGAGTTCGGGGGGAGAGCCTTGAACCACCGGTATGCCTGGTCGCCCAAGGTGAGCGGGAAAAGGCGACATCTTGTTGCCTCCGTGGCTCCCATCGAGGTCATGTGATCGGAGAACTTCCCGAGGTGAGTGGCCGGGTCCGAGCTCCCATTATACTGACTAATGGAGGTCGCGGTGATCTTAAGTTGGGCTGGCGCGAAAATAATAGAAGGGACTAAAGGCGAAACCGGGACCAGGGCCTAGGTAGCTGGCCCGACCTTCTGATTCACCTGGTCTTGTAGCTCCTTGAGGGTCTTCTTGATGGCTTCGAGCTGATCGTCTCCGGGGTTGCGAGGTAGGTTGGGCTCCGGCGTGCCCAATCGATCGTGTACGGACACTCTCTGTCTCCCATTTCCCAGAGCTGGGTTTCGTTCCCGACCTCGAACGAATTCTCCAATTTTCGCCTGACTGAGAAAGAATCGGACTCGGTGATCGCGCTTCGAGCTCGGGGCCTGCGCGGGGCGTCGCTCCCCAGTCTGTCGAAGACGGACTCAACCTGGTGTGATTGCTGGGAACTCCCCCTTCACGGTGAAGGGGTTTCTTCTCACTAATCGCGGCGTCCCCCGGGCCTTTGGAAACCGGGCGCGGTGAGGCTAGTTTTAGCCGATTTGTCTTGAGGCCTTGTGCCCTCGCCCATTTTCCTCTTCCCCCGGGAACCAGAGCTTCGATGGGATTCCGCCCGACGATGCGGTCCGCTGCGATCGCCCGCCAGATCGCGCTGGCGGCGTTTGAGGATTCTGACAGCTTCCCGGAGGTCTTCTGGGGTTTGGATATCGGCCAGGTTCTTGAGGGGACCCTCGGAGCTAGACGTGGCTTCCCTTCGATGGCAGGATGCCTGTGCCCCAGCAGAGGCCATATTGGGTTCGGTGATCCCCTCCCCGTCGGTGAAAGGGAAAATGGTAGGATGTTTCAAAAAATAATCTGGGAATTCACTAGTGAAAGCACCCTCCTTCTAGCGCCAATTGTTGATACCAAAAATATGAACAATTATCAAATAACTTATGTGGCCAAGTTTGGCATCAAACTGATTAATGATTTGGGGGACATATGAATTAATGAGGAACAAAGAGAATATTCTTCATTAATTGTGGATGATTGATTTTAAATGCTTGTGGGGATGAAACATTAAATTTGCAAGAGGGGATTGGGCCAAAGGCCTCTTTTTAGCTTCTTAGAGCCTTGTAATAAATGAAAAGGTCCTTTTAATGAGTCCTTTCTACAAGTATTTATACTTTCTACAACATGAGAATAGGCTCCTAGATCCTATTTACTAGGCCATTAATGTCACATTAACCAAAATCTTGGATTATGATCGGCCCAGATACAATCCTAATTAATGCTCCTTGTCCTTGTTTGCCAGATCGAGGTCGCTGGCGCTGCCTCTGAGGTCGCCCGCCGTGTCCTTTCCCGATTGGTGGTTCTGTTCCTGTAACTCGGGAGACCTTCAGGGCACAGGCTTCCTTTTGAGGAAAGTCGCCCCTATACTGTAGCCGCCGGAGGGCGCAGATAGGCTGGCGCGGCGCTTGGGGTTCTATGCCGCCTGCGGATCCCGGAAATCGAGGCTCCTTGCGAGCTCTTTCATCGGGAGGTCGGGATCATCTTCCGACCTCGCCCTTAGAGCCAGCCTGAGGTCGTCTCCGGGTCGCTCAGGTCGCACCTCCTTCTATCCGGCCATAGGACTCGCCTCATGGTCCGGGCTGGGTTTGAGCCCGCCCAAACCCGGGAAATGGGTTGCGATCCCACGCTCGGGGACCTCGTCAACCTTAAGCACGCGGCTAAACTTATCAAGTGTGGAAGCTCGTTCATCCCTTAATACTTCGCACACAACAATGTGGAGGAGAGAGATTGGAAGGATGAATGAATTTTCATCCATCCATTGTGGATGCTCTATGGTTTTGGTATACGTAGGGATTTCCGAGAGATGGAAAGGTGATAGTTATAAAAGTGTTTAAGTTGCAAACAAAAGTTGTTTTCATGAGTTTTGAATCTTGATGTCAAAAGATAATTAGTATTAGGAGAAAGGGATTATATTTTTTTTGTAGTTGGTACGATTGTTTTGACTTTATCCTTTAAAAAAGAAAAAAGATAAATTGCATTCTCCTAGAGTATATACAAAATCTAAAATGAAAATAATATCTTGCATAATCTTGATGTATCCAGTTTATGGTTATCTAGATCTTCCCGTGCTCTTTCGGTATCTTAGAGCCTAGAGGTTTGATTAAGTTAATTTTCATATCTTTAATAGTTATCAAGTAATGCCCGCAATAATATCATATATTTATAACAGTATCATAAAAATCACAAGTTTTATCCCTTCGAAACATAGAGTAGAAAAGTTAATTTGATAAATTGAAACAAAATCAAAAAAAGATTCGTCGACTCTCAAATTTTAATCTATGAAGATCCATATCATATATATCCGGTTATAGTATCTTTCTTAGCCGCCTTTTCAAATTTCAACCATAAACTCATGCAAGTCTCTATATATATATATCTCGATTGACATACTTAAAGTCTTAAAATTCTATAAACATCAAAGGGAATTAGGCGTGGGTAAATTGGTCAAGAATTGATGGTATGCTGGTTTATCGCATCAAAAAATAAATATAACATTAGTATTTTTCCGTTTACAGTTATTTGCTTCATGAGTCTCAAATTTATAGCCTCTATATTTATTTTAGGTATTATTACTAAGTTACTAATAGGTATAAAATGTTTAAGAACATACTATATAATAGGTACAAAATAATTACGTACATATATGCCGTCAAAGATGTGCAATCTTTGTGTACCTATGTATTTATAAGGAAGTTGGCATCTCTGAAATTGTATTTATGTGTAAGTATTCCTTAATTTATTTTATTTATGTATGTTTACAGTTTACTCATTCTATAGAGGTTTGAGAAGATATTTAATTCACGTTATATTAACGCATGTGAAATTAATTGTTATGGTGGTTAGAATTTGAGAAGACTACTATGTCGTAGTGTTTTGATATAAACTATTGAACAGAGGCAAATCGTTTTCTTTGACTAGAATATCAATCGAATTAATTTTAGAGACACTCTTGCGTGAGACCGACGTCTCACGATGAGACGGAGTGTAATTTGGGCATTGACACTTTAACATTTTAGGAGAAGTGGGTGTTAATTGTACTAAGTTGTATTCCGTCTCATGCATGAAACCGTTTCATACGAGTTTTTGTCTTAATTTTATTGTTTTCTTAGAGAATCGACATTACAAAAAAAGCAAGATTTCTACAAATATACCATCAGATAGGAAAAATGAACGTATCTCATTATATCATTATATACACAGTGGAGTAAAATTGATAAAGTAAAAGGTGAAAGAATTTTTTCTAGAATAACCCTATGTTACAAAAAAAAAATTAAATTACGGAAAAAATTCACTGGATAAGTATTAAAAATTCGAAATTAATTGTTCTGAGGTTTAAAAAAATATAAATATTTTTTTCTTTTATTTACTCATTCACATTGTTCTGGTTGTAAAAGCTTTGAGGAAATGAGCATGATCAATAGTAGTTTGTTGTTACATAATGAGGTGGGAATTAAACAAAAATAGTCTCATAACTTTGTACCTTTATTGAATTGGTCTCATAATTATCAATTTTTTTAATTTAGTTCTTCATGTATTTAATTTGATCCAATTTAGTCCCAACTCGCCGGAAGTCGTTCAAAATTGCCCAAAATTACGTTGTTTGGGTGCGTGTCCTACATGCGCCCCCAATTTTGACCGAATATGTAAACACGCATCCAAAACGACTTCATTTTGGGCGACTTCCGGCTGTTTGGGACTAAATTGGATCAAATTGAATACATGTGACTAAATTAGAAAAGTTGATAATTAAGGGACGATTTCAATAAAGGTGTAAAGTTATGAGACCATTTTGGTTTAAATCCCTAATCATGTTTTCTTTGATTAAAGAATCGATTGTGTTTTCTTTGACCAGGAAGGTAGAGAGTCGGCATAACAAAGACAAACATGAAAAAAAAGGAGAACCTACAAAAGAAAAACAAAGGCGAAAAGAAGGAATAAGCAAGATTTCTTCACAAATCTACCATCAGAAATCATAACCGAAATCCAGTCAAGACTCCCAGCTCAAGCCATTATAAGTTGCAAGGGTGTTTGCAAGTCGTGGAACGATTTATTCGAGACTCGTGAGTTCGTCAAGTCCCATCTTTCTAAATCAGTCCCCGGACTTGCTCTAACTGCCTTTTCGGACAGGGAGAGACAAAAAGATCGAGCTTACAAATGTTGGCGACCTTCACTTCAGTTCAATCACCAAGCTCAGTTTCACTTACCATACATTGATACAGGGTTCAGCTGACGGGTTGCTTCTTTTGAAAACGGTGAAATCCGACAACAGTGACCTTTACTTATGCAATCCAATCACTCGTGAGTATATCGACCTTCATTCTCGTTTTCCGTTGTTTGATGGAAAATACCCACCAAGAGTTATCATTTATGGATTTGGGGTGAGCAAAATAACCGGTGAATATAAAGCTATCAGGGTTATTATCCATGACCGTAAACTTGTTAATCTTATACTGCACTGGCGAAAAAACATAAGCATAAAAACCAATCGAACCGAGTCAAGGGAAAACCCTTTTCCCCGCAAGACAAAATACGCCCTGGATAGTGCTCACAAGATCGTGCGTAATTGCCCCAAAAGGTAAAACGGTTCACAGTATTAGTTCAGTAGCACCACTGAAAATAATACTCTCGTCGAACGTTTCGGAGTTTGAGCAGAAAGAGGAAGAAAATATGTACGCAGAATTGCGGGAGTCTAATTTTCGTAGGTTGGAAAAAGTGACTGAAAGAATTCTGAGGGGTCACTATATATAGACGGAACCAACTCCGGGAGGTTGAGGAAAAGGTGGGAAGCCCACGAACTTCGTGGTCAGTTATGACCCACGATTCTAGTGGGGCGGTTTTGACCGCATGAGACCGTCCAGGTTCGGCGAACCTCTAATTCGGATTCAAAAATTTGAATCGGATAAGTTTTGAATCACAAGACGATACATCTTGACTCCTGGGCCGACCCAATTCCGGATGGGCCACCCAACTAATTAAGTCCAAAAAATAAATGACCCAATTTAAGATTTTGGGTATCTAAAAAGATAGATGGCCCCAAAGCCCACCCAAGAACCAATTAAGAACCCGGACCGGGCCGGGGCTACATACAAGCGTGTGGTTCATGGTTAGGGTCCCCTATGCACCATTTTGGAGAACAAGACTTCAAGTATCTTGAATGTCAATGAATCAGCATTCCGGCTCACTCTGGCGGTCTCACTCTGGTTTTGTTCAGAATCTTCAAGAATTACAAAACCATTGGCTTTTTGCATTGAGTCAGATGAATTCGATTCCATTAATGATGTGATTCCAATCTTTATCTCTTGATGGGCCATATCTCTTCAAAATGATCTTTAAATCGATATCATTATCCATCTGTTTGATTACCTCGTCAAAATAATGATTAAAATTATTATTAAAACTTCATTGATGTTATGTACTACTTCGATTTGTTCTTTACATGCAAGATGAGGAAAGTGTGATTAATGTCATGGGTGTATCATGAGCCAGGGTTCTCTTGGAATGACATTTATTTCCAGAATTGTTTGTAGGTCATCAATCGACTCTTCGCTCTCCATCAATGAGTTATCAAAATTCCATTGAGTACATTTGCTAATCGTATCTTTTTGGTTGTGTTTTTAGATTATGAAGCATCAAATATTTACTTCAGTGTTTTATTACATAAACTACTTATAAATTGATTCATTCAAATATTTATCAAACTTCAGCTCTGTATTTTAGTCTAGTGAAATCAGTTAAAACACATTTTTCATTTTAAAGGTGTATGATTTGATCATGTATTTGGCATCTATCTCACCATTAAGCTCTGATCTTGCTTCATATGTGTTTGAAATTCTGTGGCAGTAAATCTGCAGTAATTGATGAATAAATCATATCATGAATACATATCAAAAATATTTTTATTTTGTTTAAAACCTTATACTAATAGAACTTTATATTTTTCATTGATCACTCTATTTTATATTTTTCAGAATCCATTTACATCCTAGAGTCTTGTGGGAGGTCAACAACTCACATGTGATTTACTGAGGTGGATCATCATTATTCAGCTTCTTCAGTAGACATCCAAATTTTCTTTAGTAGTGAGTTATTCTTCCTTTTGTTAAGACCCTTGGTCTTATCAATTCCTATTTCAATTTAAGTGTTGGTCTCCATCTATCCAGTGTTTGGGGCCCTTCTTCTTTATCCCTCTGAGGAAGACATAAAAATCTCGGCATTCTGATTCTGTTATAAGTTTGTAAAAATGATGGCACTAAAAGTTGTCTAAGGTAAATCGTAGATTTGATCCGATTCTTGTTTAAAATGTGCATTATTTCATGGTGTTTTGTGAGTGATTTGCACTTTTCCATCAAAAAGGTTTCATTAGCCTTTTTGAAATTGGAATCTTGTTTGTCTTGGTTGAATGAATGACACATTGGTGATTAACACATGGTTCAATCATCATGTGATGCTGACTCAACCTGTTCATGATTATCCTCCATCGCTCAGTTGTTTCAATGTATTAAATTAATTCTCTTGGGTTTTCTTCAATATTTGTGTTCATTAGCTTCATCTTTGTAGAGATAGTATGAGTCTGATTGCAATCATTAAAATTATTAAGTACTTTTCTCAGTTTGCTGAGTTTTAATCATACATCAAGTGAATTAATTATGAAGTTTATAATTCTTTGTGAGTTGTCATTTGTGTTTTTGTCCATGTCTCCATATTTACTAAAAATTAATGCAATGCAAAATGCTGAAGAAAGACGCCAATCACCAGCGAATGAAATATGGTCAATAGTAGTGTTTGTGCGAACTTTAACCTGTGAATAATCGCTCGAGAATGTATCTCAGAAAGTGCAACTTCAGTACAACTTTATGGAATCAACCATACAACTTGTGACTAACCTTGTGGGCAATCAAGTTCTGATATCTGGGGCATCCTCAGTTCCGGCTTGACTCCGTCCAGGGTTATCTTTAGCTGGTATTGAGCCAGCGCTTGAACGAGGCACAGTTTGCCCCATATGCTTCTCCCCTCAGCGGGAAATGGGAGAATCTTGGTTTCGGCAGGACATAGCAAGTGGCCCCAGTCATTACAGTATTCTTGTCACGCCAGGTTGGCTTGGGTCTTCCACAATGACCAGTCTGCCTCCGTGATCCCCAGTTCAGCCACATTCGCGATCTTTCTTGGAAACTTTTGGTCTTACTTGCGTGTTAGACTTGCCACAATTGTGGCATCAATTTACGCTGGCGTGAACTTCCGGCAACAGCATAGAGTTCCTGTATTTGATGGATCTTTTTTCTCCATCAGTTTTATATCTCGTTGCAGTTGAAGACCTTATTTTCTTGGCCATCTTCTTCTTCAATCGGCCAGACGATCAAATCTCAATAATCTTTTAGCACTGGCAGAATCAATTCAATTCCTTCAGATCGGTAATTTCTCAATGGTGCCACAAAAATTGGTAAATTCCATTCCTATTAATATTATAAGTTTGATTAAGTCTTCTTAGGGCTTGTTATCTAAGCATCTTGAAATCATTACATGATGAACTTCTTCACCACATCTTGATCTTGTATGCTTCTCGAAAAGCCCATTCTTTTGGTGTAAACGTTATTTTTCAATTCCTGAATAAATTCCGGCTGTTAATCTTGATCGAGAATTCAGGCTCACCCAATTTAAGATTTTTGGTATCTAAAAAGATACAAAGCCCACCCAAAGCCCAATTGCCACGAACCCGGACCCGGGGCGAACGGGCGCGCGCGCGTGGTTCATGGTTAGGGTCCCCATGCACCATTTTGGAGAACAAGACTTCAAGCTTGTGTTTATACTAGGAAACTTTCCTTTAAGATTCCAATGTGGGATGAGTGGGAAGACTACACATGGTCAACACTCACCCATTAATTACTCTCTCACTAGAGCATTAATATCTCATCTTCTTTAATTAATTTCTCACTCACCGAAATTCGGTTTTGAGATATTAAATATACCACAATCATCTACTCCGCGAGTAGATCGATCTCGTCACGTTAAATTTACAAAAATCAACGTTTTAATTCCTCAATTAATTTGGTCAAACATGAGTGCTAGAGCACTTTCAAAACCAAATTTCCAACAAAACTTACTAAATCTGATTGTGAGGTATACACCATTGGAACTAGATCCTGGAGAAGCATTGCACCTCATGCGGTCCGTTACAAACGTAGTACTAAAGCAGCATTTGTGAATGGGAACCTTCACTGGCTCGTGCATGATCTAAATGACACTCCATTGATTTCTTGCTTTGATCTTGAAACTGAACTTTTCGGCACTTTTTCTCCTCCTCCTATTCAAAATGAAAAAAAATATAGTATCAACGCGGTTCTTGTTGATGTGGAAGGCACCCTGTGGTTTTTGCGATGGTTCATCTAGCGATGGCATGATCGTCATCTGGTTGATGAAGGAATATGGGATCGAAAATACTTGGACAAGGGAATTTGTCATCAGAGATTGCCCTGATATTGGGTCTATGTTACTTTGACTTCAATCTCTCACACACCAAGTGTTCTTCCGCTCAAATGTTTAGGAATGGAGAACCCACTTTCTTTAGATTATAATTTTGCAATTTAGAATACAATTAATCTATAAAGTCGTCAGTATTTGTGATGGATTTATGTCCGTCGGTAAAATTTGTCGATATTTAACAGTTTTTTTAGTGAGATACACTTGCGTAAGACGGTTTCACGGTTAGACGGAGTCTAAGTTGGGCATTGGCGCCACTTTAAAAGAAGTGGGTGTTAATTTGTGCTAGTTTATACCCCGTCTCATGTATGAGACCGTCTCATACAAGTTTTGTCATCTATTAATTAATGTGTTCTATGTTGATTGTTAGCATTTTGCCATAGTTTAATCTAATTTTTCATCGCTCGAGTCTTTTATGATCAACAAGTTTATATATTGAAATCGTCAAGAAGTTGTGTGAGCAGGTCTTATAACTCTCATCTATATTTAAAAAGAAAAATAGAAAAAGAGAGGGGCTTGGAAATAAGCTCAATTGAATGAGGTCGTTGTGAGATGCACATTTGAACCCAAAAACTCCTTCGGAAGGAGGCCAGGCACATTGAAAAATATTAATAATAAAAAATATATATATAATAAAAATAAATTACCAAAGATAAATTATTGGGTAAACCCAAGTTCATGACGAACTCTAATTTTTTTAATATTATTATTGTGTTAAAAACTATTAGTGTTATGTACAAAGATTATCACGGTTATGTAAAAAAAACTATCATTGTTATGTAAAAAAATTATCACTGTTTAAAAAATAAAACTTTTTTTTTTAAATAGTAATAATTTTTGTGCACAACTGTAATATTTTTTGTGCATAATAGTATATTTCATGTATAGATCTGGTTCACAGGAGTAACTACCAAAATACTAAGTACAATTTTCAAAATCAAATAATATTTTACAGAAAAATATAAATGTTGAAAATCTGAAAATTTTCACAAATTTTATTTTGAAAAATCTATAAATAAATATAGGAGATCTCATGTAAAATTTGTTCATATTATGAAATTAATAACATTATACATATAAATTAATATTATTATTTTTATAAATTAATGCTCATATCACTTAATGTTATAATATCAACTTATAAGTATAATTGTATCAGTTGATAAGTATTATGATATTAATTTATAAGTAAAATATTATAAATTTTATATTATAAATACTCCCTCCGTTCCAGGATTATTGCAACACAAAAAATGGACCACAAACCAAGTAAAGTGAGTTTTAGTGGGTTTTAATGGAATAAAATAAGGGTGTTGTGAGTGTATTAATATTATGTTTGTTTCCATTTTGAGAGTGTTATAGTAATATTGGGACGTCCAAATAAGACAAGTGTTACAGTAATCACGGGACGGAGGGAGTAAGTTTTAGCGGATACCTACTCCTATAAATAATTTACAAACTTTCACATAACTGTAACAGAGGGTGGGGAAGGGGTGAGTGGGTGACGGAGGAGGGGCTGGACTTGGGCCGTTGGAACCAAATTAACGGAAGTTGCAAGCCTATTGTTTTGCGATCAAACCTTGAAATCATTTGGTAGACAACTTACCTTTTTCCCTTTTAAATTGTCGAGGAAATTCATGGTTGAAAATGCACATTGAATAAACCCATTTTAAAATAATTAAAATCAATTGTGTTTATCTTTTCCACTAGTTAAGGGGTTAAAGGGATTTCAAATTATGTGAATTTTTTTTTAAAAAAAAAGTTAAAAGGTGATTTAAATTTTGTACTCCGTCCATTTTAATTACATAGGCTTTTTTTTAATGGGTGTCCCAAATATCAGTTCGATTACCCTGTTTCACTTTTCGTATTCCATTGGTATTTCATTCTTCTGGATTTTTAACACATAGACCCAGGGTATGGTGGTTCGTTGAATATTTTTTATATTCCACTTGTCATTCATCCATATTATGGAATACAAAGTGAAACACCAATTATGAAACAAGTGATCTGATTCCCCCAAATATATACTTATTTTGGCATAAAATAATTTTTTTTAATTAATTTACTAATATAACCCCTATACATTAAATATACCGGAAACTATAATCATCATTAAATAGGGCTGTAATAAAAATTTTAGTTGTCTGATTTACCTTTCCAATAAATATTTTAAATCTATGAGCAAAATCCAATCAACCTATATAATTGGGATGGAGGGAGTATATGTTTGGGAGTGTAGATTTTGTAGGATTCAATATGGTAGAATTGTAAAAAGAATGTGATAAATGATTGATTGTGTATTAAAAATTGTGTCTAAAGTATGATATATGATATGTAAAATAGAAAATGAGGAATTGTGTTGAGTTGGGTAGATAATAGTAACAAAAAAGAAAATCTAGTATTGAAAAAACCCATTTTAAAATAAAAACTTTTAATTTGTTTAACCTTTTCCACTAATTGATAAATAAAAGACAAAATTGAGTGAATTTTTTAAAAAAAATGGTTTAATCCTACCAAGTGATTCATGGTTCACCCGTCCATTTTAATTATAATTTAGGGTTCATTATTTAGTGTTTAGGGTGTAAATGGTTGATTTAGGGCAATTTTATAGATTTTCATACATGAAAATTTTCACACTAGACATACTCTAACAAAAAAATAAAATAAGTGTATAATAAGTAATATAGAGTAAGATTTTAATTAGAGAATTTAAATCCTACACCCAAATCCGAAAAATAAACAAGGATTAGGATTTGAAATTTTATAAATGGCTTCCCACATCATAAACAAATTGTTGCAACTTAACTCGGAGCAATATAATTCCCGCGTCTCACCAGGACGCAATATCGTTTTTAGTTACACCGAAAATTACCTCAATGCTTCGAATTCCAACAAACAATTAGTTCATATATCTGGTTACAAATTATAAAAAGACATGTAGTGATTGATAAACGCTCAAACATATCATAAAAATTCTCTCAGTTAACTTTTTATTGAATTGTGTACGATCTTTGTACACAATATAGAACAAAAAAGCAGAAAAGAGACTCAAAAAAAGAGACCTAATGGCTCGAGTTTGACTCGACTTGCTTCATTGATTTTCATTTCCATCTCGGGGGTAAAATAGTTCTTCCAATCTCCAACCTGACCTTTCCTTATAAAAATGTTGTTTGGTGCATCTTTGAAAAGCATTCCCTTACTATTTGCATCCACTTTCTTGAGCCTCTCCACACAGCACCTCCTCACAACTTCAACAACTTCATCTTCACTTCGAAATGGCCTTCCCAAAAACTCAGCAATTTTCTTAACATGTTTTTCCGGCTCACTTTTCAGATCCTCATACTTGATAAACAGTATCTTTTCGGGCCTTTTCTTGCTCTCCTCCCAATAGCCCGCCACGTGATCGAAGAAAGGCCCGAACATATGAACCCCAGAGCAGAATCCATCAACCAAATCCGATAACGAAACCGGCTCCTGATATAAAAAAGTGATTTCTGTAAAGAATGAATTGATTTTACAACTAAGTTGTACACAAAAGCTATACTACGGGATAATATTTAAATGGTGATTGACCCTTTATACCTGATTCTGCCTCCACCACGAGTTGAAAAAATGCCACATCGACATCACGGTGTCCTTAGGGTTCCGGGCAATGTACACGATTTTTCCCTTCGAATGCTTGAGAGAATCGGGGAGGATAGGGTACGGAAGATGCGTGTGGAGAAGACGAGCGGACGATGTGCTGTCGTACACGTCGAACGGGGCTGGTATGGTTTGGTAACCCGCGGCTTCTACCGTGGGGACTGCAAAATGGGGGTTTTGCGTCGATAGAATATCGGCGGAATCTAGAGGTTGGTGGTTTTGTGTGATGCAGAGAGCTAGGGCTTTGAGCCACGTGGTGCCTGTTTTCATGGTTGATGCTAGGAAAACGTCGTCGTCACGGGCCTGGAAGCTCCACCGAAAGGTGACGGCGGGCTTCAACAGCGTGTGCGTGAACCAGAATCCATCCCATTTACACATTTCCTCTGTTTCCATGAAAAGTGCTTTTCGTTGCTCCTCGAAGAACTTGTCGACATCTTCTGGGGCATTTAAGGTTTGCATGTTTCTTTCAATTGTTCTTTTTTCAGTGATTCAATGGACACACCCTTACACTATCAATGGACACACACACATATATATATTGGTGGTGGGATTAATGCACTTTTGTTTTTCATCTTCATCTTTAATTTTATTATCTTTAAAATATGATGTGCGTCGTTAATTGTGATATGTCATGTCAATTATTACACATATCATGTATTAAAATTAGTTAAACATGAGATAGAAACATTAAATGGAATTGGGGATTCGTGCCAATTTATTACCAATTAACAACACCTAATCCACTTTTTTGTTTCACCTTACAATTAATTTTTAAAATATGATGTCTGTTGTGGTTTCATCTCACTGCAAAAAAAAAAAAAAAAATTGTTTACGAAATTTTTTCACAAAAATAATTTGATTCTTAAAAAGTGGAGATTGTCTATCACGTACCTACCAATTTTTAGAATAATCTATGAATATATTACCTACATAAATAATTTTCTAAGCAAACAGATTATCTATGAGTAAATTGTCTACACATTTGTAATTTTCGTAGCTAGGCAAACAAATTACCTACACAAAAAATTTCATAGGCAATTTAAATTTTCGTAGAGGCAATTATATTGGTAGTTTAAAAAAGGTCTACGTACAAACAAATTTACTTATGAATTATATTTTCTAGGTAAGTTTACTTATAAATGAAAATGTTTATATAATTGGATAATTTTGTAGTCAAGTCGTAGGCAATAAAATTATTTAAGGATGAAATTATTTTCGTTGAAATTTTGTAGGTATATTGAAAAATTTCGTAGGCAATTCACAATTTTCTTGTAGTGTCTGTTACAACTTACACATATTATGTATTTTTTATTTTATTTTTAAAGTGAAAATGAGATGAAACGATAAAGTGGATAAAATGATTATACTTTTGTGTTTCATCACGTGTTTCATTATTTTTTAAATATGGCATGTGTCATTCATTATGATTTGAGATGTCATTTAGTATAGTGTAAAATTTAACATTAAAGTGGAATAGGAAATCCGTGATAATCTACCAATTAAGATCACATATTTCACTTTTATGTTTATCTATTGTTTTATTATTTTTGAAATATCACGTGTATCATTAATTATGATTTATAATATCATTTAAAATTCAAAACATGTGTCATGTATTAAAAGTAGTGAAACAAACATGAGAAGAAATAGTAAAGCGGAATAGGAGTTTGAATCACAAATGATTCTATAAATTTGGCCTTAAATAGATTTATTTTCACATATTTTTTTTTTCTATTTGTCGATTTATTTTTCCCAATAACTTTAAAAATAAAACAATGTTCAATTTTTAGTCTCAAATCTTTCATTAAAGAACAACGTCATTTTTTCCATTTCAATTTGACATCTTATTTCTAATGGATATATAATATTGTTAATTACTACTATTGCTTAATACATTTGTAAGCTATATATATATAATTAAATTTAAAAAAAACCTTAAAATTAAAAAAGAATCGACGGTTTAAAGAATTATCAAACAGTCAAACACAAAAAAATACACGCGGTTAAAACCCGCCCATTCCATTCACAAAATAGTAAAGCGGAAAAGAATCCCCAAATTGAAATGTCAAAACAACGTTCAATTTTGTTCCGTTTTTCCATTTCAATTTTGGACTAAAATTGGACATTGTTATGTTATTTAAAAAAACCTTAAAGTTGATGATAAAAAAAAATTATGGGACTTAAAAAATCTACTTGGATTGCGCCCCAAATTTGTGTTTTGGGACTAATTTACATTGTTATGTTATTGGGAGTTGAAAAAAAGTCAACGCGTTTGTTTTTAAAATTTAAGGGATTTAGAATCCTTGATGAATAGTAAATGTATGTGTTTGTTTTGGGATTTGAGTAGGTTAAGATTTAACTTTATGTCAAATCAATGCTGATATTGTATTATTATATTATATTGAGAAGAGTAATAAAATGTATAAAGTGTGATGTATTGGGAAGAGTAATAATAGATTTTATAGATATTTGTAAGTGTGGATTGAATGTGGGATTTGAAAACTAGATTTTAAATCTCAAACTCGTATGAGACGGGGAGTGCAAAGTCCTAAGTCCATCCGTGTGAGTCCCAAAACAAACGCAACCTTTGTGATCAAAGTTATGAAACTATTTGTAATTCAAACTCAGTGACATTTCTTGTGTTCCTTTAGCTGGCCGTGTACGCCTTTTCAAAAAAAAAAAGTTTTATCTTGTGTTATTATATTTATATTATACTCACTCCTATTCAAAATATAAGTTGTTTTGGCTTATTGCATTATTTACTTTTATTTGATGTTCTGACTTCTATTTTTCTACACTGCCCTTATTTAATACTCTTTCTTTACTTTCTTGTTTTACTCCTTATCATGTCATTAAAAATAATTTATCATTAAGACTAATATTGGTATAATTTTTCTTTATTAATAAACGTGCAAAAGACCAAGATATCTTATATTTTAAATAGAAAGTAGTATGTATCATTGATTATGGATCGAGATGTAATTATTACTCGTGTTTTGTATTAATAAGAGTGAAATGTGACATAAAATATTAAAGTGAAATTGGAGATTCGTGCAGATTTTCTACCAATTAAAGTCACCAATTTCATTTATGTGTTAATTGTCTCTTGTATCATTATCTTTAAAGTATGAAATGTGTCATTAATTATGATTTGTAGTGTCATTTATTGCATGTGTCATGTATTAAATTAAAGTAGTGATGCATGAGATAGAACACAAATTATGTAGAATATGAGACATGTCTCGATTTTCTATCAATTAAGATCAACTTGATATTCTATGTTTGTGTTTTATCTTGTGTTTCGTTATCTTTAAAATATAAATTTTATCATTAATTTTTTTATTTTTAATGTCATTAATTATTAAAATGAAACATTAAAATAAAAGATGAAACACTAAAATAAAATAAGATATATTATGATGATTTTCTACCCATTAAGATTACCTATTCCACTTTCATTCATCATCTTTAAATCATGGCATGTGCCATCAATTACCCTTTACAATTTTCACCATTCAATCAACAACTACTTATAATTTATAAACCAAAACGAACAAAGCAATTAAAATATTGAAACAACGTTAAATATTTAGACCAACACAAATTTCTCACTTATAATTTTTTTTAAAGGATAAAATATAAGATAAGGAAAATAAAAGGATCGGAGATAAAATTAAAATAAATAAAAGTACGAATAGATAAATTAAGATAAATAAAAGTACAAAAAGTAAAATTTAAAGAAATATATAAACCAAAACGAAACAAAGCAAGTAAAATATTGAAACAGCGTTAAATATTTAGATAAACACAAATTTCTCTCTTATAATTTTTTTTTAAGGAGAAAAAATTAAGATGAGAAAATAAAAGGAGATAAAATTAAGATAAATACAAGTACAAATAGATAAATTAAGATAAATAAAGTACAAGAAGTATAATTAAAAGAAATACATAATGTTAATACTTAAAATATAAAGTGCAAAGAACAGAAGCAAGCAAAAACCGAGAATATAGGGAACAAACTGAAACAGTGAATTATTCCTTTTTCGTAGATCCTAAATAACCCCAACATATCAAAATTATTCCGCAAATCAAGCCCAGCTCGACAGTGGATCCTAAATAACCTCAAAATATGTATGAATTGGATTATGAAATTATAGGTGCAAAGAAATTTGGGCCTATATATATATTTGGTCCGCTTCATGTGCTATGGGCCTAATGAGCTCGGGCCAATTTGGTGGGTGGCACGATGACATGACGTTTAATTCATTTTTTATAATAATTTTTCATTTTTATTTGAAATAAGACTTTGAATTTTATATAATTGGATTCTTATTGAAGGATTTAGTTTATTTGCATATGAGTTTGGAAGTTATATTTTCAAATATAAATTATTAATATGGAACATTGGAATTCTTTAAAGTTTAAAGTATTTGTTCTATTCAACACAAATCTTTGTATGTGATATATAAATATGTTCATTTGTTCTAACCAGGGGCTTAGTCCACCTGACCACTGAGCTGCTCATTTGAGTAGGAGACTTAGGTTCGATTTCCTTTGGGAACGAATTTGGAGTTATAGGAGTTATAAAGTGGATTGATGATTTCGTGAAGTATTTGAGTACTTGGTGTATACTAACTACTAACAACTAACTTTATAGATAAAAAAAATGTTCATTTATTCTCAAATTCTTATATTATTTAGGAATTCGGATGCCCTAAGAATTTTATTTTTATGGATCCAACCAATTTGTATGAACACAAAGTGAGTTAATGTTTTTATGCTAATTTATGTCTCCAAAGAATTAAATTAAATTTATATATGTATTTTTAATAAAAAACTAAAAAAATGGGTTTTGGGCTTAGTCCAACAACCTAAATTGTCAGCTCTAATCAAATTTATAAGACAATTGTTTGAATGACCCAATCTCCTATCACAAATTTATTATTAATAAACTTTTATGTAATCATTATTATGTATAAAAATTATTTTTAAATATTAAAATTTTTTATATGCATAAAAAATAATTTTTACACATAATAGTGATAGAGTTTATGTATAGATCCGATTCAAATGATTTACTACAAAAAAAAAATTCTTGATCAATTTTTATATTTTCTTTTCCGACTTTTGGTTAAGTTGTGATAAATACAAGCATATATTGAAATCATTCTAAACCTTTCTATCGTCACAAAAAACTTTGACTTGGGCGGCGTCGTTTCGGAGTGCTCTGTAACGCCTCGGTAGGTGATCTCTGTTCCATTTCTCCATTGCATTTACTTTTATATTATTAATTTATGGATGATGTGTGCTTGTTTTTAATATAGGTTTCTTACAATTATTTACGGAATATTTTGTTTATTGCGTACTAGGTCTTTTATCGATTTCCTAGAGTTCATAACTATCTAATTCCCAATTGTTATCTGAATATTTTGTTATAGAATGAGTTTAAATCTTAGATTTAGAAGTGATGCAATTTTAGGTTTTTTAATAGAATTGTGTCATTTGAAACCATTTATTTTGTTATAGAATGAGTTTAAATCAAAGATGCATAGCCGTAGAGTAGTTAGGGTTTGGGATTTGGATTTTGACACTTGATTTCCTGATTTCTTTGTGGACTCTTTTGTGCCTATTTTGCAGTGTCTAAAAGTTTATTCCAGCTATAAATACTATGGAAACACCGAAATACGTTGAATCGGATGTAATTGATGTGGATGGAATTGAGGAAGGGGAAAAAGAATCTTGTCTTGTGGGAAGGCTTGTTACTGAGAAACAACACTGGAATCCCCCAAATTTGATATAAGTGATTAAAAAAGTTTGGAAACCGAAACACGGTGTGTCATCGAGAGTGTGGGAGGAGTCGAAACTGATATTGTTTCGCTTTGATGATGTCACGGATAGGGATTGGGTGTTGAAGAATCAGCCATGGACTTTCAAGGGCTCCCTTTTCGCGATAAAGAAGTTTACAGGAGGAAACGAGCAGCAACTCATGTCGTCTTTAGATAATGTCACTATTGAGCACGCCTCATTCTGGGTTCGGGTATATGATGTACCCTCTACGTGCATGAATGAGAAAACACTCTGGCTATTTGCCAAAAGGATTGGGATTTTGGAATCTATGGATACAACAGGAGAGGATTTAATTGGCAAGTTTATAAGGTTTAAGATTTCTATCAACATCACAAAACCATTGCTGAGAGGAATCACGATTCGTGTGAAAGGGGAACATTTGTGGCTTCCTCTGAAGTACGAATGGAGTGAGGTAAAAGAACTGAAAGATATCTCATGCAGCAATTACGAGGAATCTTGGTATCATGGGATCTCTTTTAATGGATCGATTTATTGGTTGACATTTAATGAAAGCACAATAATTTGTTTCGATGGGGAAGTCGAAAAGTTCAAGAAACTTCCTATGCCCGATTCTAAAGATCAAGAGCCCGATTCGTTCAGACTGACTTCTCATGGAGGCCATCTTTTTTTGTTCGCGGTGAGTACTTTTAATCAAGGCGATTCCAAGAAGATTATTATTTGGAAAAAAAGTAATGGTGGTGAGAATAATTCATGGGTGGACTATAAGGCGTTGCAGTTTGGCCCTCGAGGTTACATACCCTCCCCTATATGTTGGGTAAATGACTATGAGGTTATTCCTGACATTGACCATAAGTACGATTATTTCCTCCATAACCACCGTGAAAATACTTTTGCGGTGGTTACGAAAGGACGTGATAGAAGGTATGATCAACCAGTTCTTTATCATGAAAATTTGTTTTTACAGTAAGAGATGTTGATGATTCTTCCTATTTGGTTGAACATATCGTTGTTTACCAGGTTATTTGATACTAATTGTTTGGAATTTTATTCATAACTTTGTTTTGCAGATTCTTTATTTCCGTAGTTAACAATGTTTTGTTCCTTTTATGATAACGGGTCGGATTTGAAACGGTTTTGGTTTGCCTAGGCATTGTTTAATTTAGAAAATTGTGATTTACGTTTAATTTATGCTATTTACCTTTTATTTAATTTTGGAGAAGTGAAGATCATTCGTATAAAAAAAAGGTAGTTAATATGCTTGCTGAACGTTGATGGATGAAGCATTAATAGGGGAAAATAATTCTGTAGTTTTTTTTAATTCTAGAGAATAATTCTCCATCATATTATTGGCAATCAATCCCACTATGTTTTTCAGTTTTTGTTACCTTGTTCATCCGTGGCATCAACAATTCGGCTAAACACAGCACCACAAGCATAACCAAAACATAATCAAAATCAATGTTATTCCCAAGGATGAAAATAATACGATATATCGTGGATGTATCACATATTTCGAGAATGTGTGGATGTTAAGGTGTAATCAAGAATGAAAATATAGCGATATGTCATGGATATATCGCTTGACATATCGCTTAATTTGAAAGTGTGATATATATTAAGGTGAAATATATTTTGGCAAAATATAGGGTGAACAAGTTTCACAAGAATTTGTGTAACGGGTTAAAGAGTGCAACTTACATTATTAAAGGGTATTAGTTGTAATAATTGATAACTGAAGGGTGTGATTTTTTATTATAAAATGTATTACTCAAAACACTGAAGGGTGGGTGTGACTTATATTAAAACATAAGGTATTAGTAGTGATAACTGAAGGGTGTGACTTATATTGCAAAAGGGTATTAGTCGTAATAACTGAAAGGTCATGCAGGGCGGTCACCCTCTTGGGATTTAAAAATTTGTACAAAATAGGTAGAAATTTTTATATTTATACTTTAAAATCGTAAAATTTTGTCATTTCCCCCCTTTGGATATTAAAATTTTACCGCCCATACTCAATGGAAAATTTCGCCACCTTGGGACGAAATTCTAGATCCATACCTGATACCAATCATGTATTTTTATCCCAGGAATCCTCGCGATATATAGCAGTATAAATAAATAGATTTGCGCAAGTTTCGTGGTGGCAAACAAATTAATATCCCGTTCGCGCAATGATATACTATTATGATACGTACATATCTTCATAAAATATTCGAGAATCAAAGAATCTTTGATTCATTATAATTATTTTTAGTATTATGATACGTACATACCTTCCTAAAATATTTGAGAATCAAAGAATCTTTGATTCATTATAATTATTATTTTAGTATTAATACACCACCAAAGTTATTAAGCTCTGATAAATACACGGCAAATATCAAACCTTTCCATCAACAAAAAAAAAAAAAATCGATATCGCCGGCGTCGTTTTTGGAGTGCTCTGTTAAGGTGATTTCTACAGAATTCCTTTCTTTTTCTTGACTCTTGGACTGTTCCAAGAAGCAAGCTTATGAACGTATGAACGTAATGGTAATTTTCCGTTTCTCAATTGCATGCTTTCTTGTTGCTGTCTGCTATTAATTTATGGTTATTCACTTATTTTGTGTGCTTGTTATTTATATATATAGATTCCTTACAATTATTTACAGAAGATTTTGTTTATTACGTCTTTATCGATTTCTCTAGAGTTCATATACACCGATTTATCAATTTTTGTCAGTATATTATGTTATAGGATGAGTTTAAATCTTAGATTTAGAAGTGATGCAATTTTAGGTTTTTTAATAGAATTGTGTCATTTGAAAACCTTTTCTTTTGTTATAGAATGAGCTTATAGAAAAAACCCGTAGTGTAGTTAGGGAGTTGGTACTTTCGCCTCAAATAGATTCAGTCTCATAACTTTTTTTGTTGTCAATTTAGTCTCATATCTTTGACAGTGTTCAATTTAAGTCTCAAATCTATCGAAAAATTCAAAACTACGTCGTTTCGACGATTGAATATGGGGCTTTCCGACCGCATGTGTGACTGAACTGTCACATGTAATTTCATTTTATTTTTAAACCTGGAATTACATGTCATAAACTTAAATTTTTTGTGACCTATAATTCCAGATATAAAAATAATATAAAATTACATGTGACAGTCCAGTCACACCTCCGGCTTGAAAGCCCTGAATTGGACATTGTCAAAGATATTGAAACTAAATCGACTGAATCTATGAGGACGGAGGACAAAGTTATGGAACTATTTGTTAATTTAAACTTAGGGTTTGGATTTGGATTTTGTCACTTGTGTTGTAGCACAAATCAAACTGGATATGTGCTCGTATCCGACACGTCAGCAGGGCCCACCTAGGCCCTAATCGACCCAACCCGACAGGAGATCAGGTACCCAAAAATATGTGGATCCGACATATTGTGAGCATGTTGCACGAGGTCAATCCCGACCTGGGATACCATGGGATAAAGAGGATGGAATTTTACCATGGCTAACACCTCGCAGATCACCAGATCAAGGCCCGACCGGAGGATGTGCGATCAGAGCGACCTTGAGGACCTCGGTCTGACATAAATGCAGAGCATTAACTACGACTGGGCGGGTGTCAGACAGGCGACGCCGAAGAACTTTCCTAAATCATACCTAAATCAGAGATAAATCAGCAAAGGACGACACCGATTGACTTTTCAGTGTACCTAAACGGCTAATTCCCTGCAAATCCGGGAATTACCTGGGTCAATGTGTAAGCGAGGTCCGCGAGGTCGACAACCTCAACGAGCGACCTCCCTCGAGGACGGTCCGTAGGCGAGGTCGGACAGAAGAATAAAGACTGTCTGAGCGGGCGACCTCCCCCGAGGTCGCCCCACGAGCAAAGTCGGCGAGCACAACACAAGAAGATAATCCGGCAAAATCAGGAGTCAACGTCAACCTCGCGAGACGAGACAAGCATTTAGTGTAATGTAAATCTAGTTTTAATTATTAGATCCACAGTTGTAATAAAACCCTAAAATAAAGGGTTGAGACGAGCTTGTAAGGTTTTTTGACCTATCAAGGGTGGTCCTCTCCTCTATGAATAGAGGACCATACCCCATTGTAAAGGCTCTCTCCCATTTTTGGCCCTCATTCATGATATATACAAAAAAAAACAATATTCAAGGGAAGAACTCAAGAGTTCTTCCCGCAGTGTTCTTGTTCGTTTATTACGTTTGATAGTTATTAATCGGTTCACAATATAGCCACATTAAATCCGTATATCCGACCCGATAAAATCGCTATCAACAACTTGATTTCCTAATTTCTTTCTGGACTCTTTTGTGTCTATTTTGCAGTGTTAAAAAGTTTTATTCCAGCTATAATTACTATGGGAACACCGAGAGAAGTTGAGTTGGATATAATTTGATGTGGATGATATTGAGGAAGGGGAAAAAGAATCATGTCTTGTGGGAAGACTTGTTACTGAGAAACACTGGAATCCCCCAAATTTGATACAAGTGATTGAAAAAGTTTGGAAACCGAAACATGGTATGTCATCAAGGGTGTGGGAGGAGTCGAAACTGATATTGTTTCGCTTTGATGATGTCGTGGATAGGGATTGGGTATTGAAGAATCAGCCGTGGCGTTTCAAGGGCTCCCTTTTCGCTATAAAAAAGTTTACAGCAGGAAACGAGCAGCAACTGTCGTCTTTTGATAATGTCACCGTTGAGCACGCCTCCTTCTGGCTTCGGTTATATGATGTACCCTTTTCGTGCATGAATGAGAAAACACTCTGCCGTTTTGCTAAAAGAATTGGGAGTCTGGAATCAGTGGATGCATCGGGCAAGGATTTGATAGGCAAGTTTATAAGGTTTAAGATTTCTATCAACATCACAAAACCACTGCTTAGAGGAATTACGATTCGTGTGAAAGGGGAAAGTTTATGGCTTCCTCTTAAGTACGAGTCGTTGCCGATCTTTTGCTTTTTTTGTGGTACCGTTGGCCATGATTATAACGACTGTCATAGTTATAATCAAAAGCTGGAATACAGCACTCTCGAGCTGAAAGAAATTGAAGACACGTCAACTAAGCTCCTCATGACATTGTAGAACAAATCCTTTCGCGGTTACCTGCGAAATATCTCATTAGATTCAAATCGGTTTGCAAACAGTGGGAGGCCACGATATCCGATCCAAGATTCGCTGAAATGCACTTCCAACGATACAAGAACTCATGCCACCGAAATCTACTTGCTTGGGAGAAGTTGTTTGATTACTACAAAGGACTCTATGTTGCCGAAATTCACGACGGACATTTGGAATTTGTGTCAAGAATCCAACATTCAAGCAAATATAGCTGCTTGGAATACGAGATTTTATGCGATTGCGACGGTTTGTATCTGAAATTTTGCGACACTCCTGATAAGGGGACGTATTTGTTGTGGAATCCGTCCTGCAGAGCGTACAAAGAAATCTGGTGTCCACAACCAGTAGATGATACAGAAACTGGGAGAAAATGCTATGGGATTTATTACAATCCATTGATGAAGGATTATAAGGTTGTAATGACTGGCGGGGAACATTTTGAAGTATTTTCTTGTAGATACAACGAATGGAGTAAGGTAAAAGAAATGAATATCTCCTGCAGGAACGGAGAATATTGGTGTCGTGGGGTCTCTTTTAATGGATCGGTTTATTGGTTGATAATTAATGAATGCGTAATAAATTTTTTCGATGGGGAAGTCGAAAAGTTCAAGAAACACCCTATGCCCCATTCTAAAGATCAAGAACCATATTCGTTCGAACTGACTTCAAGGGCCATCTTTATTTGTTCGCGGTTAGTGTAATGAAGTATGAGCGCAATTACAATGAGATGAGTATTTGGAAAAAAATTAACGGCGATGATCAGAAGGATTTATGGGTGGTGCATAAGGTGTTGCAGTTTGGCCCCCCACATTTCTACAGGCCCTCCCCTGTATGCTGCCTAAATGAAATTGAGGTTATTCTTGACACTGACCGTAGATTCGATTGTTTGCTCTATGACCAGCGTAAAAATACTTTTGTGGAGATTGGGAAAAGCCGAGACACAAAGTATGATCATCCAGTTCTTTATTTTGAAAATTTGTTTATACAGTAAGAGATGTTGTTGATTCCAATTTGGATTAATTAACGTATTGTTCACCAGTTTATTTGATACTAATTGTTTGGAATTTGATTCAAATCTTTGTTTTACATATTAGCATTATTTTTTGTTCCAATTAAAGGTACCTATATATATCTGCGGTTCTCTCTAATCCTGTCTGTTTATTTATCTTATCATGAACACTATTTGCTCTTACAAGTTTCTGTCCCCCTGGCTGCTAAAAACTGGGTTCAAATCATTAGCAGAAATATTAATTTTTTTTCACATGTATTTGCATCTATGATAGCAATGCCTTTATGATCATTAATGTTTTATCCAATATAACTATTTCAGTCATTTAACTAATGAAACTTTATACTAGTGCCAAGCTGGAGAGTGCACTTACTTTTTAGACTTTACACCCGTGTTTTTATAATCGGATTGACGTTCAAACCGGATTCGGCGCCGATTGCGTGTTCAACTGTTAAAATGATCGATCTCTGCTTATTTATTTTTTCAATATTTCCTACATTATATTAAAAAACACTTATAAATATTTAAAATTATAACTTATTAAAAAAAAAAATCAGTTCTACCAGTTTCCCGTTTTACCTAGTTTTTTCAGTTCTGATCTATTTTTCCGATTTAAATTACCCCGAGAAACCATTTGTAAGATTAAATCGGAAACCATTTGTAATCTATTTTTCCGATTTAAAGTAGCGTACTCAAATGGTTTCTTGCGATTTGAAATATTATTGTGAGGTAGTGGGAATGAAAAACAGGGGAATTAAACTCATTTTTGGACCCACGGTACCTCACAATTTTAGTCCCCACACACCCACCAAAACTTTTTTTCAAAATTTTTTTTTGATAGCTGAGATTTCGTTTTCGATTAAAAAATTCTGATTTTTGGTCTCACATGATAAAGTTTGGGATCGAAAATGCAATTGAACTTAACGAATTTCGTAACGAAATTACCAAAATTGTATGAAAAAATTCTTGCAGGACCAAAGTGATGGACATTGAGACCAAAATTATAAAGTCCCATGTCCTGTACGACCAAAAATGAATTTAACTAAAAAATACGGGGAGGGAAAGGTTGGAGAAAAAGGGGAAAAAGAAAAAAATAGTGTTTTAAAAAAAAAAGGTATAATAGGTAGGTGTATTTATTAATGTTGGGGGTATATAACCGGACCCTACGAATAATTATTACGGCCCAGATTCAGAGCAAAGCACGGTCCACTTCTACAGAAAAATTACGGTTCAGCTCCATGGTAGAGCCCGGCCCACTTCAAATCCAGTTCAAGCCCACACCAACTATATAAATATATGTGGCAAGTTGCCCAACGTAAAAGCCCATTATAGATTTTTAAAAAAAATGATCCACTTAATCTCGAATTTTTATTGTGGTCCAATCAATTGTATAAGTTTGACTTTTTGTCCAATGATCTACTACAAGTCTACAACAGGAAATGAAACTGGTCAACCAACTTGTTTACTTTTGCTCGAACGGGATATTTCTTTGCCGCCACGAAAACTTGTGCAGATCTATTGAATTTGTCAACTCGTAAGATTCTGTCTCCCTTGTTTTTCCAGTTTCTTAAAATTGTCTACTTTTTACCAATTTTAAGTGTGATTAATTGAGTTCTGTTTTGTTTTGTTTGATGATTTTGTGTGGATTTGGGGGTTTTCTCTTCTCAAAGACTCCTCAGAGTTAGAGGCATCATCTCTTCCAAGTCTGGCAAACGCGTTTTACTGGGTCAGCACCAAATTATCAGGTTATTCACATTAACTTATTTAATAATTGCTTTCTTATTCTTCTGAAACTTTTGAAACCCCCAAATTTAAAATATTATCTAACTTAATTACAAATCAACGTCTAATACCCAATTTATTAAATAAATTATATGATAATTCATGTAGTAATTTAATAATTTTGGGGTGTTACAACTTACAACTTTCTTACTGATTTTTCTTTAATTGTTGACACAGATGCATACCGACTTCCCCCAAAACTAACCTGAGCTCAATACATACTCAATTTTTCCTTACATTTACTAAGTATTTATTGTTTTATATTTTAAATTAAACTTTTTATTCGTAATTCGTCAGTGGCTTGTTTAGCGTGCCCACATAGGGCTAAAGTTAGGTCCTGGGAATATTGACAAAGTATTAGTTTCAAAATAGGTGTACAGTCAAATTGGTTTACATAATTAACTCATAAGAAATAAGGTAGATTTAAAACAAGTGGTGCCCCGCTATTGGACGGTGGGTTTTGGTCCCCGAATTAGTCGATCTATGTGCTGGATTTTGAGTTATCAAAAAAAAAAAGTAGATTTAAAACATCAGGGCCTGATTTCACCTTATCTCTTTCCAAAGTATTTGATGGTGCTCTGTTTCTTTGAATAAATTAAGAATATTGCATCCATTTATGTGTCTATTCTACTAAGTAGTACTACCCCCGTCCCCCAAAAGTATGCTCAGAGGGTTAAAATCGATTTTACGGAAAGATAGATTAAGTCAATTTATGAATAACATAATTGAATGTTAGCAAAGTATAATGATAACTTGAGTAATTAAGTGATTGTTGGACTATAAAGATAAAAAAAATTGTGTCCATAGACGTACTTAATTTATCTTTCCATAAAACATGTTTCAGCCATCTGAGCATACTTTTGGGGGACGGAGGGAGTACTTTTTTGTGGTTCCTTTGTTGTAGTTCAGATGTTATGTTAGCTGGCGTTTATATTATTTTTCAGGGAACTTACTACATTTCAAATTACAATTTATTAATAGGTACAAAATGATTGCATGTATATAGGTACATTTATACTTTCACGTGCAACTTTGATTATATATGCAATCTTGTTTGTACCTAGTAGTAATTTGCATCAAAATTTTGTACTTATTAATAATTTTCCCTATTTTTCTTGTGGTTCTGATCATGAAACTAGACAAGTGTTTTTTAGAACTTCTTAGAGACTCTTCTGAGTTAAGGCATCATCACTTGCAAGTATGGCAAATGTAAGTTCATACCACTATTTCATTTGAGGATCCATTTCTAATGAAAAAGTTGTAAATTGTGGCCTTTCTGATTTATTGTTAAATGCGGCAATGCAGGATAATGAGACTTATGGAAGTGTCAAACAACAACTAGCAAAGCTATTTGAAAAATCACTAAGAGTAACATTCCCTGAGGAGTTGGACGTAAATCCTCTTATTTTGCCCTGCCAAAAACCCGAGAATGGGGATTACCAATGGTATTACTTGGTTTTTGGGAGTCTTACTGATAGGTACATTTCAGGATTGCAACTTACTAATATATACAAAATGGTTGCACATATGGATGTATATTTGCACTTTCATGTGTAACTCTGACTGCATATGCAATCCATTTTGTATTTATTAGTAAGTGAATCCCAAATTTTGTACCTATTAGTAATTTTCCCATTTTCTTAACGTCATATTGCAAGTTCTTCTCCTTACATTTTAAAGTTTGCCTTTAAACTTTTGGTTTATTTGTGATTGATAATCTTTGATCACTCTCGCAACTTATGTGATTATAAATTACAAAATTATTGCTTGCTGCAGTAATAATGCCATGCGTTTGTGGTCAAAAGTTAAAGGGAAAGGTAGCCAGTTCAACGGCCCCAAATCAATAGCTGAGGTTCTGATGAATAAGGCTATAATTATTCTATTTTTTTGTTGTCTAATCATGCTATAAATTTTAGTATTTCTTTGGTTGATGCCTCATAATATGAAGTGGTCATTAATTCTTTACTGTATAGGCCATTATGGAAAATCTTCCTGCATCAGAAATTATAGATAAATGCTCAATTGCTGACGCTGGCTATGTAAATGTTGTTTTGTCTCGGCAATGGATAGTAAAGGTAATTTCTTCAAGAAAGCTATCTATTATGCATTTAGTTTTATGAATGTTATTGATCATCCTGGAATTGGTGCAGAGCATTCAAAAGATGCTAATAGATGGTATCGAAATATGGGCTCCTAAGCTTCCAGTTAAAAGGGCTGTGGTCGACTTTTCCTCGCCCAACATTGCCAAAGAAATGCATGTTGGACACTTGAGATCGACTATCATTGGAGATACGCTGGCTCGTATGCTGGAATATTCGAACGTGGAAGTTCTTCGGAGAAATCATGTTGGAGACTGGGGGACTCAGGTATTCGATTTTCTTATTGTAGATTGATGCTTGTTTGATTGAAGTTATGGGAGAAAAATGTTTTTTTAAGGACAGTAACTTAGGGGGTTGTGTATTAAGGACAATAATTCTACGAACTTGGAAATGTAGGACAATATGTTTTAAAATATGTAAATATAGGATAATATGTTTTAAAATATGTAAAAGTAGGATAATCGAGCCCGAATAAGCCCAAATCGGGCTGGAATATCATGTGAGATTTGGGCTTCTTCGGAATCGATTGTCCTATATTTACAAATTTTAATGCATATTGTCATACATTTCTAAGCCCGTAAAATTATTGTCCTTAAAGCACAACCCCCTAGTTATTGTCCTAAAAAAATATTATTTCCCGAAGTTGTGGAAATAGATCAATTTTTTTATGCATTACTGCTGATGTTCTTTGTTAGCATAGTATGTTTTTTGTCTTGTAGAAATTACAGATTTTTCTATGGTTTTTAAAATTTGTTGCAATATTTAAAAAGATAATGAATCTATGAAGCTTATAGATTCCTTCCCAGTTCACTAATATATAAACATGAGTTATTTAAAAATTTATGTTTCATACTGAAATGTGATTAACTTCCTCATGAGGCCCGATGTCGATTCTTATTATTAAAGTGTATTTTATGAATAGCAACAATTGTTTTTCTTAATCAATTCTATATGCACACTAATGTTGTTTTATCTGTTTCCAGTTTGGCATGCTTATCGAATACCTATTCGAAGAGTTTCCCGATGGCGAAATTAACGATCAGGCTATTGGAGACTTGGAGGTGAGAGGAAAACTTTAAATACCATTGTTTTGTTACAGGTTTTTCATAAAAAGATACACCACACTTAATATATAGTATATAGTTTTACTGTGATATTACTTCTTTACTGTTACTGATTATCTCATATATATAGGGATTTAAACCAAAATCGTCCCATAATTTTGCACATTTATTGAAATGGTCTCATAATTATCAACTTTTCAAATTTAGTCCTACATGTATTCAATTTGATCCAATTTAGTCCCAAACCGCCGGAGGTCGCTCAAAATTGCCAAAACGACGTCGTTTTGGACACGTGCCTTACATATTCTGGTCAACGCGCCCAGAACGACGTCCTTTTGGGCAAGTTTGAGCGACCTCCGGCGATTTGGGACTAAATTGGATCAAATTGAATACATGTGGGATTAAATTGAAAAAATTGATAATTATGAGACCATTTTAATAAAGGTACAAAGTTATGGGACTATTTTGGTTTAATTCCCCGTGTATATACCATTAAATTATAGTGGCTGTTATAAGCTTCTAAGTAGTTGTATTGACAGTGGGTTGGTTTTAATTCAAATTGTTGGCTTTTAAGAGCTTGGATGATTATGAATAACCTATTAAACTATCATAATATATGCCAAATGTGTGTTTTCCTCTTATTCGGTAGTATCCCAAGTCCATTTCGTCTTAACATCCCGCAAGAACTAATATTAATTTGCTCATATTTGTTGAGCTTTGTAATAGTTTTGTTTAATAATTTCTTTATTAGGCTGTTGTTGTCTATTCTTGTATGTTTGAAAATAAATAAAATGCTGCTTTTGTTAGAAGAATCAAGCCGGAGTGCATTTAGTTATTTGATTGCTGGTAATTTCAGGCATTTTATAAGGCATCGAAGCTGAGATTTGACAGCGACTCGGCTTTCAAGGAGAAGGCCCAGCGCGCTGTAGTTAGTCTTCAGGTAAAAAACACGAGGCTAGGTCTTGTATGCACTCAGTTACACCGTCCACTCATACTGCATTTTAGAAACGTGCGACTTGTTATACTGAAAAGTGCAACTTATTAACATTGAATCATGCAACTATTAATATGGAAAAATAGTTGCATGGTTCAGTATAAATAAGTTGCATTTTTCAGTATAACAAGTCGCACAATTCTAAAATGTACTATGAGTGCACGGTGCACCTGGATGTACATGAGACCCACTCAAAACACGAGAGTCTGTATTGCCTGAAATTTCACGGTTTATACCTTTTCTGCGTGATGCTGTCACTGTGTATTCGTACTGCAGGCTGGAGAGGAGAAGTACCGAAACGCATGGGCTAAAATTTGTGAAATTAGTCGAAGTGGATATAAAAAGGTCTATCAGCGGCTTGGAGTTCACTTGGTGGAAAAGGTAGAAAGGGGTTTCTCTATTTTAAGCTGGTCTATTGGTGAATATGCAGCAAGGTCTCTGTAATGGCTGTATTAGTCATTCATAGAAGGACTGTGTCGTAGTTTTTGTTATTTTACTGTCCGGTGATGGAGAAGAACGGTTTTTGGTCCTGTAAATTTTTTGTAATTCTTTTTTCATTCCAAAAGTTTGACTATCCAATCTTGATTCCATAATTATCTTGATTTTTCAATTTTGGTTTCATTTTAACGGAAAAAAAAAAAAATTATCGATTTTTTTGGTCATGCGAGGAGTCACTGCGGAGTTAAAAATTAGGGTTTTTCAAGCTCGTAGTTGACTTGGATGCAGAATATTAAAAAAAACTCATTTTATTCTGCAACTTAGGAGGAATTTAGTTTGCTCTTTCTATTTTTTTAAAATGAATTTTTATTTTTAACAATTGGCATTCAATTCAGCTACGGCCTGAAAAACCTTTAAATTTAACCGGCTTGTGACTTGCGCATGAAAGAAACTGACAAAATTTTCAACTTTTCTGCGAAAATGGGATCAAAATTGAATAGAAAAACTTTTTGACAAAAAAAAAATGGTTATAGGAAAGTTATGGGACAAAAAAAAAATTCTCGTCTGATCATGTATACAAGTTATAAGATCTTACTCCCACTCTATTTATTTTACCCATATTGCATTCTCTATATATTCTTTTTTTCTCTTTTGACAAGGGGGAGAGCTTTTACAATCCATATATTCCTGGTACTCTAGAGATACTGAGTAATCATGGATTGATTGAAGAAAGTGAAGGTGCCCGTGTTATCTTCATTGAAGGAAAACAGGCACCCCTTATTGTTGTGAAGAGTGACGGTGGCTACAATTATGCATCAACTGATCTTGCTGCTTTGTGGTGAGTCAGTTTCCATTATGAATTTGTTCAGTAATTAATGAGTAAAATTCAATTTTGGTCCCACACGATACGGGACCTCACGATTTTGATCCCAGCACTCACCAGTTTGGTCCCGTAAGAATTTTTTCATGTAGTTTTGGTCCTTCCGTTACTGAATCTGTTAAGTTCAACGACACTTTTGGTCCCAAACCTTGTCTTGTGGTACCGAAACTGCAGCCGACTTTAACGAAAAACGTAATGGTGGGACCAAAACTTCATGAAAAAATGGTTTTGGGACCAAAATCGTGAGGTACCGAGTCCTGCGGGACCAAAAATAAATTTTACTCGTAATTAATATATCCTCAATGCCTCTATGACGGCACTACTTTTATGATTATTGCTTTATCCGATATATATACCAGTCAGTCAGTAACTCGAACTACAACATTATCTGTGGAAAGTGCACTTGTTTTAATCAGACTTACACATGTGATATTAGGTATCGACTGAAGGAGGAAAAGGCTGAATGGATTATATATCTCACTGATGTTGGCCAAAGAGAGCACTTTGAAATGTTTTTTACTGTAAGTTTGAAAATCTGTACATGGTAGGAGAAAAAAAGAATTTTGGTCCCTTAACTTTTCTGTAATCAGTTTTTCATCCCAAAAAAATTAACTATCTAATTTTGGTCACATAACTATCTCAATTGTCCAAATTTAGTTCCATTTTTCTCAAAAAATGTGGAAAAAAATTAATTTTCGATCACGCGCAAGTCACGTGCTGATTAAAATTGAGGTTTTCGAGCTCGTAGATGAAGTGGACGCTAACTTTTTCTTAAAAAAAAAGTAGAAAGAACAAGAAAATTCTTCCTAAGTTGAGGGAAAAATGAATTTCTTTCAACAATCAGCATCCACGTCAGCTACGGGCTTGGGAAACCCCTAGTTTTAATAGGCGTGTGACTTAGGTGTGATCGAAAATGATGGGTTTTCCTATTTTTCGGGGAAAATGAGACCGAAATTGGACAATCAAGATAGTTATGGAACCAAAGTTGGATAATTAAATTTTATGGGACGAAAAACGGATTACAAGAAAGTTATGGGACAAAACAACTTATTCTCTTGTAGGACTGACTCATCATCCCGCGGGCTTTGAGCTTTTTGGAATGATTTTGCAGGCTGCAAAACGAGCTGGTTGGCTTCCAGCAGAGGATAATAAGTATCCTAGAGCTAGCCATGTGGGGTTTGGGCTTGTTCTTGGGGAAGACGGAAAGCGATTCCGTACTCGAAGCACTAAAACAATCAAACTGGTTGATTTACTTGATGAAGCCAAAAGTAAATGCAAAACAGCTCTTATTGAAAGAGGTTCATTGCTCTGTTTCCTTACTAATAGTAGCTTGAAATACGGGAATTAAACCAAAATAGTCTCATAACTTTGCACCTTTATTGAAATAGTTTCATAATTATCAATTTTTCCAATTTAATCTCAATCCAATTTAGACCCAAAATTTCCCAAAACGGATACGCACCCCCAATTTTGACCTGAATATGTAAGACATGTGTCTAAAACAACATCGTTTTGGGCAATTTTTTAGCGACCTCAGGCGGTTTGGGACTAAATTGGATCAAATTGAATACAAGTGGGATTAAATTGGAAAAGTTATGTGACGATTTCGGTTTAAATCCCCTTGAAATACTAAAGCTGTTTAATCATAACAATAAGAAATCTTGACATATATAATAAGTGTTTGGAATGAATGAATGGCAGGCAAGGATAAAGAGTGGACCCAAGAGGAGCTTGATAAAGCCGCGGAAGCAATTGGATATGGGGCTGTTAAGTTAGTTTCTTCCCTGATTAATTTTATTTACATGTAGAAAAACTCTATTTGAATCTTAATCTTCTTTTAGCTCTGCTTAGGAATCCTATTTTAATTATGATCTTGACAGGATCTATCAGCTGCTGCTTTTAGTTTATGTTTTAGTATGCTCCGTACAATTCAAGTGCATTTTTCTAAAATGCAACTTATTTCCCTAAAACACGCAACTTTTATATATTGAAACATGCAATTTATTTTTACCGACACAAGTGCATTTCAGTGTAAAGAACTTGTATGTTTCAGTGCAATAAGTTGCATGTTTAAAAAACGCAAGTGAGTTGCACGGTGCACTTGGAGACTTGCTCTATGTATATGCATGAGCTAGTATTTCTTAGGGAAAAAGTTTTTTTGTCCTATGACTTTCCCACTTTTTGATGTTGTTATTTTTACATTTCGATTTTCGTCCTGTAATTTATACACTTTCGATTTTTTAGTCCTTTTGACTTTTAAATTTTGATTTTCGTTCTTTAACTTAAATACTTTTGCCACTTTTTTTATTTTAATTCATCTAAGTTATAGGATGAAAATCAAAATTTAAAATTCGATACGACCTAAAATTTGAAAGTATATAAGTTACAAGACAAAAATCATAATTTAAAAGTCAACAGGACAAAAATCAAAAAGTGGCAAAGTTACTGGACGAAAAAAACCAAATTCCCTATTTCTTAATTCTTGGGACAGAGAGGTTATAGTTATACACTTCCCATAAAGCAATTTCTTTTATATGAAACAGATATGCGGATCTGAAGAATAACAGAACAACAAACTATATATTTAGTTTTGACCAGATGCTCAATGACAAGGTGCGTCCAGTTGACTGTTGCGATGATTTATATAATATATGATAAATTTACACCTCCCTTCTTTCTGAACCTTCGGTTTTTTATACAATCTTCTTAATATAATTTACACCTGCCTTCTTTCTGTTTTCTTTTTTAATTGCCAATTTTTTAATTTGGTCCTATAATTTGCTTCTGTTGAACTCTGTCTGCATTCTTTAAATTTATTTATTTTTGTCTACTTCAGGGAAATACTGCTGTGTATTTGCTATACGCACATGCTCGGATCTGCTCCATCATCAGGAAATCTGGGAAAGATATTGAAGAATTGAAAAAGGTAGGATAATTCCTCCCATTTTGGTTATAAAATTTTTGACTTATAATCAATTTTTATCTTGTTTGAATTTTTCTTCAGTTTTATGTTTTATCCTCTTTACAAGAAGTCCTAATGGTAATTTGTGATTCAACAGTCTGGTACTTTAGACTTGGCTCACGCAGATGAACGAACATTAGGACTTCACTTGCTCCAATTTCCCGAGGTACGTTGGTGGATTTTCTTTTAAAATTATGGGCATTCCTGTTACGGGAATAATGTCTTTTTTATACCAATAACTTATGGGAGCTGTGTTTTAAGGACAATAATTTTACGAGCATGTAAATGTGGGACAATATGTTTTAAAATTTATAAATGTAGGACAATCGAGCCCGAATAAGCTCACAGCGTACTGAAATGTCACATAAGTTGCAAGATTGCCCTAAATTTGTAGATTTTGAAAACATAGTGCCTTATATTCGCAAGTCCGTAAATCTATAAATGTAGGACAATCGTGCAATTCAAGTGACATTTCAGCCCTCCTGCATTTAGAGATTTTAAAACATATTGTCCTATATTTATAGATTTTAAAACATATTGTCTTATATTTTCAAGCTCGTAAAATTATTGTCCTTAAAACACAACCCCCTAAGTTACGAGCCTAAAAATGTATTTTTCCCTTCATGTTACAATTTTTTTGCTTGATGTACATCCCCTGCTTTCTTAGGTGGTGGAAGAGTCTTGCACAAATCTTCTGCCCAGCGTTTTGTGTGAATATTTATACAATTTATCAGAAGACTTCACAAGATTTTATAAAAACTGCAAGGTGTGAACCTTTTTGAATAAAGATGAAATCAGACCCAAAATCTGTTACTATATTTGTATTCATTTTGTGTATGGTTTAAAAAAATTGCAGGTCCTGGAATCAACAGAGGAGTCTAGCAGACTGCTATTGTGCGAGGCAACAGCAGTTGTGATGAGAAAATGTTTCCATTTGCTTGGAATTACTCCTGTTTACAAAATTTAACATATATCTTAAAACTATTAATTATACATGTGGCGGTTACCTATTTGGTAACCTATTGCAGCAACTTAAATGACCAATTTAAGAATTAAAGGACCAATTTTAAAAAAATTGAAAATTTACTAGATCAAAATCAAAACAATCGGGACCAATTTCAAAGATCAAAATCAAAACAATTGGGACCAATTTCACAGAAGTTTTTTTGTCATCCACCATATACAAATTGAGAGATAATGGTGAAGATCTTTTACATGCGTGAAAGAAAAAAATACAAATCAAAATGGAAGTTGAACTTCTCAATAAATAAAAATAAAAATACAAATCAATAAATAACTATTTATCATAATATATAAATCAAGCATTCAACCATTTTGATCTTCTCAACTTACATATACAAAATCTCCACCATAATTTTATTAGTTTCTTTAATTAATTCAATCTTCTCATTAATTATATAAACCTAAACCCTAAACAATGAACCCTAAACCCATGAACCATTCGGCTCGGGTGAATCATGAACCACTTGGGTCGGGTTCGGTTTGGGTCGGGTTGAGTCCGAGTTAGGTAATATTTTTTTAATATAATTAATAAATTTGGGTGAAATATGAAATATATATAAATGAGAAAATTGAATTAATTAAAAAAACTAACTAAATGATGGTAAATTAATGCAATAAGCTACATTATTCTAAAATACAATATAGAGCGTTATTAAAATACTAGTATTGTGTTAATTTATGCAGCTGGGGGTACTCGGCAGTGGGCACTGCCCAGCCCCCCAGTATAGACAAAATCTTCTGCAGGGATCCGCCTGTTTTCCTTAAAGTGCAGAAGTGAAAGTGTGATGTCCTGGGAGTTCTCAGTGCCTGTTTTGAAACAATTATTTTAGTTTAGAAGCATTTTTTTTTTGAAAAGTTGGGTCACACCAACTAAAAAAAAAATACTTTTAATTATTCATTTAGAGTTTCAAAACAAGCCTTTAGTGCTGTTTTATTCTTCTGTTGTACTGATCAGGCTTGTTTTGTATATATGTACTATTGTTTTCAAGGGTATATTTTATACCCCATAATAAATGAATCATCTTTTTGCTGAAAAAAAAAAATTAAATGATATTCTCTCCTTTCTGTTTTAAATTGCCCATTATTTTTTTTTTCTCATGTTTTAGCGAGTGAGTTGTGGTATTATATTGTGAATATTTACTTCTTGTTTGTTGTGTTGCTCCTTTTCTTAAAGTTGATCCTGTATAAAATAATTTTACTGAACAATTAAATTGCAATTAATTATTAACAGTCTAACAATTAATATTTTTTAATAAAATAAATACTACTCCATCCCATCCGTCTACCAATCGCATGCACATTTGTCTAATTCGTCCGTCCATCAATCTTATCTTTTCCATTTTTTGGCAAAAGTTATTTTATCTTTATTCTCCAACCATCACTTAATTACTTCAAATGTGATTGTATTTTACTTACAAACAATCACTTTATCTATAAATGGACTCCACAATACCCTATAACACTCTTACTTTATCTACTTTACTTATTTTTTTCTTAAAACCTGTGTCAAAAGTATCAGGCATAAGATTGGTGGACGGATGAAGTACTATCAAATCAATGAATTTTGACAAAATAATTAATACTATTAAAAAAATGATAGCATGTTTTCAAAAAAAAAATGATAGCATCAATGTACAGGTTTAATGACGGTGGATTCTGGTCCCCCGGATTAGTCGGTTCTTGGGTTGGATACAGTGTTATAAAAAAAAAATTGTACAATTTCAATGTAACATATAAGGTAGGAGTATAAATTTTTAATGGCAAAGTATAGGGTGAACAAGTTTCACGGTGAAATTGGTTTAGGAGTGTGACTTATATTACTAAAGAGTGTGACTTATATAACTGAAGAGTATGACTTTTTACTATAAAGAGTATTACTCATAAAAATGAAGGGTGTGATAAATATTATAGCAAAGAGTGTGGTCGTGATAACTGAAGAGTGTGACCTATATTACTAAAGAGTGTAATCGTGATAATTAAAGTGTAAAAATAAATCAGTTTTATAGTGAACAAGCTTCACAGCATACCAACTCATTTTTAATTTGAATTGAAAGATTATTATTTCCCACTAGATTCAATGTAATTGTGTCATTGTGTGTATATATATATATGGTAGGTGTATAAATTTTTTATTTGATTTGAAAGATTATTATTTCCCACTAATTTATTAGTATTTCCAACTAATAACCCGGGCATCATCAATATATATGATTTTCTAAATAAACGGGTTTTAGTTCTTGAAATACTATTAATAATAATAATATAACCCTAATTTCTTCCCCCACAACTCTTTCACTCTGTCTGTCATTGTCGACAGTTTCTCCACGAGGTGAAAAAGTATTGCGCGCGTTTTACTGGGTCAGCAAATTAATCAGGTTATTCAGATTAACTTATTTTGCTTTCGTCTTTTTCTGAAATTATAAATCTAAATTAGTTGATTAATTACTTGATGGACCAAACTATAAATCTAAATTAGGCAATAGTACATCATATTCTGTAAATTGTGGTGCTGAAATTTTGAAATCTGTGTTCGTTAGTGTTAAATTAGTGTTTTTATTTGTAGTCTAGTGATACTATTAAGCTTGTTTTCTTCTGCCGTTTCATTAAAAATTTGGATAGACTATTTGTTCTTATTATTAATGGTGTATACTCAATTTCAATTCGGTGTTCTCTAAAACAGAACTTAATTAATATTTGAATTTTGTGTTTGTTTTATGTCCATGTGTTGCCGGTATTTGTGCTGCTTTATAAGTATGAATATTGATGAAACTCTGTTACTGTTAACTTGTTTTCAATTCAAGTTTAATTATGTTAAAAGTGATACTTATATAACCCAATATTAGGCCTAATTAATTTTGTTTGTTCTGTTTCAATGATTTTATAGGTTTAATTGCAAGAAACACCCTCGTGATTTGAAAATATTGCACAAAATCCTCTCATGGTTTGAAAATTAAGCAAATTTCCCCTTTTTGTAAATAGCAAGCTAACGATTTTATGTGTTTTTTTATATTTAATGTTATGTCCTTCGTAGTTAGTCTCAAGACTTCAAAATTTTAAAAAACATGATATAGGAAATAGATGAAACCATTGGCTAGTTTTTTAGAAAGGGGAAATTTTGTTTTGTTTTAAAACCATTTCAAACCATGAGAGGATTTTGCACAACATTTCCATTCCACGAAGGGGTTTCATGCAATTAGCCATGATTTTATATATCAGTTAAGTCAGTTAGGTGCAATTTGGTTTCTTTGTTGACTCTTGTGTGTCCTTTTTTGTAGTGTTAATGCTATGGATGCATTGACAGACATTGAATCGGAAGTAATTGATATGGATGATACTGAAGAAGTGGGAAACGAAGCATGTCTTTTGGGAAGGCTTGTTACGAAGAAGAACTGTAATCCCTCGAATCTAATAGAAGCCATTACAAAAGCCTGGAAACCTAAACATGGTATGTCATCAAGTGAGTTGGGGGAGTCGAAACTCATATTATTTAGCTTTGATGATGCCATAGAGCGAGATTGGGTATGGAAGAATCAACCATGGATTTTTAAGGGCACTCTTTTCGCGATAGAGAAGTTTACAGTAGGAAACGAGCAGCTGCTGTCGTCTTTAGTTAATGTCACTGTTGAGCACACTTCATTCTGGGCCCGGTTATATGATGTACCTTTTTCGTGCATGAATGAAAGATCACTCAGACTATTCGCCAAACAGATTGGGATTCTGGAATCCGTGGATATATCAGGTGAAGATTTAATTGGCAAGTTTATAAGGTTTAAGGTTTCTATGAACATCACAAAACCATTGCTGAGAGGAATCACCGTTCGGGTTAAGTACGAGTCGTTGCTAATCTATTGCTTCTCCTGTGGTATAATTGGCCATGATTACAAGAACTGTCAAAGTTATAATCGAAACTTGAAATATAGCACTCTCGAGTTGAAAGGAATTGAAGAGCGGAAAGACACACCAACTACGCTTTCCACATGACATCATAGAAGACATCCTTTCGCGAGTACCTGCAAAAGATCTCATGAGATACAAATCGGTTTGCAAACTGTGGGAGGCCATGATATCTGATCCAAGCTTCGCTGAAACTCATTTCAAAAAGTACAAGAATCCATCCTCTAGAAACCTACTTGCATGGGAGCAGTATTACGACTACGAAGGACTCTATGTTGCCGATATTAAACGCCAACATTTTCTATTTGTCTCAGGAATCCAACATTCAAGGAAATATAGTTTGTCCGTGGACATTTTGTGCGATTGTGACGGTTTGTATCTGAAATTTTACAAAACTCTTGATAAGGGGATCGCGTATTTTCTCTGGAATCCATCCTGTAGAGCGTACAAAGAAATCTGGTGTCCGCAACCAATAGTTCATACTGGTAACGTTGAGCGTACATTTTATGGGATTTGTTACGATCCATTGATGAAGGATTATAAGATAGTATGTTGTGTTTTCGTGTAGATACGACAAATGGAGTGAGGTGAAAGAGATGAAAGATATTCACATATATCACATATACAGTTAATAGTTTAAGAAAATATAAGGAGACTCTTATAAGCTCAAGAAATAACATGAATAATAAGGGACATCTGACCTGCCATAACTGCATTTTTTGACGTACGCAACAACATTCAAAGACTCTGCCATATAATCAGCTATTTAAGTGAATGATTTTGTGTTAAGGTATGCTAGTCAACAATATTTTGATATGAAAGAAGTCAATGTACTATACACAAAGTGCAAATTTAGATACTCACAGCTTGACCAACTTCGGACATCAAGCATGCTAGTCCTCCAATCATTTTCTCATCTTCACGTTTAAGAGCAGGACGAAGAAGTGCTTTGTTAAGATATCCAATTTGCCTTAGTAAAACCTGAGGCAGTCCCCTAAAAGAGCAAATCCAAAATGAATTTTTGAGATTTAATAGTTTTCAGTCGTCAATCAAGTGATCAACTACAAACGTACGACATAAGCAACACAAAATTAAGAGGCAATCTTGTTTAATTTCCTCCAAAGCGAGTTCGGAAAGTGAAAACTATATTAACAAAGCAATAAACGCATTACAAATTAAATTTGGACAAACATCCAAAAAAAACCTTGCACAGAACCAGATATGCGGGAAGAAATAATAATGATGGCACTGGTAACAACTAATATATTCAAAATATTGAGGAAGAACTCAAACCTAGAAGAGCATCTGGGAGGATCAGCAGAAGGCAATGCAGTGGGTTTGGTTTCCTACATCAACCAAACTCTTTTCCAATTGAGCTATGCACCTTCAACCAAAAAATGAAAAAGGAAAAATATTATCGTTATTCTTGAAACTCATTTTGTGTTGATAAGTTCTGCCCTTCAACATCGAATTGTGTTCATGATAAAAGACTCCTGCAAAGTGCAAAACTTTGAACCCTATTTAAACCTTAGATGTAATTCTGCCGACTTTGTTCACTACAAGAACAAAAAAAAATAAAACTAATTAAAAAATATGAAGTAATATCAGGTGGAGTTGCACCCTATTTAAACCCATAAGGATCGGTTGAATGGATATCTACAAACTTAATTAGTATACTGGTAAAATAACACGGTACAAAAACTTAGAGGGATACATAGGTCCAAAAATGATTCTCAACCATAAACCACACCTAATAACAATGAAGAACTCTCAATAATAACATTATGATAAAAAATGCTGAAATAACTTTTAAACATTAAACCAAACCACATGACAACAAAGAAGAAGAATATATCAATACGAAGCAAACATCTAAACCCCTAAAAATCAAACTACAAGAATATTTGTTGCGAAAGTAAAACACCGAATATCAATGTTGACCAACAAAAACCCAAGTTTAACAGGAATTAGACATGAGAAGACAAGACTCTGAATAACAAAAAGTCTCATCTTTTTTCAACTATGATTTGATAGTCCACCATTCCGCTTTATTGTTTCCACTTTCCACTTAATCAAATTCTTAAACCAGTGTTAATAACATATTCATAATTCATGGCTTAGAAAACTGCATCCTCGTGTTCTCAATTATTTCCTAAAGAGAAGAAGTTCCAAATACTCAAAGAGCCCCTCATCCCCTTATTGTAAGTGATTCTGATCCCAGTTGTTCTGTCATTTAAAATTTCTAATGCCTTATTCATTTCTGGATTTTTCCAAGCTAAAATGTGATTTCAAAATCTAAACATTATGTCCCGATTCCACAAATGCAAAAATAGGTGCATATATACTACTCACATAATTTAAATAATCTGCTGGGTAAAACCAAAGGAAAAACACTACCAGATATGATTCGTCCTACGACCTCCGGATCGAGAGCAGACGGATGCTCCCAGAACAGAAATGCTAGAGTAGAAGGGCGAGAGATCTTTTGTTATAACATTCTTTAGAAAGAAGTGGAAGACACTCTTTTATCCTATTATACATTCAACAAAATACCAGGGATACAAAATACATACACCCCACATAAAAAACATCAAAGGGGCATTACATCCAATTTCATTAGGAGCTCATTCAATCTAAATTGGTACTCCGACAAATTTCTTCCTATCTAAAATAACTAAAAATCTCAAGCTTCAATCATCAATAAACAAACCTTATGATAATTCAACATTTATAATTTTTAAGCATAAGAGGTGTCTTAAATCCAAAAAACAGTGTAAATTAAATTTATAATAAGTACCTCGCCTTATTGTCTTTCGAACTTGTTGCATCTCATCTTGTTGCTTCCTCTGATAAAAATTAGATTAATTAGAAATCAAAATCCAGATTCCACATACAATATAAGCAAGAATTAAACAACCTGTTGGATCCTAAACTCCTTGGGGGCATCAGGGTGCATATCAATCCGAGGGTTAGAGATTCTGCTCGAGCTTCATCTAAACCACTTTCAGAGGGAAAAAAAATAGGCGAAGGAGATGAAAATCATACTTCCCTGGAAAACGAAAATTGACAATAAACCAGTAAATCGACCGCACATGGCCGCATCTCCTCGTTGTCCCCATCCTCCCTAAACGAAAGTAAAAGGAAATAAAAAAAAACTCAATCCTAAGACGTTAAAAAAAACTCAATCCTAAGACGTCCCGCACTGAACAGAATCTTCCTAAAATCTTACTCCATCTACGTCAATCTTCACAAGTGTTACCGTTTCAGAAGGGCTCCTTTGTGGAAAAAAAGGATACGAAAAGGCCTCATAAATAAACCAGATAATTAAGAATAATGATAAAATTATAAATAATCAAAAAGAAAAAAGAAGGGATAAAATTGCACAACATAAAAGATGACAAGGATAAAAGGGTCCAAAAAATAATCTTTCATACCCTTGGTACTTTTTAAAATTAAAATAGTACAGATCATCGTGACATATGGCCTAATGTTTGCTTGATAGCAGTTTCCATATTGTAACCACATTTTTTTAAAGTGCATATATGTTTTGCAATTGCATGTGCTTCTCTCCTTCAAGAACTAAATGTTTTTGACAAAGTCTAGTATGAAAATTTGCATACATGAAAAAAAAAAAATTTACAAACAAATTTTATATATGGTGAAGGTAATATAAAATCGAGTGGTGCATGGTTCACTCGGCTCGAGTGATTCATGGTTCACCCGGCCCAAATAGATCATAATTTAGGGTTCATTATTTGGTGTTTAGAGTGTAGATGGTTCACCCAGCCTGAATAGATCATAATTTAGGACGATTTTATAATTTTTCATACATAAAATTTTTCACACTATACCTACTCAATACTTTTTTTGGTCCAGTCCACATATATACTGCATTAGCAAGTACAATAGTTTATAGACAAGATCACCTATTTTTCTTGATTATAGTAGGTTTGCAAGCATTAAAATATTCGATTGCATAAGCTCATTAGTTGACAACTTTATTACCGCAAACTATGTTTTTCAAAGATATCCATATTCGTATTTTCTTTTGCAAATCTGTATTTTCTTTTCTGCTTTGTCCATGTTTGCCAATTCAAATTATTTTAATTTTTTCACTTGCAAAAAAAAAAGGTAGATTTTATAAAAAAATACAAGGAAAAAGAGTATCCGAAAATATCACCTTTCAACAATTCAAAGACGATTAATGCAAACGTGGGCTTTACCGTTTACGGAGTTAAGAGCAAAAGAATATTCTTTTTATATAATAAAAAGAAGAATTGAACTCTTGTGTATTCAAGTGTATCGTGCACTCACCTAAATGGATGACTCATTTAAAAAAAACAGGTCGACCTAAGCACTCTAGAGTCTATTATAACAAAAACAATAGAATCTTACTAAGTGGTCTAGTGGTTTAGAATTTATTCCTTGAGGCAAGGGATTCAATGTTCAATTCCCACCTTTTTTTTTATTTTATATTTTTTTAAGTGGATCAAAAATTTATTTTTTTTTATTTTTTATTTTTTTAAGTGGATCAAAATTTTATTTTATTTTTTATTTTATTTTTTTAAGTGGATCAAAATTGGGCAACAAATTATGCGAGAAATTGGGCAAAATTGGGTAAACAATTTTTTTTTTTAAAGTGGTTAAGTGGATCAAAAATTTATTTTTTTTTATTTTTTATTTTTTTAAGTGGATCAAAATTTTATTTTATTTTTTATTTTATTTTTTTAAGTGGATCAAAATTGGGCAACAAATTATGCGAGAAATTGGGCAAAATTGGGTAAACAATTTTTTTTTTTTAAAGTGGTTCAAAATTGGGCAACAAATTATGCAAGGAATGGGATAAAATTGGGCCAACAAATTGAGATCAAAATTTTATTTTTTTTTAAGTGGATCAAAATTTCATTTTATTTTATTTTTTAAAGTGGATCAAAATTGGGCAACAAATTATGCGAGAAATTGGGCAAAATTGAGCCAACAAATTTATTATTATTATTTTTTTAAGTGGATCAAAATTGGGCAAAAAATTATGCGAGGAATTGGACAAAATTGAGCCAACAAATTGAATTCTCAAGGTGAAATCGCCGCCTCTCTGTTATAGAGGACAATTCATTGCGTGAAATCGCCGAAGCGTGCAACTATTTATAATAGAAGCGTGCAACTACTTATAACACCCTGTTTTTTCACATTTTTCTGTTTTTTTTAAGAAAATGTTTCTAAGCTTTAAGTAGTACTCCCTCCGTCCCGCAATAACGTGCATAATTTTCTTTTTGGTCCAGTCCGCAATAAACAAGATTTCTAAAAACGACAAAAACACTCAAAACTTACACCTCACAATATCATTATAATTTATTTAAATAATATCAATAAAACAAGTTTTTTATTTTTTTGTAATGGGATAAAAAGCGCGTTATTATTATCATGACGGAAGAAAGTATTTGTCTGTACTTTACATTAAATTGATCATACAGACGTTTTTTATATATATATACACACCTCGTTTAAAATATAAAAACTATATTAAATTGAAATAAGTAAGGAGTTTTTGTAAGTACTTTTACTTAAAAATTATAATATAAAATTTGTCCTCAATCCCGCGTAGTCAGCAATTATTAATTAGATTTTCTAAATAAATGAAATAAATAAAATATAAATAAATCGATGTTTAGCAAATACACAATAATATAAACCTAATTTCCCCAACCTTCTTTCACTGTGTCTGCCGTTCTCGACACCTTTTCTCCGCGTTCTACTGGGTTAGCGAATTAACCAGGTTATTCAGATAAAGTTATTTTGCTTTCGTTTTCTTCTGATATTATTCTTCACCCTGTTGAATTGTTGATTAATTACTTGATGGACCTATCCGTAAATCTAATTAAGGCAATAATACATTATATTCTGTAAATTGCGGTGCTCGAGTTTGAAATTTTTGTTCGTTAGTGTTTAATTAGTGTATTTATGTGCCTGTGTTGTTTGTGCTTGAGTTGCTTTGTAAGTATGAATGTTGGTGTTCATAAACGCTTGCAGATGAAATTCTGTTATTATTTGTTCTTATATTTAACGATGTATATTTTCTCTCAATTTTAATTAGGTGTTTTTCAAAAGCGAATATTTTTAATATTTGAATTTTGTTTTTGTTAGTGTATTTATGTTTTAGGGTTTCTAATTGGTTCATGTAGGCTACCCCAATTATTTGGGCTTAAAGGCTCTGTTTGTTTGTTTGAGTGTATTTATGTGCTTGTGTTTTATAAATATGAAAATTGATTTTTATTGAAGGCCTGCAGATGAAACTCTGTTATTCTGGACTTGTTCTTGTTTTCAATTCAAGTTAATTATGTTAGACATAATTAGTTCGGTTCAGTCGGTTTAAGTGACTTTGTGAATCAGTAAGGTGAAATTGGGTTCCTTTGTTGACTCTTGTGTGTCGTTTATGCAGTGTTAATGCAATGGATGCACTGACACAAGTTGAATCGGAAGTAATTGATGTGGATGATACCGAAGAAGTGGAAATCGAAGCATGTCTTTTGGGAAGGCTTGTTACGAAAAAGAACTGGAATCCCTCGAATCTAATAGAAGACATTACAAAAGCCTGGAAACCTAAACATGGTATGTCATCAAGGGGGTTGGGGGAGTCGAAACTCATACTATTTCACTTTGATGATGCCATAGAGCGAGATTGGGTATTGAAGAATCAGCCGTGGATTTTTAACAGCAATCTTTTCGCGATAGAGAAGTTTACAGGACGAAACGAGCAGCAACTGTTGTCTTCAGTCAATGTCACCGTTGAGCATGCTTCATTCTGGGCTCGGTTATATGATGTGCCTTTTTCGTGCATGGATGAAAGATCACTCAGACATTTTGCGAAACAGATTGGGAATCTAGAAACCATGGATACGTTGGGTGAAGATTCAATTGGCAAGTTTATAAGGTTTAAGGTTTCTATGAACATCACAAAACCATTGCTGAGAGGAATCACCGTTCGGGTTAAAGGGAAACATTTGTGGCTTCCTCTTAAGTACGAGTCGTTGCCAATCTATTGCTTCTCCTGTGGTACCATTGGCCATGATCATAATAACTGTCGAAGTTATAATCGAAACTTGAAATATAGCACTCTCAAGTTGAAAGGAATTGAGGAGCGGAAAGACACACCAACTACGCTTCCACATGACATCATAGAAAACATCCTTTCGCGAGTACCTGCAAAATATCTCATGAGATACAAATCGGTTTGCAAACTGTGGGAGGCCACGATATCCGATCCAAGCTTCTCTGAAACTCATTTCATAAAGTACAAGAATTCATTTTCTAGAAACCTACTTGCATCAGTGCATGGGAGCAGCATTACGACTACGAAGGACTCCATGTTAGCGAAACTCAGAGCCAGCAATTTCACTATCTATCAGTAATCAAGCATTCAAGGAAATATAGCTCCTTGCTACACGGGTTTTTATGCGATTGTAACGGTATATATCTGAAACATTTCTACACTCGTAATAAGATGATCAGAAAAACGTATTTGCTGTGGAATCCATCCTGCGGAGCGTACAAAGAATTTCAGTGTCCACAACCAATAGATGATAGAGATACTAGAAGTACACTCTATGGGATTTATTACAATGCATTGATGAAGGATTATAAGGTGGTAATTGCAGATGAAACACATTACGCCGTGTTCACTTGTAAATCCGAGAAATGGGGCGACGTGAAAGAGGTGAAAGGTGCAACACATGATGAGGTATTCTCCTGGAGCTGTAGCGGCGAGGGAGGAGTCTCTTTTAATGGATCTTTATATTGGAAGACCACCATTAAGACAAGGAAATTTTTTCGATTTTGAAATAATTTGTTTCGACTTGAAAGCTGAAAAGTTCAAGAAATTGCCTATGCCCGATTTTAAAGAAAAACCCTATTCGTTTTCTTTGACTTGTTCGGGAAGCCATCACTTTTTGTTTCTGGTAATAGAAAAATCCCCCGGTTTCTACAATGAGGTGAGATTTTGGAAAAAACTTAACGACGACAAGGATTCGTGGATGGAGTTTAAGGTTAAGGTGCAGCCGGAGTATTGTCCCTGCACGATCCTTTTCATCAGGCCTATATGCTGGGTAAATGAAGATGAGATTATGCTTGACATTAACCTTGGATCTCAGTATTTGCTCTATGACCAGAGTAAAAGTACTTTTGTGATGATTCAGCAATGTCAATTTGGAAAGTATTATAATCCAATATCAAGAAAATTTGTTGTTACAGTAACAGAATTTGATTCATATTTGGATTAACATATTGTTTACCAGTTAGGAATTTGATTCGAAGTTTTGTTTATTTTTTAAATTATGTAGCTAGTAGTATTCTGTTCGAAGTGTTGTTTATTTCTTTTAATTCTGTAGTTAATACTATTCTGTTCCAATTGAAGGTTTCAAAGCATAATATGTAAACTGAGAAGATCAAAGTATTTGGACTCTGCATGTTTTATAAATTGAGAAAGAGAGTTATTTATAAGATAAGTAGGGGTGTAAGTGAGTCGAGCCAGCTCGCGAGCTACTAGTGTTCGACTCGTAAGAAGATCGAAATCGACTCGACTATAATCGAGTTGAGTCGAGTTCGAGCTACTCGAGTAGCTATCGAGTTCAAGTTCGAGCTCATAAATACTCAGCTCGAGAGGCTCGCGAGCCTAGTCGAGCTTGCACAGTAATTACTATTATGTCATTAATTTCACTAAATATATATATTTATATTTTAATAATATATTTTATTTAATTTTATAAAATTATATAGGTAATCGAGTCGAGCTCGAGCCGAGTTCGTCTGCCATTAATTTTACTAAATATATATATTTATATTTTAATAATATATTTTATATTTAATTTTATAAAATTATATAGGTAATCGAGTCGAGTTCGAGTATATCGAATTTCTTCTCGAGTCGAGCTCGAGCTTTAAAAATTAGGCTCGATCGAGTTCGAATTGAGTTTCGAGCTTCAAGTATTTTAATCGAGTCGAGTTCGAGTTTAGCACTACTCGACTCGACTTGGCTCGTTTACACCCCTAATGATAAGTAAGCTACAAGAAACAGTCCTTGTCTTACCTCCAAAGTTGAAATTCACCTGCTCTGGGAATTCTGCTACAAGAAAAAGTTGATTGTTTATTTGTTGGTGGAGAAGGTCTTGTGTGAAATATTGCACACTAGTGTTATGTGCAATACAACATAAATAAGGCAAAAATAGTCTCAAATTTATGGTCTGGGCTAGTTTGGTCGAGGCTAATCAACAAGGAGTAAGGGTTGTGAAATTTGGTGTAAGCGTAAGGATATATATTTATAGAAGGATATTTTTATCAAATATGTGTTGTGGTCTAGTGGTTCAAGTTTATTGTTAATGTATGTGGTCGTAGGTTTAATTCTTACTGAGCACATAATTTTTATTTTTATTTTGGTCAAATTTTTGTGTGTTACTATATCTATGTACAAGTTTTACTATATTGTTATATTGAAAAAACTTCATATCTTACTTAACATGTAATAAAACATATCGTAACACATAAATATTCATAAGGTAACATGGGTCACAAGGTAACACATTATTGTTCATATGGTAACACATGAATATTCACATAGTATTACGACGATATATGAACAGCGTTACATATTACTAAAAAAACATGTGTTACTACATGAACAAAACGTGTTACCATATGAAGAAAACGTGTTACCACCTAAATAAAACCAGTACAAGCACGAAAAGAAATCCACATTCCAAAATTACAGATTTAAAGAGCAACTTGATGTGTTACTACATGAACAAAAAGAGTGTTATCATATGAGCAAAATAATGTTACTACATGAACAAAAAACCAAAGTACAAACGAAAAAAAATCTTTTCAAAATTACAAATTTCTGAATCGGGTGAAAAAAAGTGTATGGATCAATTTCATCACACTTTGTGTTGAGGGGTAATCCAAACACCACACACATATTCTCTCTTCTTCTCGCATAATTCATACCAAAATTCAAATTGAACAATCTTATTTCATCCAATAATCGGAGCAAAAAAAAATTAGAGACGCAGACGAGGAAGAAGAAAGCCCATGAGATTCGCGGAGAGAAGAGGAAGAAGAGGAAAACCGACGCGTCAAATTTCAAGACAAGGAAGAAGATGAAGAAGATGAAGAAGCCCACCAACAACACCGCCCTAAAACCGGTTCCTCGTGAGAAAAAAAAAAAACCTCAATTGCACATATCACTTGTATGCAATATTGCATACAAGTTTTTGTCTTGTTGGTGGATGAAATGGAAAAATATTTTTCTAGGACAATAATTTTGGGGGTTGTGTTTTAAGGACAATAATTCTACGGACTTAAAAATGTAGGACAATATATTTTAAAAAATATAAATATAGGATAATATGATTTTAAAATTTATAAATGTAGGACAATTGAGCCCGAATAAGCCCAAACCGTGAAATATCATGTGAGGTTTGGGCTCGATTATCCTATATTTACATATTTTTAAAATATATTGTCCTATATTTACAAATTTTAAAACATATTGTCCAATATTTACAAGTTTTAAAATATATTGTCTTACATTTCCAAGCCCGTAAAATTATTGTCCTTAAAACACAACCCCCACCCCAAGTTACTGTCCTTAAAAATATTATTCCCGCGGATGAAAAGCCACAAACTCCATATGCCGCATCAAATGGTATGTTTGTTTCAGGATTATAGTGGCGGGTGAAACTCTAGACTTAGTACATTGCGAATCACTTCCTATTGTAATTTGAGACTTAAAATCAGCCTCAACATTCACTCCTATAAAATAAACCTACACACCTATTTTTCACAAAATTAAATATAATAACATCACTATTTTCCCCACTTTAATACAATATAATACAATATATTGAATTATTATTAAACATTGATTTTACATAAAATAAAATTACATCCTATCAAAATTTCAAAACAAACACATCATTTTTACTATTCACCAAAATTTTCAAATCGATGACTTTCTCTCCACACCTAATTCCCGAAATAAACATACCCTGGAGTTTTAGGATTTCAAGATCCTAATCTATTTTGAAATTTTATAAGGTAAGAAGATCAAAAGGTTGATAAACATTTTATTATTCAATTATTATGAGTGTATCCAGAGAATAAAAAGGGAAATCTAGGAATGTTGTATTATTTCGGAACGAGATCATTAAAATCCCGGATATCTTGGACGAACTAAAGTTACGTATATGGGGTTGGTATAAAGCAAAAGGGTATAGGTCTGCAGGCCTTTCATTCGGGGACTGGGCGTCTAATCCGCCTATTTTCCTTAAAGTACAGAAGTGAAAGTGTGCTGTCTTGGGAGTTCTTAGTGCTATTTATTCTTCTGTTGTACTGATCAGGCTTGGTTTGTATATATGTACTATTGTTTTCAAGGGTATATCTTATACCCATAATTAATGAATCATCTTTTTGCTGATAAGAAAAAAGAAAGAAAAAGTAAATGATACTCTCTCCGTCCTGTTTTAGATTGCCTTATTTTTATTTTTTTATTTTTGCACGTTAAAATACGAGCGAGTTTTTTATTAATATTTGAAATGATAAAAAGATTTTTAAGGTGGGGTATGATAGTCTATCCCTTATCTATCATACACCTCTTTAAAAGTTATTTTATCATTTCATATATTAATAAACAATTCGCTTATTAAAATACGAGTCAAATAGGGAATTATCAATCTAAAATAGGACAGATAGAGTATAAATGTATTGAGATAATAAAAAGAAGAGTGGTGTGTAATCTAATAGGTGACAAAGTAACTAAGTAAGGAAAAAAAAAATACATCCGGAGAGATTAAGCTAGAAAAAAGAGAGAGATGCGAATTGTGGTATAATTATATCGTGAATATTTACTTCTTATTTGTTGTGTTGCTTATATGGTAGGCGTATAAACTTTTTTTATTTGATTTGAAAGATTATTATTTCCCACTAATTTATTATTTCCAACTAATAACCCGGGCAATATATATGATTTTCTTTTTTTTCGACCGATATAAATGATTTTCTAAATAAACGGGGTTTAATAGAAATACTATAAATAATAATAATATAACCCTAATTTCTTCAGGTCGGGATCTCCTGTTACACTATGGTGTTACATCTTCTGTTACACTACTCGGATGTGCGACACATAGGATAGGAGAGAGAAGGTAGGGATGAAAAGCAATTACCGTAAACTTTAAAATAGAAAAGGAATGATTAATATAATAGGAAACTTAAGGCACAACAAATCTTTTCAATATTCTCAAACAATCAATGGAAACAAAAGATCTGAAAAATCTTGCGATCAACACCATTGCACAGTTCCAATTAAAACTGAACTTTCAACACCGATTATCGGAAAATACACAGGACCTCGAACTCGCACAGAATCAAAATTCGGAATTGTGACAATTTTTTGCTGTTGAGTTAACGAATATCGACGTCATCAGAAAATTCTCGGTGAGCACTTCTTCTCGCACGTCTTTTCGTTTTCAAATTACAGGATCAATATTCAATACCGTTAAATTATACCTCCATAAATATGCAATGTTACGTGAAATCCTGTATAATATGTTTCTAAATACACCAAGTGTTTGCTAAAATTCCTGAAAGACTATTTTTTTATTTTCTGGTTTCGAACTCTCATAATTGAAGATGCTATATCAATCAACATTTAATGTACTTTGAATCAAGTGGTATGGCATGAAGCATGCTTTTGATAAGTCTCTTTCTGCAATATAAATCAGAGAAAAGCCTGCTAGTTAAGAATCATGAGTTATAGAAAATAATTGTATACATCTAAGTATAATTAGTGTAGTTTGTGGTACACTTACAGGGAAGAAGAGTATGATTTAGAGAGATGAGAAATTTATTGCTGTTTATTTTGCTGATTAGTCGACCAGCCATGTTCTGTTTAATTTCAGATAATATACATACTTTGTTATCAAATCTGAAGTATTCAAAAGTATACTACACTAAAGATCAATAATTTTAAAAGTGCAGCTTGTATAATCATTTTGAGGACATATGTTTGATTTGTAGTTGTACTGTATATCTGCTAATATATTCGAGCACATGTTTTTGGAGTCCCAACAACCTAAAATATGAGAAACATATGTAGGATTTAATTTAGAGGCATACTTGCGTGAGATGATCTCACGGTGAGACGGAACATAATTTGGGCAATGACGTTTTAATACTTTGGGAGAGATGGGTGTTGATTGTGCTAGGTTATACCCCGTCTCATGCGAGTTTTTGTCTTTAATTTAACGTCACACAGAAGAACCTTTTACTATGACTAAGTTCTCTATTATGATATCTCATATCAGTACTGATGGATAATATACTTTGCAGTTGGCGAGGAAGAAACTTTTTGGTTAGCCACATACAAAAATTGATTGATGTCTTTGGCAAAGATCAAGTTAAATCAATCATTGTTGCAACACGTTTCTGATAGATACATTTGCTGAAGAATTACAGCATTATTAGTGCAGTCTCATCCTTGTCGCCAGATAGGATATATTACAACTCAAATTAATGGGGAATAATGTCTTTTAAGGACAATAATTTAGGGGGGTTGTATTTTAAGGACAATAATTTTACGGGACTGAAAATGTAGAACAGTGAATTTCAAAACTTGTAAATATAAGACAATATGTTTTAAAATTTGTAAATATAGGACAATATGTTTTAAAAATTTGTAAATGTAGGACAATCGAGCCCGAATCTCACATGATACTTCAGCCCGATTTGGGCTTATTCAGGCTCAACTGTCCTACATTTACAGATTTTAAAACATATTGTTCTATACTTACATATTTTAAAACATATTGTCCTACATTTCCAAGTGAGTAAAGTTATTGTCCTTAAAACACAACCCCTAAAGTTATTGTCCTAGAAAAATATTTTTCCCCATATTAATGTATAACATATCATCATTGCCAGACATTTCTTTAGCAAATCTGGCTTTATTGTTGTTATTGAATTTTTTACCCACAAACGTTTCTAAAGTGTTCGATTTGTCTTATTTCTTACAAGTAATTATCTTGACTCCTCACTTTTTTGATATGGTGGGTGGATGACAATAACTTATTAGTATTACAGATACTTCTACAATCTCTTATTTTTATGCATTGTGTCTTGCACTTTGTGTTTTATTCCACAATGACCAAAGATATAATAAGGAAAATAATTAATTTAATATTATTATAATCTTATAACAAAATTAAATAAATATTAACATCCTCAATTTATCACAAAATGTTAATAGCTAATCATATTACAAGCGTAATGACGGTTAAATATTACATTTGTATGCTCATTAGCAAGTATACTTTTGTTAATGCGGCAACAAAAGTCATGCTTGTTCCAAAGTGAAACAATTAATAGAATTAAGGGAGGCATAAACAGACAGATCACAAGAATATGCAATTTAATCATTTAAATCATTAAAAATGAAACTCTTAATAGTGAATGTTATGAAAAGAAAATATTCAAAAAAAAAAAGTTCTAATTAATTCTATTCATCTTCCTATATATCTAGTTTCATTGGTGATTTCCTCCTTGGTTTAGCCTTGAGGTGTCGGATTATTGAAATTGCTTGCTTCCACCATGTGCTTGTGTCTTTGCAAGTTGTTGCTGCAGACATTATATAATGTATTGTAATTAACATATTTGTTACATAAAAAATAAAATAAATGTATATAGGCTAATTGCATGTGTTATTATTACCTGTAGTAGTTCTGTTAAACTCATTTCATGTTGGCCTTGATTTGAATGATGAGCAAAATTGATCTGTTGCTGGACAATTGGACTGAAAACCTGCAATAAAAGAATCAACAACATAATAACTATTACAATTTCAAAAAGGGTTCGTGTGCAATGATATAATGGACACAAATAAATTGAAATGTTTTCAAGATTACTGACATAGAAAATCCTATACTTAGGTTCATACTTTAACTATATGCTACCAGTTTGATACTCTTAGTTCAAAATTGTGTATTTCATATGATAAAATGACGAATAATCGAGAATTTCTAAACTCCGGATGACTAATAACTAGTATATATAGTAGAAAACCTGTGAGAGTTGCGACGAAGAAGGCAAAGAGTTGCACTGAGATGAAGTACCAATGCTTGACATATTGCTCCGATAATCGCAAGTGTTCTGTTGCACATATTTTTTATATATAATTTAAATAAATTATTTCAGGCATCAAAAAATAATTTATAGTTATACAAATATTAAGAAATGAACAAATATACTAAAACTATACCTGCTCATGATCTTCAATGGGGGTTATTGTATCTTTAATCTTCTTCCTTTTTCCAGACTTCTCTAAACCTCTTCTTTCTCTTTTCCCAGATTTTATAGGTTTCTTTTCTTTCTTTTTCCATCCCTTAATCACTATTTTGTAGCGTACCTAGCGCTACCGACATTTAAATCCATATTTTTGTATAATTTTCTGGAAATATGAAGATAAATTGCATATAGAGGAAGAGAGTAAGAGATGAAGATTTAAAGATTTGAAGAAATTGGGGGGAGAGAATTAGATAGAGAAAGAGATAGTTAGAGGAGAGAGAATAGTTGTAATTTTTCTGATAACTCATTCATCGGCCGTTGACCATATTTGTAACAAACAGTGGGGTCCACATACAGATGGATATTCCTTAGGTAATTTAAATACAGAATTAAAATAGATTAATGGAGATTCTAGATCATTCTCGATTGTGCTGGGCCCAACATTAAAAAAAGCCCAACATTTTCGTTTCAGATAAATCCACTCGTGATTTGATTTCACCGATAATGACACTAAAGATTTCGCTCGTGTGAAACCCCTCAGCTCAGACGGAAATCCCACCTGAGGCTCAAAGAGGAAACCCCCAGCTCAAGAGGAAACCCCACCGAGGCTCAAGAAGAAACCCCCAGCTCGGCAGAAGAAACCCCACCGAGGCTCAAGAGAGTGCCCCTCAGCTCGACACGCAAACCCCACCGGGGAGGCCATTGAAAGGCCCTCAGCTCGAGATGCAAACCCAACCCGAGGCTCAAGAGAGCCCCCTCAGCTCCGATGCCTCGCCGAGATAAACTCGAAGGCCTCTCCGCCTTTTCCTTTTTAACTCGAAGCGTGCCCATAATTAAATTCTCAAGCCCACTATAAAATGAAATGGGTCAAGCCACGAAGAATATAATAGATCATCCATTTTCAGATTTCATACTCCATGACGGTACTCCCCAGGTTTTGTGATCCCTTGTCCCCAAGGATCTAGGATGAAACTCTTCCATCTAAAATTTGATCTCCGTCCATGTTGCTTTCGCTTCGTGATTGTAGCATCCTCGGGAAGGTGTAAATCAAGCTGCTTCACTTTATTTGATAAATAATCTTTCAACGTGAGAGGAGCCCATTCAATGCAATCTTGAATCGTGTATTTGGGATCGAAAGGCTCGATTGAAGGGTGATTGACCAAGTTCAAGTAGAAGAATTGTATAGGAGAATTAAATCTCTTAGAGCTTCCCTTTATAAAAAGCTTTCCCAATAATTCCACCAAACATCACACCCATATGAATCACAACCTGACTTCACATTTGAAGTAGCATCCCATTCTCCCATAGTGTCTACTTGGTAGTCAAATCCTCCGAGTAAATTGAGCCATCTCGTTGCGTTTTTTCGAACTTCGATCGAAACTCTGAATCTCTTTGTGACATATGATTCCATCTCATAGGTCTTGATGTTCTCAAGTTGAGTATCTGAATCCCCTGCCATTTCAATATAAGATAATTCCTCTTCTTCAATAGTTATCTTTTTAGTGATGGCTTCAATAGTTTCCAAATACTTCCTTCCTAGCTCAATTGTTTGTTGCAAGGTGGTTGGTTCAAACTTTGTGATGAAAGCTTGTGATTCTTGGTGAGCCCATTAATAAAACTTGCAACAAAAATACTCTTTGAGAAAAAATTTTGTTGTTCAATAGTAGCAACTCAACCTTCAATTTTACAAATCTTTCTACATAATCTGAGTAAGAACCATTGTGCCTTAATTTATCAAATTCTCGATTAATTTTAGCTTCTTTACATCCCTCAAATCTAGCAGATAACACTTCTAAAAATTATTGCCATGTAACATCTACTTGTTTTTGCTTTGGATTTTTTTGACACCAATGTGCTGCCTTACCCTCAAAGTGCACACACGCTAGTTCAATTTTTTGTGAATCCATTAAATCAGGAATATATTTAAAATACCCATTGCATTTGAGGATCCAAAGCCTAAGGCAGTACCATCAAAATAGGAAATCGACTTTAGGTAAAGGGGTTCATAGCTTGAATACCTTGAAACTCTTTTCCATTTGCAATTCCCAAATCATCAATTAAATGGCCTTCATGGAAGAGATTTTTCCTCCTTGAGTAGTTGATTAGGCTCATAACCCTACCTGAGAATAGTGGGCTCATTACCAATTGTGGCGTACCCAGTAGCTCTTGGGCATTTAAATCCATATTTTTGTATAATTTTACGGAAATATGAAGATAAATTGCATATAGAGGAAGAGAGTAAGAGATGAAGATTTGAAAGATTTGAAGAAATTGGGGGAGAATTAGATAGAGAGAGATAGTTAGAGGAGAGAGAATAGTTGTAATTTTTCTGATAACTCATTCATCGGCCATTGGCCATATTTGTAACAAACAGTGGGGTCCACATACAGATGGATATTCCTTAGGTAATTTAAATACAAAATTAAAATAGATTAATGGAGATTCTAGATCATTCTCAGTGTCTGGGCCCAACATTAAAAAGCCCAACATTTCTTCGTTCAGATAAATCCACTTTCGGTGGATTTGGCTGTGGAGAATCTGCTTTCATTGGTACATCCACTCGGTGGATTTGGCTCGATCGAGATAATGACTTTTCGGTGATTTGGCTCAGGTGAAAACCCCTCAGGCTCAGACGGAAACCCCACGAGGCTTAAGATAAACCCTCGGGCTCGGTGAAAACCCCTCGGGCTCATTAGAAACCCCACGAGGCTTCGGTAAAAAGCGCTTCGAGCTCGGATGCAAACCCACGAGGCTGGGTAGAAACCCCTCAGGCTCAGATGCCTCGCTCAGATAAATCTGGCGCCGACTCTTCGGCTTCCTTTAACTTTGAGGCGAGCCCATAATTAAATTCTCAAGCCCACTATAAATGAAATGGGCCAAGCCCTGAAGAATATAATAGATCATCCATTTTCCATATTTCATGCTCATGACATATTCCATCAGACGCTTGTTCGTCTTCATCTAGTACCGCTTCAGACATTCTATTGTCTACCACTCTAGACAATATATTCTTTTGCACAATAGATTTAGTTCCATGAGTTGATCTCACAAATGAAGCATTCTCCAGACATGCATCAACTTCTTCAATCCCTTTCAGAAAATATTTTTTGGCAATTTCAAATGCCTCTGTGGTTAGAGCACCTCGTGTTGTTAAATGATTATACAAGCTGCACAATTCTTTGTAGTGAACTCCAATCAACTTCTTCTCCTCATCTTCATTAATAGATTCAAATGGTTTTCAAGAGCTTCAACTGGCTGATCTTTTCACAGTATTTTGTTTGGCTTTCTTGGTCCATCTCTTTTTAATATACAACTCAGGAATCTCCGTAATGTTATTCAAAGAGAACTCCTTAAGCACATGTGAACACAAAATTCCTGCAAACTCAAACTTTTTGCAACTACATGAAACTTTTTTCTAAGGCAAGATAAATACTACTGTGTGCTGATAATTCTTTTTTAAAAAGGTTAACTTTATACTCCAAAGATTCTCCAATTTGACCGCACAAAGCACATGTAGCATCATAAGCCTTGTGCAACTCATCTTCAAATAATGTTAAAACTTCATGTGTATAGACACTAGTTGCATGCTTTAAAATTTGTACTCGAAAGGCACTCACTGGTATAGTGTGACTTGTTCTATAATCTACTTTCAACTCTTCATATCGATGATCACTGACCAATCTATCAAAGTGCTGGCAAAACTGAAGCAGGTTATGCTTGTAACTTACATACTTTTTAAGGACACTGTTCATGCTTTCACTTCGTTGAGTAGTTGTCATATTTGCACAAAACGAGTTTCTCCCATAAACCAGTGCCCATTTTTCTCTTATTCTAAACAACCTCTCCAACCACTCATTATCTAGAAGCTCATATTTTTCCAGCATACGACGCCATGCATTTAGAAACTCGTCTTCCTCCTCAAAGCCATAGATACAAAAACTGAAGTCCTTTGAGAAATTTTTGAATCTTGTAAATACATTACTGAGATGTGTTGCAGCATTCTGATATATATGCCAAATGCATAGACGATGACATGTTTCAGGCCACTGAATTGCTAAAGCTTTCGCCATTGCAACATCTTGATCTGTGAGAATGGTTTTGGGTTGTTTTCCTGACATGGCTCTAGCAAATGTATCAAATAACCAAGTGAACGTCGATGCAATTTCATCGTACTAGAGTGCTGCACCAAAAATAATTGTTTGCCTATGGTGATTCACACCAACAAAGAGGGCAAATGGTTTACCTTCTATATTTTTTTTGTATGTCATATCAAAACAAACAACATCGCCAAAGTAAGAATAATCAACCTTCATCAGAGCATCAACCCAAATAATATTAGCAATCAGATCATGTCGATCAACTTGAATTGCATAGAAAAAATCCGGATTATCAAGTTGTCTCTGTTGTAAGTACTCCAAAACTCCTCCAGTATCACCTGCCGCCATTTCCGTGTTTCTCTTTGACTTCAAGTAATTTTGTAATCTTGAAAAACAAAACCAACATTTCGTGGCTACCAACGCCCGACAATAAGGCAAAAACCCGCTTTGGTGCTATTCGAGATCTATCTAAATCATCTGCTAGTGAAGCTTGAATATTAGATATTCTTACGTGGGATCTTTTTCATATGAACTTTTTTTTGGACTCACCAATTCATGGCCTGTGTGTTCTGGGATAAAATTGGTAATTCTATAATTACCATTTAATCTACAACTAATCTTCATCTTTGCTTCACATCTTGTTCTAGTTTCTGGATGATGAGACTTTATCAGTGCTTCTCTTTTATCTTTTGGTCTACTTCCTTGGCATTCACAACAAAATATCCTATCGAGTATTCTTCCATCTCTATCCTTATGAACACTGTGCTTTCTAATGCCAAATCCAAGTGCTTTAGCATATTCATTGTAGAAATTGTAAGCATCATCTTCACTCTTAAATTCCATATCAAATTTTGGAATTTTCTCTTCCATAATATTTTTCTGCCTTTTATTTTCCAGCTCCTCTCCACTTTCATTTGTAAGTTCTTTATGTGCATCAATCTCATCAAAATTTAGTTCACGTCTTGGAGTAGCATCAACAAATATCTTTTTCTCCATATTTAGTTCACGTCTTGGAGAAAAAGATGCTTGTTGAGCAAATTAAATCTGAAACTTAAATATCACATATGACTACAAATAAAAAAATACTTGAGAATGACTTAAATATAACATGTTTCAGTTGGTGAACACAAAATCAGTCTTCACGTGAATGTCACATCAGAATTGCATGTATATACATTAAACACAAAGTAGTTTAGCAATTAATAAACTACATTACATACATGATAAGTATACTGTGGGTAATAAAATAAAAAGAATAGTAGTAACCTTCAAAATCAAACAATACTTTATGCTATACAAAATTCGAAGTTTCAATCGCAAATGTGCATGCTGTTGAACTAACACGCTTGTTTCTAGAGGTATAATTTAACGGTATTGATCCTGTAATTTGAAAACGAAAAGACGTGCGAGAAGAAGTGCTCACCGAGAATTTTCTGATGACGTCGATATTAGATTCTTAACATCAGCAAAAAATTGTCACAATTCCGAATTTTGATTCTGTGCGAGTTCGAGGTCCTGTGTATTTTATAATCGGCGTTGAAAGTTCAGTTTTAATTGGAATTGTGCAATGGTGTTGATCGCAAGATTTTTCAGATCTTTCGTTTCCATTGATTGTTTGAGAATATTGAAAAGATTTGTTGTGCCTTAAGTTTCCTATTATATTAATCATTCCTTTTTTATTTTAAAGTTTACGGTAATTGCTTTTTCATCCCTACCTTCTCTCTCTTATCCTACATGTCGCACATCAAGTAGTGTAACGAAGATGTAACACCATAGTGTAACAGGGAGATCGACCGAATTTCTTCCCCCACACTCTTCTCTCTGTCTGTTATTGTCGACAGTTTCTCCCCGAGGTGAAAAAGTATTGCGCGCGTTTTACTGGGTCAGCAAATTAATCAGATTTATTTATTTTGCTTTCGTTTTCTTCTGAAATTATTCCCCACGCTGTTGAATTGTTGACTAATTACTTGATGGATTAAGCCATAAATCATATTCTGTAAATTGTGGTGCTGAAATTTTGAAATCTGAGTGTTAAATTAGTGTTTTTGTTTGTAGTCTAGTGATACTATTAAGCTTGTTTTCTTCTGCCGTTTCCTTAAAGATTTTGATAAGACTATTTGTTCTTATTATTGATGGTATATACTCAATTTCAATTTGGTTTTTTTTAAAACAGAACTTAATTAATATTTGAATTTTGTGTTTGTTTTATGTCCATGTGTTGCTGCTTTATAAGTATGAATATTGATGTTCACAAAAGCCCTGCAGATGAATCTCTGTTACTGTTAAATTGTTTTCAATTCAAGTTTAATTCTGTTAAAAGTGATACTTATAACCCAATATTACATTTCCATGCTGGGAAAGGGTTCGTGCAATTAGTTTTTAATATCAGTTAGGTGCAATTTTGTTTCTTTGTTGACTCTCGCGTGTTTTTTTTTTTTTCTGCAGAGTTAATTCTATGGATGCATTGACAGAAGTTGAATCGGAAGTAATTGATATAGATGATACTGAAGAAGTGGAAAAACAAGCATGTCTTTTGGGAAGGCTTGTTACGAAGAAGAACCGTAATCCCTCGAATCTAATAGAAGCCATTACAAAAGCCTGGAAACCTAAACATGGTATGTCATCAAGTGAATTGGGGGAGTCGAAACTCATATTATTTTGCTTTGATGATGCCATAGAGCGAGATTGGGTATTGAAGAATCAACCATGGATTTTTAAGGGCATTCTTTTCGCAATAGAGAAGTTTACAGTAGGAAACGAGCAGCTGCTGTAGTCTTTAGTTAATGTCACCGTTGAGCACACTTCATTCTGGGCTCGGTTATATGGTGTACCTTTTCCGTGCATGAATGAAAGATCACTCAAACTTTTCGCCAAACAAATTGGGATTCTGGAATCCGTGGATATATCAGGTGAAGATTTAATTGGCAAGTTTATAAGGTTTAAGGTTTCTATGAACATCACAAAACCATTGCTGAGAGGAATCACCGTTAGGGTTAAGTACGAGTCGTTGCCAATCTATTGCTTCTCCTGTGGTATAATTGGCCATGCTTACAAGAACTGTCAAAGTTATAATCGAAACTTGAAACATAGCACTCTCGAATTGAAAGGAATTGAAGAGCGGAAAGACACACCAACTACGCTTCCACATGACATCATAGAAAACATCCTTTCGCGGGTACCTGCAAAATATCTCATCAGATACAAATCGGTTTGCAAACTGTGGGAGGCCATGATATCCGATCCAAGATTCGCTGAATTCCATCTCCAGCAAAACAAGAAATCATCCTCCCGAAACCTACTTGCATGGGAGGGGTGGTTTCACTACAAGATAGGACTCTATGTTGCCGAAATTAAATGCCAACATTTTATATTCGTGTCAGGAATCCAACATTCGATGAAATATAGCTCGTCCGTAAACATTTTGTGCGATTGTGACGGTTTGTATCTGAATTTTTACGAAACACTTGATAAGGGGAATGCGTATTTTCTCTGGAATCCATCCTGCAGAGCGTACAAAGAAATCTGGTGTTCGCAACCAATAATTCATACTGGTTACATTGAGAGTACATTTTATGGGATTTATTACGATCCAGTTATGAAGGATTATAAGATCGTAATTGCTGATAAGAAACATTATGCTGTGTTTTCGTGTAGATACGACAAATGGAGTGAGGTGAAAGAGATGAAAGATATCACATTCAAAGGAGCACCTTGTGTCAGTGGGGTCTCTTTAAATGGATCTTTTTACTGGTTGAGCAGCATTAGCATGGGAGTAGATATTTATGATTACGAAATAATTTGGTTCGATGGGAAAGTCGAAAAGTTCAAGAAACTCCCAATGCCCGAGCGTAAAGAAAAATCCGATTGGTTCTATCTGACTTCTTCTGAAGGCCATCTTTGTTTGTTCATTGTGAGTGTAAATAATGATATGAGTATCTGGAAAAAAAATAACGGCGATGAGAAGGATCCGTGGATGGAGTTTAATGTGCAATCGTCGTATTTGGTTAACCCCCGACCAATATGCTGGATAAATGATGATGTGGTTATGCTTAACAATTACAAGAGATCTAAATATTATCTTCTCTATGACCAGAATAAGAATACTTTTGTGAAGATTCTGAAAAGCAACCTATTTCAAAATAATGATCCAATCATTTATCGAGAAAAATTGTTTCTACAGTAGGAGAAGTTGATTTCTATTTGGATCAACTTATTGTTTACCTTGTTATTTAATATACGTTGGAAATTTGATTCAAGATTTTGTATTCCATATTCTTTTGATTCTATAGGTGATACGGTTCTGTTTTAAAGGTTTCAAAGCATAAAGATCAAAATATTTGGATGTCTTGGATTGTGATTTAGAAATGGTGTGGAAGAGTTATTAGTATGCTAAGTACGATTTTGTCTATGCTACACAGCAATGTAGTGTCAAGTACTTATGTGTTTTGATATTATTGATTGGATTAGAATAAAAAAATAAAAATATAAGAGAATGTGAAGAAACTCGATATGCCAGATTTTGATGGAAGAGCTGAATGGTTCTATTTGACGTTTTCTGGAGGCCATCTTTGTTTGTTCTACAACAATCGTTGCGACGAGCAGGATTCATGGATGAAGTTCAAGGTTCATTTGAAGTTGAATATATGTTCCCTCCAGCCTTTCCCTATATGGTGGATTAGTGAACATGAGATTGTGATTGGCTTTTCTCAACTGGAAAATTTTATATGCTCTATAACCTGAGAAAAAAAACTTTAGAAAAAATTGAGGAAAGTCGATTTAGAGTGAGTAGTCATCCAGTCCCTTGTCTTGAAAATTTGTTTATACAATAAGAGGAATTGATTCCTATTTAGATTTTAACATATTGTTTATATTCTTTTAGTTTGTGTTACTACTTTTGTTGGTTGAGTTTTGATTATTTGTGTCATGTGGTTGTTATTTAAAAACTGGTTAGGGATGGGATTTATGGTTTTGTATTTTATGATATCTTAATTCTTCAGACTGCATATAGCGAATCCAGATATGCTTCAATGCTCTCTACTGTTATCTTCAGACTGCATGTAGTTATTACAGTTATGCTCCAATTTTTCATGTTCGTTGCAATCTAAAATCGGCTCGAGTTCGGGTTTGATAAGTAAAAATTACCGAGCTCGACTCTTGTTCAACTCAACTCATTTTAGCTTGACTCGATTAATCATCAAATAAGCTCAAACATGAATTTCAAAGCTCGATAACATTTTTGTTGTGACCGGATAATTTCTGGGCGGGAAACCCTAACTCTACCTCAATGACACCGGATAGGTCATTTCGCTCTTGATTTAGAAGCGTGTTTGGGCGGGACGAGATCTAGCCTCATCGAAATTTGGATGACCGCGACGACAAAACCCGATTCGCTAGGGTGGCACATGTCGAATAAGCGCGCCGACTCGAGCCTCGGGAAGAAAATCGGGCGATGAAGACTTTCCCCAAAATGGGAAGCCCATTTTAAAGCTTCGGAAAATAATTTGGCGAGTTACAACAAGGCGGGTCGGGCGCGACCTCGATTTTTGTGTTCGCGACCTCGGGAGAACGGCACCAGTGACCTCCGGCGATCCCTAGGAAAAAAAAAGCCGTTTTTTTAGAAAGCGGCAACAGAATGGCTCCCATTTAATGCACCTTGTAGACCATTAAATGCCTAGGTCCTAGGTCCCTAGAGGGGCTATACCCCAAGAGTTTGTAGTATAAATACTTGTAATTAAGGCTCGTTAAGGGGTTCCAACCTTCATTCAATACAAAGGCTTTATTAGCAAAAAAGAGGTCTTTGGCCCAAATCCTCTGCAATTTATTCTTTCTCACACTCAAAAGATTAAACATAAAATCACATCATCATCACACCAATGAGGAATATTCCCTGTGTTCTTCGTTAATTGTCACCTCCAAATCATAAATAGTTTGATGCAATCATAGTCACATCAATGCTTTAATCATCATTTCATATTTTTCATTATCAACAATTGGCGCTTTAGAAGGAGGGTGCCTTCACTAGAATTTTCAGATTTTCTATTGATACACCGCCCGAATCTTCAAATCTTCAACAATCCCATTCGAATCTTTATACCCTCGTCATACTCGAAGCCTTGCCATGGCATCACGAAGTGCGGGCTTCTTAGGCCGGAGGAGGCCACTTAAAACAACGAAGGTCCCTCAAGAACTGGCCGACATCAAAACTGGGAGGATCTCGGGGAAATTTATGAAAATCCTCCGGTGGCGGCAGTAGCGACTTCTTTGGCGAGCATAGCGGGCCACATCCCGGGAAAGAAGATGAATGGAAAACTCCAGAGCCCGAGCCTGAGACGGCGAGACCAATCACGTGAGGGAGTCCGTGAGACACTGCCGCCAGAGTCTCGGAAAAAACTCTCCTCACCTCGATTGGAAGTTTCCCACAACCAGCGGTCTGAGTCTGTCTTTGAGAGATTGGGCAGCCACGCACCTCGGAAGCCGAGGTCGCTTGAGCGAATCAGTCGATTCCTTCACAATCGTGATAACTTGGGAAACCTCTTTTCGGTAGAGGATTTCAGGAGTCGAAGAACAGTAGAAGAGCCTCGATACTATCTCGTTTGGAGTCCTCGAGCATCTCGCCGACCCACAACATGAAATGGCTGTTCGAGGCCATCGAAAAGAAACTCTCAAGGCTGCGGGATCGTTTAGACCCGGCCAAGAAGGACGCGGCGTCGGCTCCGTCGATCCTAGCCTTTAGTCCGACCGTTTAATACATGCCACAGCGCAGTCTAATCAACCGACCTCGTCAATCGGTATAATGGGGACTCGGCCATCCGTCTAGGGAAGTTCTCCGACCACATGGCTTGGGGAGACCCGCGGATCTGCGACTCAATGTAAATACATTTCCTCTCACTACGGGCGACGGGCATATAGGTGGTTCAAATCTCTAACTCAGAACTCCGCCGAGTCACTTCCATCAGCTCGGTCGGTCTTTTCCTTAACCATTTCGTCACCTTGTACAAGGCAACCAACGAAACAACTCTTAGCGACCATTCGCCGGGGTCCGAGGTGGAACCGAGACTACATCGAGAGAGTCGATAACTTTCTCCTAGGTGGCGAACCCGTGGGAGGTGAGGTCAAAGTAATGGGGTTGTTAGAACTACGATTCAACAAGTTGTGGAAGCTCATGCATAAGGAACTTGGAGAGTTCATATCTCGCGGGTTCGGTACAAGCGAGGAAACGTGCTTGGTAGGAGATGATGGCCATCGCTTGGGTGAAACAAGTCCAAAAGCTGAGTAAAAGCCGTGAAAGATGAAAGGCAAAGAGCGGGGCTAAGAAAAAGTGGTGGCCATATAAGACCAACAACTTTAAGCCACAACAGCCGAGATCGAGTCAAATTTGTTGGAAATAAACACCACTCCAAAAAGCGAGAGTCTCTGATCAAATCAGGACAAAAACTTACCGGATCGGCCTCGAAAAAATCCAAAGGAGGAGCGGGAAGATGAATCGACAAATGCATGGCTACCGTAGAGCATCCGGACCAACACTAGTGAATGTAGCGACCTTCTCCAAGCGATTTAATGGAAACTTTATTGGGGCGAAAAGCTAGATGACTATATGTGAAGAAACTTATCAAACCAATCAGCACAACCTCGGTGGCCTCGATAAAATCGAGGGCCGGCCGTCAGTGACCCTTTCCCACTTTCCCGAACAATCGCGGGTAGGTAAGATTCGGATGATCGCTCGGTTGGGGGTAACATAAGCAGGATCGCCCGTCGACCGATGTCTATGTCTGACAGCGGTATCAAGGCAGTCTGAGCTACAAATCATATACACCAGGACTTTCTCTCAAAATTGACCCGGTGAGAAAACCGGTTATTTCGCTTTCCGGGCGAGGACAATGACGAAGGTGCGATTTCAGAATAATGACCCCATAGTAATCTCGACCAAGATTATTGGGGTAATGGTTCATCGTCTACTAATCGATGCGGCTCTTTTACGCAACATCTTGTTCAAAAAGCTCTCGACCAAATCGGGAACCTAAAGAATACGCCGAACCCTGCGACCTCGGCTATCAGGGTTCGGGGACTCTTCTGTGAAACCACATAGGTGATCCGGTTGGTGGTGAATTGGTCTCGGATCGAGATCGGAAGTAGGGGTAATGAGGTAGCTCGATTTTATCATTGTCGATCGTCCCTCGACATACTAGCGGTTTTGGGGGAAGACCTTTGAGCATGAATTGAGGCGGGACATCAGCCGCTATTATTGCATCAAATTCCCAACCAGGAGGCCCGTAGGAACGATCGAAGGGAATGGGGCAATGTCTAGAGGATGTTTATTTGGTCGGCCGCCGAGCCGGTGACCATGGAAGACCGGTATAGGGGGCGATTATGGTGGTAGCGGAAGACAATCGAGCAACGGCCTCACGCGCAACAAATAGTCCCAACAAAGAATGAAAATGTGACACCGAAGTGGGTGATCTGAACCGGAGATGATTCTGAACACTGTTGACGACCCTTGCGATGGGTGAAAGATAAATTTCTACCGATGAAAAGCTTCGGAGGGTCGGGTTAGCGAATCTCGGCCGAGATGGAGGTGATGATCAGGACCACCACGAATCGAAATGCAAAGTCGGTGTTGAGTTCTAAAAGCCAACGGGTTTTTGCACGGTCCCAAGATATGGTCGGGATAGATCCAGGAGTCGAAACACCGTCAGCTCCCAGCAGTCCGTCAAAGCCGGTCTCGCGGAAGAAAAAAGTTTAGTCTGAAATGTAAAGATCATTTCCCCATCGCGCATCGACCACGATCGACTGGCCGAGACACGGTGATGTCATTCATGGGCCGGCGTTTTTGCCATCAAATAACCGTACCTTGAGATGACCAAAATCTGCTTTATTTACGCCGAGAAAAGAACATCTCTTCTTTGGATCGCGTGCCTTTTAGTGCGAAGCGCGAGGCCCGATGTATCGGAAAGGTTAGTCAATCGCGTGTTTTACGGACCAAATCAGCGAAGACCATGGAGGTGTATATCGATGATCGGTGGTTAAGAGCAAGAAGAAGACCATGTGGGGAGACCTCGCCCGAGACCTTCGACATCTTAAATATAATATAAGATGAACCCCAGACGAATTCTGACTTTGGGGTGGAGTCGAAAAAAGTTCTTGGGGGCATATGGTGAGCTATCGCGGGATTGGCGAACGGAGGCCAAGATCCAGTAGTCTTTCGACATGAAGCACCACCAGAACATCAGGAAGTTCAAAGGTTGACCAGGCGATTGGCGCTCACGAATCATTTTATCTCGCGGATGGGGCGAAATGTAAACCTTTCTTTGATACAATCGAGAAAGGGGAGGTTCAATGTAGACAACTTCAAGCTTCGCGTTCGAGAACATAAAAAGATTACCCTATCAGCGTGCAGATTCTCATTCTCACGTCCCGGAGAAAAAGCTTTTACCTTTGCTTGGCGACCTCGGAGACCCGCGTTAAAGCGCGTATTATTAAAATTTGAGAAGCGGGAACCATCTGCCCGATCTACTTTGTAGGCAGACTTTGAATGGAAGAGCTAAGATACCCTCTCTCGAAGTTAGCCCCCTGGCGCTTTCGTAATGGCGTCAAAAGCTCGGCCATATTTTTCGACCACCATATAGAGGTCACGACCTCCGTGCACCGCTGCGGCGAATACTCCGTGACCGAGATACGCGAAAGATGCGGTAATGGTCGGTAAAATTGGCGATTCGGCGTCACATCTCCTTTCCCCGGGGCCAGCGATAAAAGGCACAAAGCGTTGGCGGATTTTTCGTGGAATTGACTTTTTCCGACCAAGCGAGGAAGCGTCGTGGAAGCGACCTTAGGAGTTATATGTGGATGGATTCGTTAACCAGCGAAGCAAGTGAAGGGGCGGCGTGATACTAGTCGACTGGAAGAAGATCTTTTTGGCCAGCGTGATCCGTTTTAGTTTTCAAGCAAAAAACAGCGAGGCGAATCGAAGCCTTGATCAATGGCCTAAAATGGCCATAGCCATGAAATTAATTAGCTTGTCCAAGGTTTTCGCGATTCTCAATTTGGTAGCTTTCGGATGATCTTGGATGCGTCTGGTAACGAGCGGATGATGGCTTATCACAAGATAGCCCAAAATGATCGAAAAGCTTCGGCGGTCCGGATATCCCAAATTCTGGAAGGAGAACATCGAAGAGTGGCCGACATGTCGGATATAACCATAATCAAGCTCATTTGCCCCATCGAACAATCGACCCTTATCGCACCTATGATAGCGAGGAAAAACACGGATAAGTCGATCATTAAGTAATACATTAAGGACGGCGAGCTCCCAATCGATAAGGTCGAGGTCCGCTGACTTCAACTTAGGGCAGCCGACACGATTGTCGACAACCAACCTGCGAAGCGGGTTTCGCCTCCCTTTGCTAAATGTGTAACCGAGGTCGGTAAAGAGATCATAAAGGAGATTCATGAAGGGTATGTGGTAACCTGTTTGGAGGGCACTAATCGCCTACAAGGTCTGCGGCGAGGGCTATTCAGCTAACGTTGAAACAAGGCGCCCTCGACCCATTAAAGCATGCAAAAAGGTGTCGGTCTTCGCACCAAAAATCAGAGTGGAGAGGATCTCACATCGATATCAGCCCGTGGCCGCACCAAATGGGGCGTCGACTGTTGGACCATACCCACGCACTGAGCGGTCATTGTCGCGGTGGTCGCTGATCGACTACTTCACCAAGTGGGAGGAGGAAGCCTCGAGGAATTACCGGATCGGCGACAATAATTCCAATTCATATGGAAGAACATCATATGCAGGTTCGCCTACCCGAGGCGATAGTGTCGGATAATGACCCACGATTTGGCGGATGGGAAATCGAGCTTCTTGAAGTGGCGGATGCCAAAGCTTTTTCTCCACCTATCACCCAGCGATCAAATGGTCGGTCGATGAGGTTAATAAGATCATCAAGCACACACTCAAAGACAAGGATCGAGGGCAAAGGGAATTTGGGCGAGCAAGCTAGAATACTCTGGTCATATCGGATCACTGCGAATTCAACAGGAAACACACTTTCTCCTTTGGGTGCAGGCATCGTCAGAACAGGTGCATTTCACGGTGCATTTCGAAACCCTCAAGACATCACGAGCTATCGATGAAACCAATGGCCGAACACAAGAGGTCAATCTCGTTCCCCTCCCGAGAAGAAAAATCGTCAACTCAAATATCAGAAATCGGCCTCTGAAGCGGAATTCGGGAAAAGTGCCCTCTTCTCGAGTGCGGGTCACGCCCGATTCAGCGAGAGGTGACCTCGTCTTTGAAAAAATACAAAGGCCGGTCAAGGACCTTTGGCCCAACTTGGGAAGGGGCCTTTCAAGATCTCAAAATCTACTGCAGATGCGTCTGAGTTAGAAGACATCGACGACATTCGACTCAATATCGTAACCCAGAGGCGACCTTTAAGGAATACTATGTCGGTAGAAGGGGGCGATGGCGAACTTACTAATATCTAGTATAGGAACTTACCTCGTAATGAATGTAGCGATTGTTCTACATAAATCCTAAAGTTCAATTTTCCCGTTTTACTCTCCATTAAATCAAAAAATAGAGGCGGGGACGGTCTGCGGGACCTCTAACAAGGTTAGGTTACCTCAGCAACAAATATCTAAGCGACATATCGAGCCCGATAAACTAAGAAATATCCATGATATATTAAGGCGACATATGCGAGCGATAAACTAAAAAGAATTACAAAACTAAAAAGTTAATATTAAGCTATGATATATTAAGGCGACATATGCGAACACGATAAACTAAAGTATAAGCTAAAAATATCTTAGGAGGCGACATATGTCAAGAACGCGATAAACTAAAGTACAAAAGTAAAAAAGTTAATGAAGTCATAAAGCAATATCATAAGGCGACATATAAAGCATGATAAACTAAAAAGTATCATTGAAATCCTTGCGATATCTTAAAGACACGCACATATGCGAGCGATAAACTAAAAGTACAAAAGTATAAGATAAATCGAAATCGCTAAGTCTCAATATCCTAAAAGGCGACATATGTGAACTCGGAAACGATAAAAATACGACAAATCGGGGGTATTTAAAATTTAGCAATATCTTAAGAAGACATAAAGCGAGCTTTCATTAGCTCGGGGAAAATTCAAGTAATTGCTTATCGAGATCCCTTAAAGCGCAAATTCTTAAGGCGACATATCACCGAGCTACGATAATGATTTGGGTTCATCAAATGTAAATCATTAAGGCGGCGTAAGAGAAAGGAAGCCGAAACCATCACGATATTTTTTGCTAAGTTCCTTGACTAAAATAAGACAAACGTAAATAAAAGCGAAACAAGAATAATAACAGCCCGTGGGGCATTCCATTTGAAAAAATAAAGGGAACTATACAAAGTGGGGCCTTGGCGAGCAAGATCAAAAAAAAAAAAAAAAAAAAAGAAAAACAAACTACCGGGTTTTACTTAAAAAAGATCGACCACCACAACGAGCTTTCGGTGCAGGCCTCGAGCTTGGACCCACCCGACGGCGGCGTCGAGGATCCGGATGTGGTCCTAACTTCCCACGGCCTCCCTCGGGGAGCCCGGTGCGAAAGTGATCAAAAGTAGGATCGCAAAAGATCAAGTCCTCCACTGCCCCATTTCGAATTAAAGTCCGTAGACTAGAGTCGTTGATAGGGAAAAAAATGCGAGGTTTTTCAGGCGGTTCGCGATCAAAAAACGTGGGCAGCTCGCCACCAAAGCCCCTTGAGACCCGACCCCTCGAAAAGGCAGGCGGCGGATACCTCGCCGTAGCCTCACCAAAATTCCGATTACCAGCGCGCCGAGGCATTCTCTCGCCGAGGCGGCAACTCGACATCTTTTCATTAAAACACTACGCATAAAGCGGGCGTCTGATCCCTCTCTTGGCGTTCTCTGGTCCAATCGCCCTACATATCTGGAAACGCCGCCCAAACCCAACGCCCGGTTCCACATCCGAACGCCAGCGAGGTCTCGACTCATGACCTTCGCTCGAGTTAGAGCTTTGGAAGTCTCGTCGTTCGATGCTTCAAAGGGTCATGTTGTGGGTCCCGGCCTCCCTCCGGCCACTATCCATGCATTCTTCTCCCATCGCCATCTATCTTCATTCGTCCACCGACGTGAAGTCCTCCGAGGCCTGACATGGTCACATCATCATCCGACCACCGTGACACTCAATGTTGATGTTGCCCATCGCCCGTCCTCGACCTGTTGGTCCAACCGAGGGTCCACGACCGGCGAAGCGCAAGCCCAAGCGGAGGTAACTGGGAGCTCATGAGGAGAAGTCGGGGACGGACGAGGATGATTGGACCACCGGGCGGGGTGGGAGGACTCCTCACCACCAAAAAGGCGAAACAAAACAGATTTAGTCCGCAGCTTTATCCGCGACGAGAACTAGCGAAGATAATAACTTTCTTTCGGCCCGGCCTGCTTAAATAGGACTTTTCATCCTTCTCGCTCGCCATTCGGGATCTTGACCCCCGCGGCTCTTGGGCTTGGAGCGGGTTTATCGGCGAAAGATATCATGCCGACTCTTTTGGAGGCGGTCCTCCGGATCTCGACGTGAGAAGCATAATCCGCCGTTTACGAGCTCCCTCTGCCCACGCCGAGGGGCAACACTCCGGCTTCGACCTCCGTCGTGACCTCGAGACCTCCCGGCCAGATGGGAGCCCGTCCTTGGTATTCGTGACCAGGAGAACTCTCACGAGCCTCGTTATCCCGAAGATTTTTTGTTGGGCACGGGCATCGCGAGGATCTTCATCCTCTCCTCCCTCAGCGGCCCCGAGGGGTTGTTGGTCCCATCGGTACGGTTTCCCACGAAGGGGTGAAGGAAAGAGCGGGCGAGGGCATTGTCACAGAAGATCATTAAATATATATATATATATATATATATATATATATATATATATATATGTTTACCTCGAAACCGAGGACGCAGTGATTAGCCCGATCAAGATGCCCTCGCTTTCTCCCAAGGCGTCGCTCGAAGCTTAGCGTTCTCAACGATCCGACTATAGGCCTCCGAAAAAACCACGACCGCCGAGCTAGAAACTCGGAGCGAGGGGCCTTCGAGTTCAAAAAGGGAAGATGAGTCAACAAGAATTTGGGAATAAAAATGATACGCGATTTATTTTGGGCGACGCCAACTCAGCCCCGACGTTGATCCCACCACCGTCCAGCCTGGCCCGTCGGCCCCGCCAATCCCTGAGACTCCACCAGAATCTGCTTCCACCCTTCCATCTCGGGGCGACATCCTCGATGATTTTATTGCTCACAGCAAGACGTAGTACCAAATTGGCCTTCCCGGCGTGGCCCCCACGAGGTTGGTCAATGAGATTATCTCGTCGTCAGCCGGAAGATGACCCGGCCGATAGACCCAAACAAGGTCAACAGCCGACCAACAGGTTCCACCCATTAAAATTCCTGGCTGAGAGCGAGATCCCATAGATTTAAGATCTCTACCCGATCCCGGAGGGGAAACAGAACCGGCCTCCATGGCCCCATTAATAAGAACGATCCACATCGGAGGTTGGTCGCCCTCATCCAAGGTCCGGACCCGGCGAACGCTGAGGACCTCATACCATTCCGGAAGAATCCGAAGTTAAGTTTCCGCACCGAGCTAGCAATTGTGCCGCCACAAAGCAAGCATCTTCCTCCTCCGCCTTTCCTTCTTGTCGCCTTGAGGGCGCGATAGGAAAATTGACTGGTATTCTGCGCGGAAGGTAAGCTCGAAGAGACCTCAGCAAGTGATGGGATCACCGTCCGAGGGAAGTCTCGCGACCCGATCTGCCGAGGAGCGATCTCTAGAGGGTCGGTTCACTAAACCGAATCCTGGCCCCTAGCCGACCGGGCCTGGAAAAAAAAGTAGAAATTTGAGCGTGCTCCCAGATCTCCACTTGCCATCGTCACGCCATCCACGCCGTCTTCCGGGAAATCGAAAAAAGGTGGAGTCAAGATCCGAGTCCTCGGCGCGCCAACTCGTCATGGGTGGAGGAGCCCAGAAAAACGCTTAAACCAAAGGTTTGGGACCGACCCGCGGTCGAATAGGTTCCGGGTGGCCCGGGGGGAGTGAAATGGACGAGCCTTTCTCCAGACGGAAGTTCGAGTGGATTTGCGGGGAGATAGTCATTGAGTAAGAAAGGTTGGGAAATACCTACCAAAAACCGAAGTTCCGCATGACAGTAAACAAGCGCCGGCAGAGCAAATGCAGAGAGCTGAGAGATTACGAAAGGGAAATGAAGAATGAGGGGAACCTCCTTATATAGAGTGAGATTGGGGCATGGGAGCAAGGGTCGAGGCCACCAAGATCGCGACCTTGAGAGATCCTGGGCCACAAGGTGAACACGCCATCATCACACCGCAAAAAGTAGCCGCAGACGCTATTGAAAAAGCCGCCTTTGACACGAAACGCCATAATTAATCCCGCCAGGCTCAAAAATTTAAGCCGAAGTTAAGACAGGTCACATACCGTATCCCATGAGCTCGATAGGCTCGGTGAGCGACCAAAGCAATTGTTGTGACCTAATAATTTCTCGGGCGGAAACCTTTAACTTAATTTTCAGCCGACCGATATAGGTCGCCGTCAACGGTTTAGAATTAGAGTTTTTAAAGCGGATCAGATTCAAATTTCATCCGCCGGATGGATGACCAAGGACCGACAAAACCCCGCTGATTCGCCATGTGGCATATGTCCCGAATGGGCGGCGCTTTCCGCCTGAGGAAGAAAGTCGGCTGTTGAAGACTTTCCAAAATGGGAAACTGCTCCGGGCTTTCGAAAATAGCCGTTGTGTTACTCCTAACAGAGGGCGGGTGACGCGACCTCGATTTTGTGTTCACGACCTCGGGAACAGCACACCGACCTCAGTGACAGTCCCTAGGAAAAGATTAGCCCCAGATTTTTTTTGAGGCCGTAACCCGTGAACAGAGCCGGCTCCATTTAATACCTTGCGAGACCATTAAATGCCTAGGTCCTAGGTCCCTAGAGGGCTATACCCCAAGAGTTTGTAGTATAAATACTTGTAATTAAGGCTCATTAAGGGTTCCAACCTTCACATTCAATACAAAAGGCTTTGTAGTGAAAAAAGTGTTGGCCCAAATCCTCTTACCCGATTTATTGCTTTCTCACACTCAAAAGATTAAACATAAAATCACATCATCATCACGCCCAATGAGGAATATTCCTCGTGTTCTTCATTAATTGTCCCTAACTCCAAATCATAAATAGTTTGATACCAATCATAGTCCACGTCAATGCTTTAATCATCATTTCATATTTTTTGTATCAACGATTGGTAATTTAGAAAGGAGGTGCTACTAGAATTTTTCGGATTTTCTATTGATACACCCTTCGAATCTTCAAATCTTCAACAATCCCATTGAATCTTTATACCCTCATCATCTTCGAAGCCTTGCCATGGCATCCAAAAGTCCAGAAGCCCTTCGGCCGGAGGAGGCCACTCAAAAATGAAAGCGTCCGCAAAGAACTCCGCCGAGCATCAAAACTCACGAGGATCTCGGGAGGTTATGGAAAAATCCTCCGTGCACAATACGCGACCTTATTTGGCGAACATAGCGGGCCGTCCATGGCGGAGTCCCGAGTCCTTCGAGTCCGGGGAAGAGGAAGATGAATGAAAACTCCCAACCCAGTACGCACCGGCAGACCAATCACCACGGCGAAGTCGTGAGCACTGCCATGTGATGCTCGAACTCCACCACTCTGGAGAAGTTTCCCTAACCACCAGTGATCCCCAGGTTTCCTTTGAGAGATTAGGCGTCCCGCACCTCGGAAGCCCGGGTGAAACAAATCGAGCCAGTTCATCACGTCCGTGATAACTTGAAACCTCTTTCGAGGTAGAGGAGTTTCAGAGATCGAGGAGCGAGGGCAGGCCTAAATCTTATCTCGTTTAGGTCCTCGACATCCATTGGCCCCCAACATGGGAAATGGGCGGCCAAGGCCATCAAAACTCGAAGGTGCGGGATCGTTTGGGCAGAGACCATGGCAGTGGCTCATTCCCGATCTCGCCTTTAGTCCAGGCCATTATGCATGCCGGCCGCAGTCGAAAATCAACACGGCCTGGTCAGTGATGGGGACTTAGGCCGAGCCATCCATCTAGGGAAGTTCTCCAGGTACATGTAGCTCATGGGCCCGCGGATCGCGAATTAACGTCGGTTGTTCCCTCTCACCGGGGCACTGTGCATATAGGTGGTTCAAATTCCTAACTCCTAACTCCATCGAAGCCCTTCCATCACCTATTTTTTTTCTTAACTATTTCGGCCACCTTGCCACAAGGCAACCAACTGAAACAACTCTTAGCGACCATTCACAGGTCCCATGGTCAGACATCGACTACATCGAGAGAAATGATAACTTTCTCCAGGTGGCTAACCCGTGGGAGGTGAGGTCAAAGTAATGGGAGTTGCCGAGGCTTACGATTCAACAAGTTGGAAGCTCATGCATAAGGAATACTTAGAGTTCATATGGAGAGTTCGGTGCAAAGCAGAAATCACATTATTGCCGAGATGATGGCCATCGCTTGGGTGAGCAAGTCCGAGGGCGAGGTAAAAAAGCAGTAACCGATGAGAGCCGAATTTCGCATAAGAAAAGTGTGACGCCATCGAAGATAACAACTTAAGCCTTTTTAATGTAGATCGAGGTCAAAAGCATTGCAGAATTACTAAACACCACTCCAAACGAAGTCTACGATCAAATCAAGGACAAGAAACTTGGATCAAATTTCGCAAAATCACAAAGGAGAAGCGGAAAAGATGAATCCCAACAAATCTTCCCGCCACTACCATGAGAGAGCATCGGACACAACACCGATGAATGTCGCGACCTTCTCCCTCTGGTTATGGAAACTTTATGAGGACGAAAAAAGATGACTCTGAGAACATTCCCTTTGTTCTTCATTAATTGTCACCCACTCCAAATCATAAATAGTTTGATATCAATCATAGCCACATCAATGCTTTAATCATCATTTCATATTTTTTGGTATCAACAATTTTAAATATGATTAATGTGTTCAACTCAACTCGATATATACCCCCTACTTTTAGGCCATCCAACCCCCTTAAAATTATTCAATAAGAACGGTAACGAATTAGTACTGTTTTTGTAAATTTTGAAAATTTTCTATTTCATTAGTTATTTTATATTAAACTTCATCAATAGTGAACAAAACTATGTCAACGTCTCTTCATATATTATGTTCCGTCATCCCAAAATTCTAGAATTAAATTAAATTTACATATAATTATATATCAGAATCAAGTCAAATACAATTAGGAGAGATTAACTTTTAATTAGAATTAAATTAACTAATGAAGATTGACAAAATTAGGTATTTAACAAATTAGAACTTTATTAGGCTCCGTTTACTTTCAACGTTTGGATAACCTCGAATAAGATATCACATGGGTCAAGGTTAATTTTACATGGGTTAACCTTTTTTTTACTTTGCACGAAAAAAAATTAAGATTGAAGTTCAGTATAATAAGAATTTACTAAAATATCCTTTTTTTTTTAAATATCATTATAATTTTTTAATAATTAGTCTTATGTCTTGGCCGGGTCTTGGCCGTCAAATTCATAGTCACGTTTAGAAGCGTCTTATTCTCAAAACATAAGCGTGCAAGAACTATTCCAAACGAAGCATCTGTTATATTCCATATTAATTTCTTGTTTATGGTAAGTGGATCATCGATACAAGACCCGTAGCCTTTTTAATTCCATCTCTTATACAACGTGGCATATTTTCACGCTCACCTAACCTCCATTGAAGACACATTCTTCATTTCTACAGCAATTAATTTCTTCTATTCTTTTCTTCTTGGGTAACAACCATCTACCTCTCTCTCTTTCTTTCTTCTCATCAAAACAATATCCTAATCTCTCTTCTCATTTTCTTCTATTTTCGTCGTTTCTCTCATGCTGTTCAGCTGTTCTTCTTTTCTTCACTTTTGTTTTTCCATTTCATCTTACTTTCTTAAAGACAGGAAAATTCTCGGAACAGTATGAAGAAATTTTTCGAAGACTGAAGAAATTCTCATTTGCAATTTATAAATTGTGGTTTGTAATTTTTTCTGAAGAATTTTTCTTTCCCCTCTGTTCTCTTTTTTCGGCGAAGCTTAAGCTTTGAGAAAGAAATTCAATTTCGTTTGAATTATATTGAAGCTAAATTTGGGAATTCCACCCTAAACCCAGATGTACAGTGTATAAACTCACCAAAATTGGCAGGTTTATTAAACCCACGAAAATGCCTTGGGACATGTGTTAACACTGGGGCCGACTTGTTAACCCTCAAAATTGAACTTGAAATGTAAATATGGCGCTGAGTTCAATTATTAGTCTTAATTCAGCCTTATTCTTGAAAGTAAACGAAACCTAAAAGTTATACTAAAAAACAATTGAAAACAGTACACATTTTTCTAGTAGTTGTTGCTTTACTAGTAAAAAAGTAGTAGGATTTTTAATGAAGTCAACCTCTTAATACATAGTAATCTCCAATTACATTAATGGTATATCATTAAATTTCGAATTATCGATTTTTTATTTTAAAAGACTTTTAAATTATAAATTTTATCTTTTTTTTTTTAACTATCAACTTTTGATTGAAAAGTGTTCTTAAATTACTTTTTTATTTAATTTTTTTTTAAACTATATAATTTTTTATTTTATAAGATCATTTTTTACAGTTTATTAGAGACTTTTTTTATTATAATGGGGAATTGGTGCAGTATAATAACATTAATATTGAATTGATGTGTTTATATTTTAACGAAAAATATTAAGTTAATTTTAAAAAAAATATAATTTAAATTCTTTCAAAAAAAAAAATAATAATATAAATTAAAAAAATTAAAGGGTTTTTCAAATAAAATGTGATAATTGAAGACCTTTCGATTCTTTATACCTACATTAATCCAATAAAGTATTTTTTTACCTTTTAAGTAGCTTTATTAATGATAAATCAATTTAATTTCTTCCACCTACTTCTCACTCTCCTCTGTGTCGCTCTCTACAACTTAGCAGCCTCTCTCTCCTCTCGCCTCGAAAAGGTACTTCCTTTGCTGGAAATGCATACAAATGTTTGATGGTAACTCTTGTTAAAAATAGAATAATTTTTTGATGGTAAATAAGGCTAAATGCGTTTTGAGGAGATCTATCTATGAAGCCAATGTCTGTGAATTGTGGTGCTATATCGTGAATATTGCTTTTTTATTCCTTGATTTGTTGTTTTACTACTCTCTTGGTTAAACTACTGTGATCCATGGAGTTTGGAGTGTTCTTATTTCAATGGTTGTATTTTAGCTCAAGTTTTTAGTAGTGGAAATTGAAATTGGGATTAAGGCTTTTTCACCTTGATATCCTGTTGGAGGCTTTTTTGTTAATTTCTAATTTATTCCCCAATTTTCTGTTGAAGTTTATGTTTTTGCTCTAGGCGTTGTTAATTTCCTAGTTTCTTCATTATGGTAACCCCACTTTTCTGTTGGAATTTATGCTTTTGTTCTAGGCATTGTTAATATCCTAATTTTTCTAGGCATTGTTAATTCCTAGTTTCTTCATTGTGTTACCCCAAATTTTCTGTTGGAATTTGTGTTTTTGTTCTAGGCATTGTTAATATCTTAATTTCTTCATTGTTAAACCCCCAATTTTCTGTTGGAATTTATGTTTTTGTTCTAGGCATTATTAATAACTTAATTTCTTCATTGTGTTAACCCCAATTTTCTGTTGGAATTTATGTTTTTGTTCTATGCATTTATTAATTTTCTAGTTTTCTTCATTGTGTTAACCCCCAATTTTCTGTTGGAATTTGTGTTTTTGTTCTAGGCATTGTTAATATCCTAATTTTCTAGGCATTGTTAATTCCTAGTTTCTTCATTTTGTATTAACCCCAATTTTCTGTAAATTTATGTTTTTTGTTCTAGGCATTGTTAATTTCCTGATTTCTTCATTGTGTTAACCCCATTTTCTATTGGAATTTATGTTTTTTGTTCTAGGCATTGTTAATTTCCTAGTTTCTTCATTGTGTTAACCCCAATTTTCTGTTGGAATTTATGTTTTTGTTCTAGGCATTGTTAATATCCTAATTTCTTCATTGTGTTAACCCCAATTTTTGGTTGGAATTTATGTTTTTGTTCTAGGCATAATTAAATACTATGGAAGTTGAGTGGGAAATAATTGATGTGGATGATATTGTGGAGGGCGAAAAAAAAGCATGCCTTGTGGGAAGGCTTGTTACTGAAACAATGGAATCCCTCAGATCTAATAAAACCATTAAAAAGCGTGAAACCTAAGTATGGAATGTCGTTGAGGGAGTGGGATGAATCGAAACTGATATCGTTTCGCTTCAATGATGCCATAGAGAGAGACTGGGTATTGAAACATCAACCATGGGTGTTTGAGGGCTCACTTTTTGCGATTAAGAAGTTTACAGGAGGAAATGAGCAGCAATTATAGTCTTCAGATAATGTTACTATTGACCGCGCCTCATTCTGGGCTCGTTTGTATGATGTACCCATCTCGTTACACAGAATGAAAGATCAGTAAGGCTTTTGCCAATCAGATTGGGATACTGGAATCAGTGGACCAGAATGAGATGAGGATTTGATTTGGCAAATTCATAAGGTTTAAGATCTCTGTGAACATCACAAAGCCGTTATCGACAGGAATCACTATTGAATTGAAAGGGAAACATATATGGCTTCCTCTCATGTCTGAGTCATTGCCAAGCTATTTGCTTCTCTTGTGGCACCATTTTCATGATCACATGAATTGTCAAAGTTTTAATCGAAACTTGAAAATAACACCTGCAAGTTGATAATATCTTTGATTGGAAAAATGAACAGGACACACCAACTACTCTTCCACATGACATTATAGAAAACATCCTCTCTGCATTACCTGTTGAAATATCTCACTAGATTCAAATTGGTTTCAAAACAATGGAAGGCCACAATCTCGATCCAAGATTTGGTGAAAACCTGGAACAATACAAAAGTTCTTCCTCCCGGAATCCTCTTGCATGGGACAAGGTTGAATACAATGAAGGAATCCATGTTGCCAAATTTCATAACAACAATCTTCAATTTGTGTCAGCAGTTGAATTACCTAGTGAATATATCTTGCGTGGAACAAATTTTGCGATTGTGACGGATTATATCTTAAACGTTGTAACTTTTTTGATGAGGAGGACTGGGCATATGTTCTGTGGAATCCATCCTGCAGAGATATAAAACATTCTTTTGTCCTTAATCATTGGTGATGCTAGTCTTAAATTTAACGAGTTTATTATAATCCTTTGATGAAGGATTATAGGGTAATAATTAGACAAAGAATCATTATGCAGTATTTTCTTGTAGATTCAACAAATGGAGTGAGGTAAAAAAAGACCGAAGGTATTTCCTCTAAATACCATTGTATTTTGTTGGACTAGTGTCTCTTGTAATGGATCTTTTTACTGGCCATGTACTTCAAGTGTTGGAAAAAAGGTTGTGGAGTTTGGAATAATTTGTTTGATTGAAAGATGAAAAGTTCGGAAACTAGCTATGCCAGATTCTAAAGGAAAAGCCCTAATGAATTCCATTTGACATCTTGTGGAGGCCAACTTTGTTTGCTCTCCTTCTCAACAGTCGTTCTGATGAGATGAGGATCGTGAAAAAAAATTAATGGCGATGAGAAGGATTCATGGATGGAGTTTAAGGTTTCGTTGGAGGTTGATGGTACACCTCTCCCTGTTTGCTTGGTTAAGCGAACATGAGATTGTGTTTACGGCTTTCAATAGAACAATTTTGTTTTGACCCTGAGAAAGTACTTTTGAAAGTGTCGAAAGTTTCGAGAATGTGATTTAGAGAGCATGATTCTCCTGTCCTTTATTTGAAAAATCTGTTTATACAATAGGACCAGTGGATTCTATTCAGATTAACGCGTTATTTATGTTCATTTAGTTTGTGTTACTACTTATGTTAGTTGATGACTTTGGATGTGGATTCTTGTCACGTGGTTATTTAAAAAGCTGGCTAGGAATGAGGTCTATAGTTTTGTTTTAATACTCTCTTTTAATTCTAGACTGTAGTTATTATTGTTATGTCTTAATGTTACGTTACAGCATTTTTGTTAGAATTTATTACCGAGTTATAGATACGCCAACACTTCTAGTAATATGATGTTTATTACTTCTAATATGATGTTTATTAGGTTATTTCTGTAAAACGTACTGACCCTTTAATAAATGAAACCTGTTTGTTCTTTGAAGGTTCTTATTTGATTTCCTTCTCAAGGAGCGCCGAAGAACGATCGAATTATGAACACACATTGAAAACTGAAATTCCAAAAAAGTGGAAAAAGAGTTTTTTTGAGTGCAAAAACATCATATGATGTTTGCAAAGAAATTCTCTTTTGTTTGAATTATTGTTCCCAAGACTCATCTATTTTGTTTGAGTGCAAAATTCGTAGAAACGCTCTTCCATTCAAAAAGTCACATCTCTTTATCATGTGATTTGTGAGTATATGGGGCTATAATCAAATGATGTTTTGAAAAGAAAACATGCGAAGGAATACTTTTAATCTCTTCCAGTTCAAGACATAGTTGTCTAAGTTTATTTCCCCGATTTAGCCTACAACATTTGAATATGTTGATGTCCCTTAACAAAAGAGTTGTCTTCAAACCTCAGTCTTTCATAGGAGCAATGAAGTATTAGAATAGGCCAGTCTTAAAATAGGCGAGATGTTTTTTTCTGCCAAATTGAATTGATAGGACTATATATGTTATTGTTGCCAAATTTCAATGACTAATAATTTTAAGACGAAACATTGTTTTACTAAACTATGATAATATCCGCCATAAAAGCAATCTAGTGACTAGGATGGATATATATCAATTCCTCATTCGTCTAAATGAGTCCTCCACGGAAATAAATAAAAATCAAATCTCGTAAACTAGAATAAACTCTTTCGATTCTCTCCAATTCTCTTGGCTCGAACAATTTTCTTAAAAAAAAAAATAGAAAGGGAAGAAAATAATCGGACCAAATATAAAGGCTATTTTTGTTGGTAAGCCTTCAAAAATAAAATGAAAGGTTTCTAAATTATACCTTCTTTATATTTATTCAAAAATAATATATTAAAATGTCTCCACCCCTTCAACATTTAATTTAGGTTTCAATTCTAAAATTTTTTATATACATTTTTTCTGGCTTGATTAGCTCGTTCATTATTTTCTTCTCTTATTTGTATTCAAATTTTATGAAAAAGATGATAATAGTGAGATTACCTAATTGAATCTATACAGATTAACAATTTTTATAAGAATAATGATTTAGAAAAATTTTAATAATTTTCCTCTATTTATTCCGTTGAAAAGAATTAAATAGAATAAAATGATACTATATGGTAAAAATCCAATTAGAAGGGATAAATTTTCAATTCCTCAAAATTTAAATATATCAAGCACTTCTAAATAAACAATTTCAAATCTCGTAAAGGATTGTGTCTTTATTATTATCTATTCATTCCGTTTCTTTTTATAAAATTAAAAAAAAAAAAAAAAAAATCCGTTAGTGAATCTATCATTATTTCCTCAAAATGCTAAATTTTATCTGTTCCTAATAAATCAAATATTTATTAAAAAATATATTAGGTAAGCTCTTTCGTCATTAATTTTAATTTTTCGTGCATTTTCTTTTTTCTATCATTAATTAAAAAAAATCGTAAATTGTATTGATTGAAATTCATCATTGAATTGGGAAAACTTTATGTCAATTAATTTTTTATATAAATCCTCTATTTAATTAAAAGAACAAAATATAAATTAGCTTCAAAAAATAAATTAAATTCATGGGACAAACATAATTTAAATTTTTCCTTTATGCGTTTTTCAACGGACTCACTCGTATCATGTTAAATAATATAATTAATCGTTACTTGTATTTAATTTTTTGGCTTAATTTTTATTGAGATTTTTATTTTTTATGAATAATGTCAATTAATATTTATAAATCCTCTATTGTCGTAAATTTAAAAGAACATTAAGAAAAGTAATGCATAGACAGGAGAGAGACTAGTTAAATAAATTTAAAAAAAGCATTATATATATATATATATTATATAAATAAAAATTTATGTAATTAATTTACTGTTTTTTAGCAATATTCATACAAAAATTAATTTAAAGAGGTTAAAAAAAAAAAAAATATTATATATTTATTTGAATTAATTAATTTAATAATCTCAACAGAAATCTGATTACGATATAAAACTAATGGTATATTAATTTGTATATGCATGTGCCCTTGACCAAATATACATTAATATTGAAAAAAATCTTTTAATTTCCTTAATCATACACCTTAAAATTATAATACCCAAAAAATAGAAAAAAAAATAATAATAAGATATATCTCCCGTTAACAATTCCTTTTTTTTTTCTTTTTTTATTTGTCATGATCTCCAAATTTTACAATTCTTCCCCAGTTGTTTTGACTTCTACAGCAATGATGGGTGGAAGAAACAAAGCTCATGCATTGTGTTGCGTCCGTTGGCTTCTTCATTATTCTGGTATGACTTCACAATTTCTTTTTAAAATGTTAATTAATCACTTTATTTAAGCAATTATTTTTACTTGATGGTTAAGGACAAAAAAATAAAAATAAAAAACCATGATTAGTGTTAAATGATCTGTCAGATTATCTTAATAAATAATAAATTAGAGCTCTAGGCGAAATCAATTAACAATTTATTTTTTGATGATTTTTTTGTGATTCTAACAATTTGTTGGAAATAACTTTGTTTGATTTTTACAGATACTTGGCGGTGCTGCTATGTTTAGCTGGTGTGTTGATGCCAATATGGATGAACAGGGTAAAAAATTGAAAACAAAAGTGGAGTTGATTACCCATAATGCAATGAGAAATTGTTTTCTAGAATTAAAAAAACTGCAGCATTATTTTTCTCCTATTAATGCTTCATCCATCACTGGTAGCAAGAATATTATCTCCCTCACTTGCGGATAATCTTCACTTTTTCAATATTAGTTCAAAGGTAATTAGCATAATTTCAATATTAACTTTTTTCTGAAAAGTATTGGTTGCTTTACTAAAAGGTATCAGTTGATCAATATTAACTTTTTCGGAAAAATGTTAGTTGTTTACATTGAACAGTATTAGTTGTGCACCAGTTGTACTGAGTTTATATGTTAATATGTAGGTTTTCTTCTCCACTATTCAAAGCTATATCAACAATACCTTACCTCTCACAAATTTCCTACATTGGATTAGATGGCTTACTTTTTTGCCTACTACAAAGAAGGTGATCAACCTTATGCATTGTTCTCAAACTCCACACTCCAAAGATATTGATTACAGTTGGTACAAGCAATCTGTAAATAACGAACAGGATATTTGTACGGCGAAACAATGAAGTCTCCTCCATCAACATTGTTAACTTTCGAGCTCGTTTCAACAAGCTCTGAAGAAGTAGAAAACAGGTACCCCTCAGTCGGGAGTGGGTGGGCCGAGACTCAAAAATATTGTTGGATGTCATGTTTCATATTTGTAGTAGTGTTGGTTTAGATGGGAAAGAGTCATTTCTCTAGGGTTCCCATTGGCCCTTTGATTCATCTCATGTGATGATTTGCCTTTTATAATGGAGCTTGTTTTTTACAATGGATGAAATGTGCTCACTCAAAGGGCTTCCCAACGCGCGTATGATCTTCGATGGAATCAATCAAGTTTCGTTCCGTTTATTGGATCATGATTCTTTTTGAGAACATCACTTGCCGATCTGATGATCAAGCAGGAGAGTTGAAGACGATGTGTTGAGCTTCGGTGGCAAGAAAGTATGCGGTTATTTGCTCCTTAACAGAAATTGCGGGATGCAATTTTATATTATCATTTCTAGTCTTATAAGTTATCTTTATTTTTGGGTTCGATACATTAGACTTTCATGAATTGAAAATAGTCCTGTAACTTTCAATTCTTGACATTTTGATCATGTGACCAGTTGTAATAGATGAAAAATTTTGATTGATGCTAACGTGGCGTGTCAAGTTTTGATTGGTTAACCAAATACAACATCCTAAATGCAGAAACTGGAGCGTAAAAAAAATTGAAAGTTACAGGACTATTTTCCATTTTTGAAAGTCGATAAGACTAAAATAAAAAAATATTCTCCATATATATATGTTTTCTATTTATACCAATTTCATTTTTCTTTTTCAAATTTCAGGTATATGTGTTAGCTCTGCCACAGAATGAATTGTCTAGCATCATTCACAAGACATTAAGATTGCCATATGATCTGCTGATACTAATGGTATGTGGGGTGAGTGACAATTATATGCATCTTCATGTATCTGATCATTAAGGCTGCCAGAAGAGATGCATCTATGTGGTGCTCTGATAAACCAAATGGAAGCAACTCAACAATCGGAAAAAAGCATGAACAAGGCCTTGCTTTCATGAGTGCAAGCCACGACATGCCTTCTTTAGCAGGCATAGGTGGTCTCATAGAAATATGTCGGAACGAAGTTCTGAAAAGAGACCACTTGCAAACAAGTTTATTTGCAAATGGAAGCTTGTACAAAAGATCTTTTAGGTCAGTTTTCTCCTTTCTCTTTGATGAACACATTAGTTATAGGAAAATAAAATTTTAGTCAGTAAGTTTGCCCATATTTGATTTCAGGACACTCCATTTTCCCATATTGAATTTCGTTTTAACTTTAAAAATTCAATTTGTTAGTATATTTTGTCTTTTGACATGGCAATATTGGTGATCACTTACCGTTTTGAGTTGACGTGACATTTTTTATATTTTTTAGTTTTGTCTATTTAACTTTCAAATTTGTTTACTACCGTTGTAGCCAGTCAAATGACCAAAATATTGAGTTTTGAAAGTTAACAGGCTATTCAATTAGGAAAGTGGAGTGCCTTGGTAACTTACGGGACTAAAAAACATTTTTCCTTAGTTATAATTATTAATTTTACTTATATATCATGGCACTCTATTGGGCATATTGAACACCATTCTTGGCTAAGCAAGATGGCTGGAAAATGCAATTGGAAGGAAAAATTGACGTGAAAGAGCTATTGGAAAGGCGTGGTCGATTTGTATCATCCAGTCGGCATGAGAAAAAGAGTTAGCGTGATCTTAGACCCGTGCGATGGATCCATATTGAAATCGATGCGTGTTAAAAGGTGATAGAAACTTAAGCAGATTTTTGAGCAACTTATTGATGTCTGCGGTGAAGTTCGTCGGATGGCACATTGCAGTTCAATAAGGCTAGAGAACCCGAGTCTGGAAAGCGAAAGTATTTGATTCAAATCAGAAGAGCTCACTCGCTTGTTGCTTGCTGTTCAAAATTAGGCGAGCAAACGGAGAATTAGATGTTGTGAATAGTATGATTCAAGGAGGATCCAAATTGCATGGAGTTTTATATTTAGTGGTGACACTGGAAAAGTTCTAAAGAGAAGCGAAATCTGTTTTGAAAATTTATATTTCAAGTTAAAGAGGCTGCCTTGGACAAAGGCACTAGTTTAGGACTTGGCATTGTGCAATCTCTGGTAATACTATTTGACCAACTAATGACCTTTTAGTAAAACAACTAATACCTTTGGTGGAACAAAATAGTCCCTTTTTTACCTTTTCAAATGATCCCAAAAAAGTTTGATGTCTGAATTGGTCTCAATTTTCGTAAATCTTACCACTTTCATCCCAAATTTCCGTAATTAGCGTCGAGGCAGCGTCGTTTTTAAATCATCGCCTTACATGTGAGCATTCAATTTGGAATTTTCGCTGAAATGATGACAAACGGCGTTGTTTCATCAATTCCAGCGAATTTGGAAAATGGTACAGACCATGAAAAAATTGGGATCAATATACATCAAACTTTTTGGGACTACATGAAAAAAAGGTGAAAAAATTTTAGTTATTTTGGATTCTATCAATACCTTTGAAACAACTAATACCTTTTAGTGAAACAACTATTACCTTTTAGTAAACAACTAATACTATTTCAGAATACACTTGATTTTGCCCTGTTTTTCATGTTTGATTTTTGTTGCTGACCAGGTTCGGTTGATGGGTGGAGATAGGATTGTGGATAAAGTAGGAGAGAGACAACATATTTGATTTAATATTCTTTGATTGTAAAACTAAGAAAACAGTTAAGGAATTCAAGACTTTGGTGATATTGATTAATGTTAATCACTTTTTTAAGCGTATCAAGCCCTAAACCCGAAGGCTCCCAAGTGATATATTGAAAGTGTTCATGAGAACTCGATTTCGATGTACTTGCAGAAACTCGGCACTAAGGGTTTGGCAGCACAGCAACCATATAACTCTAAAAAATCAGCCAAAACATAATCATTTTAGCTCGTCATTGAAATTAAAAGCGATGGGTTTATCACGGGCTTCATCTTGATGAGGTTCATAAGCGCTCTAGATGGAACAGACACTGTTGTGAAACCCGTCTCTAAAGATATAATAATAGGGGTTCATTCTGGTGTGGATTTAAGTAAATGGGTGGCCGGAGTTCAGAAGAGACAGGTGGGGCTTGCCATGGGTGGATGGATCTGAATAGCAGAGTTTGCGTGGGCTTGGTGAGATTCAGGATCTTGATATGAGAAAAGCCCTCACGGCTTTGGTCATAAACAATTAAGATGTTGCCAGTTTGGAGGCCAGGTTTAGAATAATGAACAATTGAAAGCGTCGTGAATCGCAATGTTGAATTGAGGAAATGCCTTGAATGAGATGGGAAGAAGGCGGGAGACTGGAGAAGCAGAACCAGTAGGAAGGGTTCATGGTTGGTAGTACGATTACCATAAGGGAAAGATAGCTACATTTGTGGCTTCTCAACTGGGTAATTTGTTTTTCTCAGAAATGGAGATGTAGCTTTGAAACTGGTTCTTACTAGTTTAAGTGATGATACACTTCCTTTTGATTGCATCATATGGATTATGTGAGAAAGTTTTCCATTAAGTGTTTAATCGTCATTATGACTTTTCATTTAAATTGACAGGGACGTTTTTTATGAACTTTTAGCTGAAAAAGATTTAATGAGTTTATATCATTACAAATCAATTTTATTAGCGTATCAATATATTCGTTTAAGATGCAATATGAAATTACACTATTTGAACTTGATATAACGCGCCGTTTTTAATGAAGTTATTTTTATTTGGCAGATGCGGTGATGCGGAAAGTGTAACAACTGCAGAATCCGAAGAGAAGGATCGCGGCGTCCGTCGCCCATCATTGCGTTAACTGCGCATAAGAAGGGAGAGGAATTAGAAGATGATTCAAGCTGGGGTGGATTCTTATATTACAGCCATAATAAGGATAATTTTGCGACAGCTATTTCTCAGTTTCATTAGATTATGATCATGTAAAATAGGTCTCTTATACATGAAAAAAAGTATTAGTAAATGAAACAAATAGCATAAGTTTTTATCAAAAGAAATAACCATCTAACAAATGCTAGATACTGGTGTATTGAAAGCTATCTATGCCAATATTTTAAAGGGAAAGGAAAAGCTACAGGCAATCCACACATTTTTTTCTTTAGTTCAGATAATCCACACAAGCAAACACCTCTTGCACGTGGTGTTAAGTTATTCAGATCTTCTAAGAATTAAAAACAGGGGCAGAAAATTATGCAAGTGGTGGAAAGCCTGGCATAAAAGGAGAACCCACCAAGGATGCTCATGCCATTTTAACCCCTATACCCAAAAGAAACACCAACCATAACTGGTGACTTGTGTGAAAAACGACCCCTCAAAGGTTATGAAAAAGCTAAAATATCATATAGAAATGGCTTCTTGTGCACATAAAACATAGGCCCAACATACTATCATCAATAGAGAGTGAAATTCCAGGACAAATATTATCATACAGAAATGAGGATTCCTTCAACTAAATGTTTCAATAATACTTCATGAATGCTGGTGAATAAACTCAATTTTTTTTGAAATCGCACAACATTACCTATAGTGTTTTCCTGCTCAAAAAAAATACAATCCTAGGGACCCATAGACACAATACAAAATTTTACACCAAACATGAAAATGGAAACGAAAATGCGCAGTGCTACGGAAGACGCAACCTTTATTTTTTTTTTTGTTATTGAAATATTGCTCTGCTCAATTTAAAAGTGTGACAGGCCAAATGGTGCAGTAAATTTAAAGCTGGGCCAATTGATCGTACACTAAAATTGTCTAAAAGTAACACTTTTGGAATTTGTCCTCAATAAAATTTTATTTAGAATTGTTTCACTATGTTTAGCTAAAAAGTGGTTTTCAAAAAAAAAAACAGTTAAGTTAAAAAAGAAAAAATATATTTTGTAGAAAGTCTTTTTTCATTTATTTTTTAGATTATCAGATAATGATCTTGGTTTTAAAAAATAAATATAAAACTTGATTTTTTAAAGGTAAATATGAAACGTGATAGTGAAGCTATTTTTGCTGCTATTGCCAGTTGTTAATGAATACTCCTCGTATTTGGAGTGTTGTGGTCCTTGTGGAGTTATTAGTTTCTATTATTTAAAAAAATATATATATTAATTGTTATGATAAAATTAATACGAGTATATTTTTTATGATGATAAATGATTAACTGATCATGGATCAAATTGAGATGTTGACTTATTTTATCTTGTTCCATT